>CM062289.1:278115754-278437455 GCA_031216915.1 Pictodentalium vernedei
CAAATGTTGCAATAGGGTCTGTAGATGCGCACGAAGGTTTCGGATTTTTGGGGTGCCACGTGGCTGTGCCACTGTTGCCTCTTTCATGTTCTCTTAGTCCATTTCCGGCGAAAGGCTCCTACAGTAAGTATTTCGAAATGGTAAAACCATGCTCAAATATTGCAGTAGGGTCTGTAGATATGCACGAAGATTTTGGATTTTTCAGGTGCCACGTGGCTGTGCCACGATTGCCACTTTTGTGTTTTCTTAGACCGTTTCCAGCAAAAGGCTCCTAGAGTATGTAATCCGAAACGCTAAAAACATGCTGGATGTTGCAGTAGAGTCTGTAAATGCACATGAAGGTTTCGGATTTTTGGGGTGCTACATGGCTGTGTCACTGTTGCCACTTTTGTGTTTTCTTAGACCGTTTCCGGTGAAAGGCTCCTAGGGTATGTAATTCGAGATGCTAAACGCATGCTCAAATGTTGCAGTAAGGTCTGTAGATGCATACAAAGGTTTCAGATTTTTCAGGTGCCTTGTGTCGGTGCCACCATTTTTCTTTTGTGTTTTCTTAGATCATTTCCGGCGAAAAGCTCCCAGAGTATGTAATTTGAAATGCTAAAACTATGCTCAAATGTTGCAGTAGGGTCTGTAGATGTGAAGGAAGGTTTCGGACTTTTGGGGTGCCACGTGGCTGTGCCACCGTTGGCACTTTCATGTTTTCTTAGACCGTTTCCGACGAAAGGCTCCCAGGGTACATGTATGTAATTCAAAACACTAAAACCATGCTCAAATGTTGCAGTGGAGTCTGTAGGTGCGCACTAAGCTGTGTCACCTGTGCCACTCAATATGATTTTGGTGTGTCAAATAATACATTTCATCTTTGTATCAATCATTCATACAAAGTCAAGGATGCAAATGCGGGGATACACTATAGTGTGCTTTGCACACAAGTGACACCATCTAGTTCGAAATGCTAAAACCATGCTCATATCTTGCAGTCGGGACTATAGATGCGCACAAAGGTTTCGGATTTTTCGGGTGCCACGTGGCTGTGCCATCGTTGCCACTTTTGTGTTTTCTTAGACCGTTTCCGGCGAAAGGCTCCTAGGGTATGTAATTCGAAATGCTAAAACCATGCTCAAATGTTGCAGTGGGGTCTGTAGATGTGCACAAAGGTTTCGGATTTTCCAGGTGCCACGTGGCTGTGCCACCGTTGCCACTTTTGTGTTTTCTTAGACAGTTTCCGGTGAAAGGCTCCTAGGGTATGTAATTCGAAATGCTAAAACCATGCTCAAATGTTGCAATGGGGTCTGTAGATGTGCACGAAGGTTTCCGATTTTTCAAGTGCCACGTGGCTGTGCCACCGTTGCCACTTTTGTGTTTTCTTAGACCGTTTCTGGCGAAAGTCTCCTAGGGAATGTAATTCGAAACACTAAAACCATGCTCAAATGTTGCAGTGGGGTCTGTAGATGTGCACGAAGGTTTCGGATTTTTCAGGTGCCATGTGGCTGTGCCACCGTTGCCACTTTTGTGTTTTCTTAGACAGTTTCCGGCGAAAGGCTCCTAGGGTATGTAATTTGAAAAGCTAAAACCATGCTCAAATGTTGCAGTGGGGTCTGTAGATGCGCACGAAGGTTTCGGATTTTTCAGGTGCCACGTGGCTGTGCCACCGTTGCCACTTTTGTGTTTTCTTAGACCGTTTCTGACGAAAGGCTCCTAGGGTATGTAATTTGAAATGCTAAAACCATGCTCAAATGTTGCAGTGGGGTCTGTAGATGTGCACGAAGGTTTCGGATTTTTCAGCTGCCTAGTGGCTGCGCCACCATTGCCACTTTCGTGTTTTCTTAGACCGTTTCTGGCGAAAGGCTCCTAGGGTATGTAATTCGAAACGCTAAAACCATGCTCAAATGTTGCAGTAGGGTCTGTAGATTTGCACGAAGGTTTCCAATTTTTCAGGTGCCACGTGGCTGTGCCACCATTGCCACTTTTGTGTTTTCTTAGCCCGTTTGCGGCAAAAGGCTCCTAGGGTATGTAATTCGAAATGCTAAAACCATGGTCAAATGTTGCAGTAGGGTCTGTAGATGTGCACGAAGGTTTCGGATTTTTTAGGTGCCATGTGGCTGTGCCACCGTTGCCACTTTTGTGTTTTCTTAGACCGTTTCCGACGAAAGGCTCCTAGGGTATGTAATTCGAAATGCTAAAACCATGCTCAAATGTTGCAGTGGGGTCTAGATGCACACGAAGGTTTCGGATTTTTCAGCTGCCATGTGGCTGCGCCACCATTGCCACTTTCGTATTTTTTTAGACCGTTTCCGTCGAAAGGCTCCTAGGGTATGTAATTCGAAACACTAAAACCATGCTCAAATGTTGCAGTGGGGTCTGTAGATGCGCACGAAGGTTTCCGATTTTTTCAGGTGCCACGTGGCTGTGCCACCGTTGCCACTTTTGTGTTTTCTTAGACCGTTTCCGGCGAAAGGCTCCTAGGGTATGTAATTCGAAACGCTAAAACCATGCTCAAATGTTGCAGTGGGGTCTGTAGATGCGCACGAAGGCTTCGGATTTTTCAGCTGCCACGTGGCTGCGCCACCATTGCCACTTTCGTGTTTTCTTAGACCGTTTCCGGCGAAAGGCTCCTAGGGTATGTAATTCGAAATGCTAAAACCATACTCAAATGTTGCAGTAGGGTCTCTAGATGTGCATGAAGGTTTCAGATTTTTTAGGTGCCATGTGGCTGTGCCACCAATGCCACTTTTGTGTTTTCTTAGACCGTTTCCGGCAAAAGGCTCCTAGGGTATGTAATTCAAAATGCTAAAACCATGCTCAAATTTTGCAGTAGGGTCTGTAGATGTGCACGAAGGTTTCAGATTTTTCAGGTGCCACGTGGCTGTGCCACCATTGGCACTTTTGTGTTTTCTTAGACCATTTCCGGTGAAAGGCTCCTAGGATATGTAATTTGAAACACTAAAACCATGCTCAAATGTTGCAGTGGGGTCTGTAGATGTGCACAAAGGTTTCAGATTTTTAAGGTTCCACGTGGCTGTGCCACCGTTGCCACTTTTGTGTTTTCTTAGACCGTTTCCGGCGAAAGGCTCCTAGGGTATGTAATTCGAAATGCTAAAACCATGCTCAAATGTTGCAGTGGGGTCTGTAGATGCGCACGAAGGTTTCAGATTTTTCAGCTGCCATGTGGCTGCGCCACCATTGCCACTTTCGTGTTTTCTTAGACCGTTTCCGGCGAAAGGCTCCTAGGGTATGTAATTCGAAATGCTAAAAGCACGCTCAGATGTTGCAGTAGGATCTGTAGATGAGCACGAAGGTTTCAGATTTTTCAGGTGCCACGTGGCTGTGCCACAGTTGCCACTTTTGTGTTTTCTTAGACCGTTTCCGGCGAAAGGCTCCTAGGGTATGTAATTCGAAACGCTAAAACCATGCTCAAATGTTTCAGTGGGGTCTGTAGATGTGCATGAAGGTTTAAGATTTTTCAGCTGCCTAGTGGCTGTGCTGTTGCCACTTTCACGTTTTCTTAGACCGTTTCCGACGAAAGGCTCCTAGGGTATGTAATTCGAAATCCTAAAACCATGCTCAAATGTTGCAGTAGGGTCTGTAGATGCGCACGAAGGTTTTGGATTTTTGGGGTGCCATGTGGCTGTGCTACCGTTGCCTCTTTCATGTTCTCTTAGACCATTTCCGGCAAAAGGCTCCTACAGTATGTATTTCGAAATGGTAAAACCATGCTCAAATGTTGCAGTAGGGTCTGTAGATGTGCACAAAGATTTCGGATTTTTCAGGTGCCACGTGGATGTGCCACCATTGCCACTTTTGTGTTTTCTTAGACCGTTTCCAGTGAAAGGCTCCTAGAGTATGTAATTCGAAACGCTAAAACCATGCTGAGATGTTGCAGTAGAGTCTGTAAATGCGTAGGAAGGTTTTGGATTTTTTGGGTGCTAAGTGGCTGTGTCACCGTTGCCACTTCTGTGTTTTCTTAGACCGTTTCCGGCGAAAGGCTCTTAGGGTATGTAATTCGAAATGCTAAACACATGCTCAAATGTTGCAGTAAGGTCTGTAGATGCGTACAAAGGTTTCAGATTTTTCAGATGCCACGTGGCGGTGCCACCGTTTTTCTTTCGTGTTTTCTTAGATCATTTCCGGCGAAAAGCTCCCAGAGTATGCAATTTGAAATGCTAAAACTATGCTCAAAAGTTGAAGTAGGGTCTGTAGATGTGCACGAAGGTTTCGGATTTTTGGGGTGCCACCGTTGCCACTTTCATGTTTTCTTAGACCGTTTCCGGCGAAAGGCTCCCAGGGTACATGTATGTAATTCGAAACACTAAAAACCATGCCCAAATGTTGCAGTGGAGTCTGCAGGTGCACACGAAGCTGTGTCACATGTGCCACTCAATATGATTTTAGTGTGTCATATAATACATTTCATTTTTGTATCAAGCAATCATACAAAGTCAAGGATGCAAATGCGGGGATACACTATAGTGTGCTTTGCACACAAGTGACACCATCTAGTTTATTTAGTGCTACTTATACACTGTAAGTGCACATGTCAATACGGCTCGGGCTAGAGGCTGTATTTTTCAACCGATCTTCATGAAACTTCTTGGGTACCTTTGTTATCACCTTGGGACGAGAACGAGTGTTTCTGAGTGCGGTCCAAAATTCAAGATGGCTGCCAGTGGAAATTAGGGCCAATCAGTTTTTTGTCACAACTTCTATACAGCTCGTGTTTATGAACTGATCTTCACAAAACTTCTTGGGTACCTTTGTTTTCACCTTGGGACAGGAATGAGTGTGTTTTGGGGTGCCTTTGTTATCACTGTGCTATGAGAACAAATATTTTGGGGTTCAGTCAGACCCACTCTGGGACTCAAAGATTTCTTTTCTAGTTTAGCATTTGACTGTCACCCACCTTTACAATACTTTACCTATACATTTGTTACAGGCTACGGTCAGTATTTATGTAAAGACCGTTACAATACTTTATATGTACCTTTGTTATCAGGTCATTACCTAGATGTTTGTCATTGCTGTGTCACATACTATACATGAACATGTCTTGACAAGTTGAGCTACAGTGTCATTGACACTTTCATTTACTTCTAACCATGGCTTATTAGTCCTTATTAGAACAAGTTCATCAAGTTTGTTCCATTAATAAGTCATGAGGTTTGTTTTGAAGTAGAGAAATGAAAAAATAAAATTTGAATAGCAAATTTTGTATATCACGAGTGCAGATATGGCAGGTTCGTTAGGTAAACAGTTAACAAAAAATGGCTCCGACTATTTTGTGTCTAAGCATTGCCATTGCTGGGACAGTCGGGCTGCATGCGTGACATCACTCTAGTTTATTATTAGCCCGACTGTTTACAGTCAGGGCTATAGTCATGATTTTCATCTCTCTGTCCATCTGTTAACATTTAGAATTTTGGTTAAAGTTTGTGGTTAAAGTTTTTTAGTCAAGGTTAAAGTTTTTTTTCTTTTAAATTAATATTAATTACTATAGATTGTATCATTCTCATTATTAGCCCAACTCTTTACAGTTTGGGGCTATAGTCATGACTTTTGTCCATCTGTCCATATGTCTCTCTGTTAACATTTAGAATTTTGGTTAAAGTTTGTGGTTAGGTTAAAGTTTGTAGTTGAAGTTTTTTAGTCAAGGTTAAAGTTTTTTTTCTTTTAAATTAATATTAATTACTATTGATTGTATCCTTCTCATTATGTTTTTCTTCTTATTTGGGGAAATATTTAACCCTTTTTTGTATGGCAATTTAACTTAGAACTCCCAAGTTAAAGTTTTTGGTTAAAGTTTTTTTTTGTTTACAAAGTTACACGTTTACTTCTTCAAACACTTTACTGCAATGTCACTGTTTCTCATTTGGGACAATGTCTACTATCTACAGAATCTTTCTACAGTGATATTCATTAATATTGGCATGATTTTAATTAACCCCTTTTAATCATGTTTTCAGACTTAGTTTCTTTGTATTTGAAGTTAGGCTTTGCCACATACTTTCTTACTTTAATTCTTGCATGGTCGGTACTTCTTAATGATTGCATTTACATCAATGATTTCTTTTATCGGTTTTAGTAAATATTGAACCCTTTTTTGGCAGTCAGTTTTACTTGGTATTCCCAGCTTAAAGTTTCAGATTAAAGTTTTGCTTTTCAAGGTTGTACTCTTACATTCTTCAAACACTGTTACATTGTCATTGTTTTTCATTTGGGGCAAGGTCTACTGAACCTGTATACAGTGGTTTCAAATAATATTCGCATTAATTTAACCCTTTTCAAAATGGTTTTCAAACTTAGTTTCTCTAAATTTCAAATTAGGATTCTACCACATACTTTGTTACTTTTTATCCCCCCACAAGGGAGGGATATAATATAGAGCACCATCCATCCGTCTATCTGTCAGTCTGTCTCTCCATCCATCCATCTGTCCGAACTTTGTTTATGGCATAACTTGAACAATAGTTAACAGATTTCAATTCTTTTCAGTGCATCATGTCTCTACAGCAGCAATGGCTATGTCAAGTTCGATACCCACCATTATCCAAGGAAAATTGCTGAAGTTATTGCCCTGCACCCTCCCCCCCCCCCTCCTCCCACCAATTAGGCACTTTTTTTTCTTTGGTCCAAAATGCATTTTTAAGGATTTAGAGTGACTACAATGCAGAAAAAACATTGACTCCTATAACCCCCCTCCTCCTTCCCTAGGGTCATTTAAGCAATACTTTTTCTTTGGTTCAAAATGCATTTTTAAGGATTAAGAGTGACTACATGCGAAAAAATTTTTGACTCCTCTATCCCTGCCACCCCTCCCCCCTCCTTAGGATGCCAATTAGGCATTTTTAGTCTGACTGTTTACAGTCAGGGCTATAGTCATGACTTTTGCCATCCGTCTGTCTGTTAACTTTTAGAGTTTTAAGTTTGTGGTTAAAGTTTTTTAGTGAAGGTTACAGTTTTTTTTCTTTTTAATTAATCTTAATTACTATTGATTGTATCATTCTCATTATGTTTTATGTTATTTTGGTACATATTGAACCTTTTTTGCAGTCAATTTAACTTAGAACTTCCAGGTTAAAGTTTTTTATTTACAGAGTTAAATCCTTTAATTCTTCAAATAGTTTAGTGGAATGTCACTGTTCTCATTTGGGACAATGTCTATACTGTCTACTGAAGCTTTCTACAGTGATTTTCATAAATATTGGCAGGATTTTAACTCCTTTTAAACATGTTTTCAGACTTAGTTACTTTGTATTGGAAAATACAACTTAATGATTGCATTTTCATCAGTGATTTCTTTTATCAGTTTTAGGAAATATTTAACCCTTTTTTGCAGTCAGTTGTACTTAATTCCCAGCTTAAAGTTTCGGATTAAAGTTTTGCTTTTCAAGGTTGTACCTTTTATTCTTCAAACACTTTGTTACAACGTCATTGTTTTTCATTTGGGGCAAGGTCTACTGACACTGTATACGGTGGTTTCAATTAATATTTGCGTTAATTTAACCCTTTTCAAAATGGTTTTCGAATTTAGTTTCTTTTTTAAATTTGAAATTGGGCTTGTAACATATACTTTGTCACTTTTTGTTCTTGCATGATCAATACAACTTTTAATAATTGCATTTACAGACCTGATTTCTTTTACTTGTATGCAGCTTTTTTCTCATTACCTGAGCTTCACAGTTTGAAATATAAAGAAATGCTTTCTGCAGCATACTTCTGTTGTTTTACAAAAGAAATACAGATTGAAAGGAAATGGGAGTGAGGGACTTTGATGCCATCTCCAAAACTTTGGGGAAATGGAATCAATCCACCCCTCCCTCCTCCCCATGTTATCCAGAAGATAAATCCAGTTCTAATTAAACGATTCTCTTAAATTTGATATTACTTTTTATATGCCCATTTGTAAAAAATGGTCATATTATGTAAATGGACTGTCCGTACATCCATCCATCTGTCTGTTCGTCTGTCCGTAAACAATTGGTTTCCAACCGATAACTCCAGTTTGGATTATTGATTTCAACCAAAGTTGATATGTGTATTTTCCAGCTAGTAATACAGGCCAAGTTTGAATATTCCCCCCCCCCCCCCCCCCCTCCTCCCCCTGGTTGTTTAGGCAATTTTTCCAAAACTGCATTTTGAAGGATTGTGAGTTATTAAATGCAAACAAACAAAAATTGACTACTATAACACACCACCAAAATCCCCCCCCCCCCCATCCCATGTCATTTAGGCAATTATTCCCTGAATGCATTTTGAAGGATTGGGAGTTATTACATGCAAAAAAAAAATGGTCTCCCATAGCCCAACAATGTTTTATGTACAGCATCTTTAACCCTTTACCTAACACAAGTTGAACCCAACAGTACAAATTATTTTTCTGAAACGTCAGATTTTTTTCATTTTTCACTTCTAACCGTTGCTTATTAGTCCTTATTGGAACAAACTCATCAAACTTGTTCCATTAATAGGTCATGAGATATGTTTTGGAGTAGAGAAATGAAAAAATAAAATTTGAATAGCAATTTTTGTATATCACGAGTGCAGATATGGCAGATTCGTTAGGAAAACGGTTAACAAAAAATGGCTCTGACTATTTTGTGTCTAAGTATTGCCATTGTTGGGACAGTTGAGCTGCATGCATGACATCACTCTAATTGGTGTATAAAGTAACTTTCAGCATCTATGGCTATATCTCTATGGAAATGATAACATGCATTTATTTATTGGTGTATAAAGTAACTTTCATCATCTATGAATATATGATTCTCTGGAACTGATGGACTTATTTATTTATTGGTGTTTAACTAAATTATTTTTGGTCATTAGAATATGTTCATGTGTCTTTGCCCTGTTACAATTTAATTGAGAGTGCCAATAAGCACTCTCTCATAAATTATAAAAAGGCAAATTCTAACAGACTAAATAATTTCACCTCAAAGGTGATATGTAGAACAAGCACAGAATATGAAGTCTTCAAGTTATGGTACCGGAAATTCAGAACAAAGTCACTCTCCCATAAATTGTAACAAGGCAAATCCACGCAAGAGTCAATAATTTCATTTCAAAGATTATAAGAAGTACATCCACAGAATATGAAGCCTTTGAGTTGTAGTTCCTGCACTTCAGAGTAAAGCCCAAATATGGGCTTCTAGCACTCAACCAGTTAAAGTCACTTCCACCATCTGTGTCTATATCATTCTCTGGAAAAAACATGCATTAGTTTAGATCAGCATCACTGCACCTTTTCAGTGTTGGGTGTAACAATTAACAGGGCCACTGAGAGTGCAGACAGGCCCCAGGGCAATGTGTAGAATGGGCATTACAGGCTCTGCGAGTGCTGAATATGCAAAGCAATAAGCAGGGGGAGGGGGGGGGGGGTCTGGGAGGACTTCCTCCATAAGATTTTTTTAAATTACTGCTAGAAGCATTCTTCTGCATTTTTTTGACAATATCTACTCAGTAATTTCCTTAAAATTTGGGTAATTTGTTACCTGTATTTCTGTGTGCATGGTGCATTTTTTTTAAAAGACAAAATAGTGACCACTGCGATGCAGGAGAGACCAGTGAAAAACCAAGAAACTGGAAGTATGTACTCTTGCCACTTCCAACAGTGTTGGGGGCCTGTACCCAAAGCCTTCCCATGCCTTTCAGCTTTTTAAAACACCAAAAATCCTAGATCCCAAATGGATCCTGACACCCAGGACAGTTGCCCCCTCCCTCCCTCTACTAACCACACCCTCACGGCGCTAGTGCCAATTAAAACATCACAATGTACATAACAAAAACAATACATACTGTTTTGAGAAGGTACCAAAATCATCTCATTCATTACTCTAAGGAAACCTTTCAGCCTCTTGTGAAAGAAAAGTTATATCTTCTTGTAGTCACTGATGACCATAACGGTACTTCTGGTACCTGCTCAAAACAGTAGATATCCCCTTTGTAATAACTGCAAATAATTTATATCATTTCTTGATTGGAAACAGTTTTTTTTTCACTTCTCATTGTATCACTCATGAAGGGAGCACGGTGGCTCAGTAGGTAGAGGTAATGGCTGCAAGCCGAGAGGTCCTCAGTTCGAATCCCACCTGCGGCAACCGCGTTGTGTCCTTGGGCAAGACACTTCATCTCCATTGCCCGCGTGGGAGCACGATGACGCCGTGTACTAAGGTGTAATGCACGTCGATGGTATGCATGTCTTCAACCAATCTAACCCTGCCTGTGCTGCAGTGCGGAGTTACGATGTTGGGAAGCTGGCAGCTGCTCGTCGTTGCTCGGTGGTTCTCTCTGGGTACTTCGGCTTCCTCCACCTGTAAAAACTGTCACGGTCATGATTAGCCATTGTGCATAAATATGTGACCTTAAACATCAATAAATAAATAAATAATCACTCATGAAGACCTAATTTGTTTTCTTTTACTCTTGAAATATCATTGTTGTCAGAGTAAATCTTTGATACATCACAAGATTTTTAGCTCACCTGACTGAAAGTCAGGATGAGCTACAATCAAGCCTGAATATAAGCCATCTGTCATTTGTAGAATGAGGTTCCCAGAGGGTGAATTTGCTGATGCTATCCCATACAGTGGGCCAGTCTATCCTCTGGGTACATCTTTCTGGTTAGGTTTGAGACCTTGATTCAGATTGAGCAGAGTAGCATCACCAAATTCACCCTCTGGGGACCTCATTTTGCAGATGACAGTCTGCTTATTTTCAGACTTTGCAACAGTGATCACTCATCATCCTTCGTCTGTGAACATGGTGTCCGCACCTGCCTCTCCTCAACCACTGAACAAATTTTAGTTAAATTTGAGGTGATTACTTCCTCTGACATCGCATTTTTTTTTTTTTTTAAATCAACTTGCCCAGCCCCATAAAAATGCAGAGTCAGAATATTTGCAAAAATTTTTTTAAAAATTTTCTCCCTAACCACTGATCAGAATCTTTTGTTATTTGGTATACAGCATCCATAGGAGGGTCAGATACAAGTTTGTTAAAATGGAGCCCATTAGTTCATATTTGGGCTCAGCTCAATACAGGAGCCCAAATTTTTAACTTAGGGCAATATGGGAAATAATCTTCTTCTTCAGAACCACCAGTCAAAATCATTTTATATTTGGTATACAACATCTCTAGGTAGGTCAGATTCAAGTTTGTTCAGATCAAGTTCCTCGGTTAATATTTGGGCCTCCTATGGAAGCCCAAATTTTAACTTGGTGCAATATGGGTGATAATCTTCAAAAATCTTTTTCAGATCCACCAGTCACAATGCTTTCATGTTTGGTATACAACATCTTTAGGGGGTCAGATTCAGGTTTGTTCAACTCAAGTGCTTGGGTTAATATTTGGGCTCCTTATGGGAGTCTGAATGTTAACTTAGTGTAATATGAGGGAATTTCTTTTAAAATCTTCATCAGATTCACCAGTCAGAATCCTTTCATGTTTGGTATACAACATCTTTAGGGGTGGGAGTTTTCAGAATCAGGTTTGATCAATTCTGAACCCTGCATTAATATTTGGGCTCCCTATGTAGCCTGAATTTTAACTTAGTGCAGTACGAGGAAATTTCTTTAAAAATCTTCTTCAGATCCACCAGTCAGAATGCTTTTATATTTGGGGGGGGGGGGGGGGGGGGGGGGGGGGGGGGGGAGGGATCAGATTCAGGTATGTTCAAATCAAGTGCCTGGGTTATTATTTGGGCTCTTTAAGGGAGTCCAAATTTCAACTTAGTACAATATGAGAAATAATCTTTAAAAATCTTCGGATCCACCAGTCAGGATCTTTTGATATTTAGTGTACAGCATCCTCAGGGAGGTCAGATCTTCATTTGTTCAAATCAAGTCCCTGGATTAATATTTGGGCTCCCTATTGGAGTCCAGTATGAGGAATAATCTTCACAAATCTGCTTCTTGAGATAAATCAAAATCTTTCTATATTTGGTATACAGCCTCCTTTGAGGGTTCAGATTCAATTTGTTCAAATAAAGTCCCTGGGTTGATATTTGAGTTCCCTATGGGTGGGGTGGGGGGGGGGGCAAATTTTAACATATTTCAAAGTTGATAATATTCTCAAAATCTTCTCCAGAACCACTAGTCAGAATCGTTTGATAATAATAATTGATATTCTTCAAGTTTGTTCCCGTCAAGTCCCGAGGTTGATATTTGGACTCCCTAGTTTTCTATTACTGAAAATCTGGGCATTATTTCTGTGGTAGCATCCCAGTACTAGAAAAAAATCATCTGGCATTGACAGCATAGTTATAAAGAATTAAATAACTTCATTCCTCTGTTGTTGTGTCGCCGCCCCACGAAGTGGGGAGCGACATATAGGGATTACTTTTGTTGTCTTGCATCGTAACTTCATTCCTCTGTTGTTGTGTCGCCGCCCCATGAAGTGGGGAGTGACATATAGGGATTACTTTTGTTGTCTTGCGTCGTCTGCGTCGTCGTCGTCCGCGTCACGCTTTCTCTTATCCGCCACTCCTCTTTAACCTATGAATGGATTTTGATTGAACTTTCAGTGATTCTTTATCACATCATGGCATTGTGCACCTCCTATTTTATTTTTTGATCCGCTGTATTTTTTCCAGAGTTATTCCCCTTTTCCACTTAGAATTCTGTCTGAAACGCCAAGCTTCTCTTAACCGCCACTCCTCTTTAACCTATGAATGGATTTTGATGAAACTTTCAGTGATTCTTTATCACATCATGGCATTGTGCACCTCCTATTTTATTTTTTGATCCGCTGTATTTTTTCCAGAGTTATGCCCCTTTTCCACTTAGAATTCTGTCTGAAACGCCAGGCTTCTCTTATCCGCCACTCCTCTTTAACCTATGAATGGATTTTGATGAAACTTTCAGTGATTCTTTATCACATCATGGCATTGTGCACCTCCTATTTTATTTTTTGATCCGCTGTATTTTTTCCGGAGTTATGCCCCTTTTCCACTTAGAATTCTGTCTGAAACGCCAGGCTTCCCTTATCCGCCACTCCTCTTTAACCTATGAATGGATTTTGATGAAACTTTCAGTGGTTCTTTATCACATCATGGCATTGTGCACCTCTTATTTTATTTATTTTTTGATCCGCTGTATTTTTTCCAGAGTTATGCCCCTTTTCCACTGTGAATTCTGTCTGAAACGCCAGGCGACACACGTCTTCCATGGAAGACTCACATCTAAGTGTTAACTAGCCATGGATGGTAATTAAATCCTTCTTTAAACAACTTTGGCCAGGTGGGGCTCTTGTTTATTCTGTTAACAGGAGTTTACTCTATAATCTATGTGCAATTAACTGGTAGAGTACTGAATTATTTTTGGTGATCAAAATTTGTCAGCATATCTTTGCCTTGTTAAAATTTATGGGAGAGTGCCCATAGGCACTCTTCCATAAATTGTAACAAAGCAAATCCTTAAAGACTAAATAATTTCTCTTCAAGAATAATGTGAAGTCCATCCATGGAATATGAAGTCTTTAAGATGGGTTACCTGCACTTCAGATTAAAGCCCAAATATAGGATTCCAGCACTCTACCAGTTAACAGATCAACTTTCTTCTGAAAGTATGGTAAATGGCTTGGTGTTAGGAATTTATATTCAGTTAACAGAGTTTTTCAATTAAGAGATATCCATTTAAGTGGGCTCCACTGTACTATATGTAACATAGTTTTTTGTACTGGGTAGGAAACTGTGCCTGCAGCAGGCAAACAATTAATCTATGGAGGCAGCAATCAGAATAAATCATTTATACTCACTGGAGTCAGCAGTCTCAACAAATTCTTTCCATATATTGTACTACAATGTTAGGAAGGGTATTGGATTATTGATGTGCTCGAAGATTGTGCTTGCTAAGCATGAAAAGTGTTAAATGTATTCAAATTTTTCCTTTCATTTTTCTCTCCCATGATAAATGGAGCTGTTCTCTCTGTTGTTCAGTCAGGCAGACTATGATGTTTGTTAGCAAATTCAGACGGCTTTATTCTCTATTGGAAGCCATTTGTTACATTCCATGAATCAGTTTCCAATGAGAACTGTTTCATTTTTTTTCTGCTAAAATTAAATTGGATTTTCACCGTAGGATTCACAGCCTTTGCAACTTCATTTCGATATTGGATTTTTCAAGGAAAGTTTTTTTGCTGTGGCTTTTGGTTTGCTCAAACTGAAGCAGGTTTAAGTAAGTATGCACAGATTTTTGTAAAAATCATTATGTCTATATGAAAACACAAATGATTTTTTAGTCTGAGTTGATTTTTTTCTGTCAATTCAGATTGACAGTGGAACTTTCTATCTTTATAATATTTTGACAGTCTATCAATTTTTCATACTGGGAGCCAGACCAAAAGCCTATTTTGAAATTTTGAGAGCCAGATTGAAAAAATAGAAGTCAGTTCCAGAACCCATGAAAATTAGCATTTAGTATGAAGTTGTAACTTAATGCCGCATTTGGGAGCATAAAAATTGAGAATGTGTTATCTCCAATAAACTTCCACTGTACTCTAAATTTGTATTGGAACAAAAAAAAAAGGAGGGATGTATCACCTTTGATGGTTGGGATGTTTCAGCCGTGATTGAGGCCGAAATGTCCCACAAAAAAAGAAAGGGGCCAAAATAACACGAGGCAGAAAAACCCTAGAATCTTGGCTATTAGCTCAGTGCGTGGAATGTGTGCTTGTCAGACACCCAACTATCACTGAAATCATTCACCAGATTGTCACAGTGCAATGCCTCAACTGTCTTTTTGATGAAATTATAAATATATACTCTCCCAAAAAAGAAAGTGTGCATGCTAAAAAATAACACTAAAAAAGATATATATCATTTTCGTTCATGGAAATTTTATTCAATCACAGATGAATCAATTTGTGATCAACACGAGAAATTTCATTACGCTACGACGAATACTCTTGGTGCCATGGAGAGTCAAAGACACTAAGGGTCAAACACAAAAGTCACACACTCAATATCTGGTATGACCTCTGTCTGCATCGACTACTGCTGTGCATCTACGCCTCATGGTAGCGAACAAGTTAGCATGGAAGTGTTGTGGGATGTTGTTCCATATTCTGATAAGCTGTCTTTGGAGTTCCACAAGCGTTGACGGTGCATGGGGAAGCCGGCGTAGCTGACGTTTCATTTCGTCCCATACATGCTCAATGGGTGAGATATCGGGCAAATTTGCGGGCCAGGGAAGAACATCCACTTGTTGTTGCTGCAGATACTGTTGAACAACACAAGCTGCGTGGGGTCGGGAGTTGTCCTGCTGTAGAATGACGCCGGGGCCGTGACGTTGCAGAAATGGGACAACAACAGGTGTAAGTACTTCATCACGATATCTGGCTGCATTGAGATTGCCATCAATAATGACCAGCTCAGTTCTGTTACAGGCACTGATGCCACCCCACACCATGAGAGACCCTCCCCCATAATAGTTTTGCTCCACGACACATGGATCTACATAGCGTTCGTTTTGATGTCTGTACACTCTCTGGAGACCATCTGATGATGAAAGATGGAAACGACATTCATCTGTGAATAAAACACGTCGCCACCAGTGTAAGGGATGCCCGAGATGTTGTCTACACCACTGCAGTCGAGCATGACGATGACGTAACGTCAAAATCGGATGAATTGCAGGTCTTCAAGGACGTAAGCCGTATTCTCTCAGCCGGTTGATTACTGTTTGAGGATGTATCCGTCTCAGGTTAGGGATGTTCCTGGCTGTCATCGTTGCCATTTGTTGCCGGTTCCGGAGATGGATGACACGGATATACCGATCTTGTGCAGGGGTGGTAACTCGGGGTCTCCCGGAGCGGGGTCGGTCTCGAACGTCATCATGTTGTGCATGTCGATGGACTAGCCTGTCTACAGTGTTACGGTGGCAGTTCAAATGCTGGGCAACCTCTCTGTGTGTTCTGCCAGCTCTGATCATACCCAGGGCAAGGAGACGTTGATTCATTGTCAATCTTGGCATGCTAATGTGGAGTCGTTTTAACAGCAGCGCAAGTTTGAATGTGAACGATAGGAAGGCCTTACTTTAGTGTTTAAATACCCAAGGATTCACACTGCTGCATGAATTTTCAGACTCTCCACGTGCAAAACATGCCTTTTCACAAACGTGCAGCACGTCATTTAACGTTAATGCAATTTTAATGAGGAAAGCTGTTTTTGTGTTCAATATAACTTATTCATGAACAGGTTAACACTCTTTACACCTACAAAATTATTTTTTTGGAGTTTGATCAATTTCTGCAATGCACACTTTCTTTCTTGGGCGAGTATATTTCTTCATATATCTCACTTTTATCAAATATCCCCTACTTTTTTGAATAGTATATTTCAACACGTCTAGTCCTTCAATTCAGGCAGATGTTTACCTCTGGACAGGAAGTCTTTATCTCTGAACATCAATATCCCTGCTCAGGGTTCTATACATTCATCAGTTTTAGATCAAGCCATCAAAATACATAGACAGATGTTCAATGTGCTATCATTTTTATACGCCCGTTTTGAAAAAAACGGTTGTATTATGGTATACAGCTGGCTGTCTGTCCATCCATCCACACGTCGTACAATAACTCGAAAACGCTTCAAGCAATTTTCATGATTTTTTGGTGGCAAGTATATGTTGATGGAAGGAATCTCCCTTTCTATTTGTGTTGCCGTCCGATATGTCATTCCAGAGTTATTGGACTTTATTCGTCAAAATATAAGCAATTTTTCGCATTTTTTCATGATTTTTTGGTTGCTAGTATATGTTGATAGAAGGAATCTCCCATTCGATTTGTGGCTCTGTCCAATTTGTCCTTCCAGAGTTATGGGACTTTATTCATCAAAATATAGGCAATTTTCCATAAGATATATACATGAAATTCATATAATTTATTTCCAAATTAATGAACACAGTATGTTGTTGGTTATGATTATTGTTCAAGAATATGAAAAAAAACCTGACAAGTACACATGTATACTTATATTGTGTGCTTCCCTCTGGTAATTAATAATGGGCGTATCAAGCGCTCATGGCACAGTTGTTCATTAGACTACATCACGTCGGGTTTAGATAAGAAGCTTGAAAAAACAGAATTCACTGATATTTTATCTTTACTATGTGTTATCATGTGCTGTAGTTACCATTTTTTCTACAGCTCATTATGTTGCAAGTCTGAGCTCTTCTGAAGAGATAAAGCTTTAGCTTTGTCTACAGTGCTGGATATAGAACTTGAAGCATCACTAAGACCAGCTCCATTCTGACTTGTCATTGACCTGGATCAACAAACTGATCATAGATCCAAAATTCTGTAGGTGACTGTGAGATCAGTAAGAGCAAGCATTCATCAGAATGACTTGTTGTGAGTATAGACCTCAAGGATACTTATTTCCATGTCAGGATTCAGCAAAAATTCAGAAAATCATCTAAGGTATGCCAACAATAGGTTTATCAATTTCGAGCCATGTGCCTAGATTTAAATCTTGCCCTTTGGGTGTTCACTTGCAAGATGAATGCAGCAATGACTCTGACTTTGGCATATCTGGATGACATCTTACAGTAACATTATCATTAAGAAACTTTGTTTCAGGATGTCCAAAAGCTTTATCTAGTCTTCAGCAGCAGAAGTTGGACTTAGCACCATCTCATCTGCTTTTCATCATCTGGTCAGGGTATTTCAGACACATTTGAATTTTGTTTGACTTCCTCTGACAAGAGCTTGTCTAATCAGAATATTTTCCTTCTATTTTGTAAAAGAAATCTCAGTGACTGTGAGGGAGTTCATGATTTTAGGTCTGTGCAGAGCTGCAGCAGACCTGATTCCACTTAGCCGTCTGTTCACCGAACATCTCCAGTTTTACTTTCTTTACTTTCTTGACAATTGGTCAATGATTGTCAACATATTGGACAGGGTCATTTCTCTGCCTTCAGCTATTAAGGAATCGATACAGATGTGGCCAGATGTTAAATGGATGACTCAAGAGATTTCATTGGATACTCCACCTCTGATGTTCATGCTAATGCCAGATGCCAGAAACCATGGTTGGGGAGTCTGCTTGATTCTGGATTCTAGACAATCTAGTTTGTCACAGACAGTTCTGTTATCCCCCCACCCCCCCACCCCCCACCCCCAATCCTGTTATTTATTCAGCTATATCTGGGTCAGTAGCAATGGTGGATAAATAATGGAAATTTGAAATAATTTCTATATTTATCATACCTACAACTAGCCCAGATGGAATTGCCTTCCCATGAGTTGTTCATTCACACCTCCCTGCATCTAACTGTTAACTCTTAGCAGATACTACAAAATAATTGTTATTAGCAGGATTGGAGGCAACTTCCTGGATGGTTATTGGCAGGATTGTAGGCAACTTCCTGGACATTTGCCATACAAGACTCTTTATTTTTTATAGTTTCGCTTAATTTTGGGGAGTTTGGAGGTTCAAAATTAAGTGTTTGTCCAGAATTCTTTGAATTCAGCATTAGTTATGTCTTGGCCAGTGGTAGGTATGATAAATATAGAAATTATTTTAAATTTCAAGTTTTCCTTGAAAAAACCTTCAAAACTGCTATTTTCAACAAGAGAGGTTAGTTAGGAGCAAGGCATATTGTGTTGGTGTGGTAGATATAGTAAGAAATAAAATTTGGGAAAAAATTTAATTTTTGTGAATCAAGGCAAGAAATGTTTGTCAATCGAGACTTGTTGTGACTTAAACTTTAATATCTTGACCAATACTATTAGACATGTTTGATTACTCAGTAATTATGAATGAATTTAATAGGGAAATTAAATACTTATTGCTTGGAATATCTATAACTGAGGCACAAAAGAATATATGCACATCTTCGTGAGTAAAGGGACATCACATTAAATCAGCTGTAGTCTGCACACAAACTCCATGAAAAGTGGGTAAACAAATAGCCTTTAACAGCATTGGATTCCTTACAGAGTTTAACTGGGGACCTGAGAGCTTCCCTTGAATGTCCAGCAGTGCTTATTTACTGTGGAAGACAAATTCTGATTTACTGAAATAGTATGCCTTCGTAATCAATGCCTATTGTGAGATTCCTTTAACCCTTTACGTAATGAAGTGGCTTTATCTACCGGCATAATTTACAAATTAAGCAGTTAAAATAAAAAAAACAGTAAAATATTTTATAAAATTTCAATAAAACCATATCACGTGACCCCTCACTGGAATGAGGGGGGTCACATGACATGGTTTTATTGAACTTTTGTACAATATTTTACTGTTGCCATTTCTTTAGGTAAAGGGTTAACTTCATACTTGAATTGTTATTAACATAATAATGCCACAGATGCTGAAAATGACCTTAAACCCCATTAAACACATTGGTACTATAGTCACTTTTACAACCTCAGTGAAACTGGGTGTTCATTGGATATTTTCTGTTACAAGGGACAAAATATGAGTTGGCTGTCTTAAACACACGTTATGTTTGAACATCATTTATTTACATACAGTTAAGTCATGAAATTGATAGAAAAGAACATGAAAAACTGAGTTTTTCTCTGGAAAACATTATTTATATATGTTTGTATGCATGTAGTTTACATTTAACTTGGTGATCTAATTTGCGATTTCATGTTTTGAATAAGTAAATTGTTCAGAGTGCAACCTCAAAAATAATGTCTTACACACAACCTCAACACACCACAACAAAACCAAAGATGGGGTTTCACTCAAACATTTCCAGCAATTTGAATACACTGGAACTCTGTTAATTGAATAGCAACTTTGCCATATTCAGTTAACAGGAATATTGAATTAACAGGAGTTTCGGCACTTTCCTGTATTATTGAGATAAACTCATAGCTCATAGAGCTCGTTCCATTGAGGTGTCACATGATATGGCGATGTTGAAATGTTTTGAAAAATTGGAAAAAATTATATTTAAAATAACAAATCTTTATATCATCTGTTTTGGGTAAAGGGCTAAATGCCTGTATTGGATGTACTGAGGTCAAATAGGCCTTTCAACATTGGGAATTCTCTGACTGCTGCCATAAATTTTCGATAGAGTTCACGATTTTTTATTCATTTAACAGGAGTCTACTCATTCATCTGTGCAATTAACAGACCAAATCTATACTGAAGATATAGTAAATGGTTTTGTGTTTGAATATTATATTCATTTAACAGAGTTATTTAATTATGAGTTAGCTTGTTAAGTTGGTCCCACTGTACTTCACTCATACATTTTAGCTGTTGCCACTTGGTCTGATGTTCTAGCTTTGTTCTTGGATGCATGCAGCAACTTCAGCCAAAGATAGTTTCAATATTATTTGGCTCCCTTCACAGTTCTAATCAATATGTGGTAGCAGACTTTAACCCTTTACCTAACATGAAAAGCAGACGACACTTGCAAAAAAAATTCTTGAATAACTAATTTTTTTCATTTTTTGTCTCAAAAACATAGGTTTTGACCCCTTGTTGGAACGAGCTCGACGAGCTCGTTCCAACGAGGGGTCATAACCTATGTTTTTGAGACAAAAAATGAAAATATTTTGAAAATTAATTGGCGTTTTTTGAGAATAGCGCTGGCCGGTTTTGGCCGTTACGTTGGGTAAAGGGTTAAGGAATCAATGTAGTGTGCTCCCAACAGTTTAGCTGCAGATATGCATTCTTTCAGGCTCTATGAATTACAGCCTTCATTGTGATGTCTAATGTGCGTGTATTGTTCAAAGCACAGCTAAATATTAGAACCAAGACAATTTGTGTGAAATCTGTTAGGATAACTTGGATATAACCTTAACCCTTTGAAATCTGATGGTGTCTACCATGTCAGTTCAGAAACATCAATTGGAAGTATCCATATTCACTTTGGGGTAAACCAATTATTATGTTCAACAAGTGGCCTGCATGTTGAACATATTAAATGGCCTACAACAAACTTGATGCAATTCCAACATATCATGGTCCTAACTGGACTGTAAAAGTAGTTTTTGGGGGGTTCAAAAGGTTAAGAAGAGCAAAGCCATTAGTTCACAGGGATGTGTGTGTTTGTGGGGGGAGGCATGCCCATGAACCACAGGAGAAGTGTTAAAATGAGTTGTAGAACATCATGGCAATTCTTGGACAATATATTGAGCCTAAACTGCACGGGTACATTTTTTTAGAAAGCTGGTACAATGTAATGAAAATGAATCCAAACAAATAAAATAAACAGATGTTAACCCTTTATCCAACCTAACGACAAAACCGGCCAGTGCTATTCACAAAAATTACCATTCAATTTTCATTATATTTTTCATTTTTTGTCACAAAAACATAGCTTATGATCCCTCATTGGAATGAGCTAGTTGAGTCATAAGCTATGTTTTTTGACGTAAAAACTGAAAAAATTTAGTTATTCAAGAATCTTTGTTTTGTGAATGTTGTCTGCTTTTTGTATTAGGTAAAGGGTTAAGCAATAAAGATCATTTAGTAGAGTGACAATTACTATGGTATATATAGCTTAGTACTGACCATGGGCAGTCCTGAGATTTCAGCACACCTTCTTGGAGTCCTCCAGGGTGATAATGTCCAATTTTATTCCACTCCAAAAAGTGACCCAACTCATCCTTTTAATCAAGGAAATATTTTATTGTGTGCAAACCAAATCATTGTTGTTCTCATGAGTGATTTGACCAACCGAGGAAGTACTTCATGTGGATCAAAAACAATGTCAGTGTCAGTGGAGTTTCCATTTTAACCCTTTACCCAACGTAACGGCCAAAACCGGCCAGCACTATTCTTAAAAATTGCCAATTAATTTTCATTATTTTTTCATTTTTTGTCTCAAAAACATAGGTTATGACCCCTCATTGGAATGATCTCGTCAAGCTCGTTCCAACGAGGGAGCATAACCTATGTTTTTGAGACAAAAAATGAAAAAAATTAGTTATTTAAGAATTTTTTTTTTGCAAGTGTCGTCTGCTTTTCATGTCAGGTAAAGGGTTAAATGATTTAAAAACCAATTGATTTCCGAGTGCCAAAATCAGTGACCTCAGCATGTGTACAAATTGAAGTATTTGATTACTAATGTGAGAAAGTGCGGCTTCTAAAATCCACTTTCTTTATTTCACATGTGCATGCAGTGTTGCTACTATCAATTGAGAGTTGTACCTTTGCTCAACAGTATTACTTGTATCAGAGAAATCATGTTTGTTGTAAGGTAAAATGTTTTATTACTGGATAGCGATTCAGCTGAAACAAATTTTATTTTATAAGGAGCATATTGGTATAGAGTGGAAGGTATACAGGACAAAAAAGAAGTTATTAGAACATAGGAACAATAGATAAAGAGAAGTTAAAGCAAAACAATTTTAACTGGTTGCATGCCAGAAGCCTGTATTTGGCTGCGCTTAAAAGAGCTGTGCTTCATTTTAAGTTGAAGCAAAAATATTTTGTCTGTATGAATTTGCCTTGTTGCAGTCTATTGGGGAGTGCACTGTAGACAGTGTCCAATAAATTGTAGAAAAAGAGATATACATGAATGAATTCTGACCATCAACAGTAATCTAACAGATGTAACAGTAGCTTCTATTGACTCTTTTCTTGCAACACGCAGATTTTCCTGCCCAGATTTTCCTATCCAATTACTCAGTGAAGATATAATCTTGGCTCTTGCTGGTTGATAAATAGAACTAGTCCTCTTGTCAATGATTTTTTGATGTCATGCAGTCTCCATTGAATTTTTTCATTTTACAGCATTTTTAGCTCAACTTGACAAAGTCAGGTATGAGCTATTGGGATGGGTTGTGATCTGTCGTACGTCCATCCGTCAATACGTGCGTCTGTCCATCCACAATTCCCTTAGCTTATCCTACAGGCCACAGCTCTTGCCCGAACAGTTCCAAATTTCATATGTGGCTTTGGAACTATGTCTAGATGGGAGCTATCAATTTTTTTAAAATTTTGTTAAAAAACATGGCCGCCAGTCGCCATCTTGGATTTAATTGTCCAACAATTCATTTAGCACACCCTACAGGTCGCAGCTCTCACCTGATCTGTCCCAAATTTCATATGTAGCTTTGGGGCAATGTCTAGATGGGAGCTTTTGATTTCTTCCAAATTTCATTAACAAGTATGGCCACCAGCAGCCATCTAAGGTTTGGCATATAAATTATCAACAATTCCATTAACACACCCTCAGGCCGCATCTCTCACCCAATCTTTTTCAAATTTCATATGTAGCTTTGGTTGGTGTGATGTGTAGTTGAGAGTTATCGAATATTCTGAATTTTGTTGAAATACATGGCTGCCAGCAGCCATCTTGGATTTGGATATAAATTGTCAACAATTCCATTAGCACACCCTACAAGTCGCATCTCTCACCTGATCTTTTATAAATTTCATATATAGCTTTGGTATGATGTCTAGATGGGAGCTATCAAATTTTTCTGAATTTCGTTCAAAAATATTGCTGCCAGCAGCCATCTTGGATTGGCATTTGAATTGTCAACATTTTCCACTTGCACACCATGCAGGCCAGATCTGTCACCCAATCTTTTTCAAATTTGATATGTAGTTTTGGTGTGATGTCTAGATGGGAGCTTTCAAATTGTTCTAAATTTTCTTTAAAAACATGGCCGGCAGTGGCCATCTTGGATTTGGAATATAAATTGTCAACATTTCCATTAGCAGACCCTACAGGCCACACCTCTCACCCAATCTTTATCTAATTTTATATGTAACTGTGGTATTATGTCCAGATTGGAGTTATCAAATTTTTCTGCATTTCGTTGAAAATGATAGCCGGCACCAGCCATTTTGGATTTGACATATAAATTGTCAACAATTCCATTAGCACACCCAACAGGCCCCATTTTTTCAGATTTCATTTGTAGCTTTGGTGTGCTTCTTTTCTGTAGGAACTTGAGTGAGTGACATGGCATTACTGGATCTTCTATTTAGTTAGTCCCTTTTTGGACAAGTTGAGCTGCAGTGTCATTGACACTTTCATATTTTAGTAGGTTATTTGAGAAGTTCAAGAAAATAATAATCAGCAGGTTGGTTAAGTGTTAATCACAACAATGTTAATGGAATAAATTTGTTGACCAAATTTTCCTTCTTGAATTTCTTGGTAAATTGTATCTAATCCACATGTTAATTGTATATGTAAATCGGGGGAGCGTGGTGTCTCAGTGGTTAAAGCATTAGACTTTGAAAGGTCGACAGTTCGATCCTAATCAGGGGTAGCTGCATTTTGTCCTTGGGGAAGATACTTAATGCTGATGCCCCAGTGGAGTGCAGTGTCGAGTGTACTAAAGTGTACTGCATGTCAATGGTGCACTTGCCTTCAGCTGCTGCTAACTCTGCTTGTTCAGAGCTCAGTTGCTTGCCACTGCCCAGAGGTTCACTCTAGGTACTCCAGCTTTCTACACCCTTTCTTCACCCTTAAAATTGTCCAACACAAGGTAACCCTGGCTGTTGAAAGTGTCCTTAAACTGCAGTACACAAACAAACATATTTATATATTATTGAATAGTTGTCTTGTCATTTATTGGAAAGTTCTCTAATATTCTACTTTTCAGTAATTGATAAGTCAAGAATTTGGTGATGTCTTAATTACAAGTAATAAAAAAATTTGAATACAGTAATTGTTCTTTTGAAATGTTCATGTAAACTTTCACTAGTTTCTAGAAGTTCTACTGGTCATTATGACGGGTACAAATGAACGGATGCCTGTCAAACATGCAAATTGTGCCTGTAATTGACCATGAAAAGAAAGCCACCATACTTATTTGCGAGCTTGTAATCAGTACAGAATATAATCGTAAGAAAATCATTTTTGTTTTCAGAAAGAAATGAAGCTGGGGAGAAGTATGCGAGCTGGCCCCAGAAGACAATCTGACACTGACAGTGTGTACTCAGAACCCCAAGATAGAAAAGTAAGCCTTAAGTTTATTCCTGTATATTCAACACTCTAACTAATTACTCAAATAATAAATACTAGTTTCTCTTAGCTATATTGAATTGGCTCATTCAGGATTTTTCTTATTTTCACTTTCTATCATTTTTTAGAATATGACCTTCTTTCACTTTTCAGAATATAGTCTTTTATGCTAGTAAAAACCTCTGCTTTTTTTAGGTTAAATGTTCTCCACATATAATTGTTTTCATTTGTTTTTGAGAATGCATGTTGGTATATCATAATAAATGGTAACAAAACAGTTACAACAGCACCTTATGCTTAGCAGGCATTTTTGTGTGTAAACTGAAGGTGAGAAACCCATCACTAACCAATATTCTATTGAATAAGTGACAAGTGGTAATTATTACTGATACATAATTACTGACCATATCACTCCTATTCCAAGAGATGTACATTGGCCACCAAAAGAGAATTAAATTCAAATTTCTCATTCTGATATTTGAATGCCTCAACAATCTGGTGCCTTCTTACCTGACCAATCTTTTTTGGGGAACGAACTTCCCAGACCATTCAGGTCCACTAACATAAATACTCAAAGCAATGGTATTTGTGATGAGAGTTTGCATTGATTATAAGGAATCCAAATTCTTTATCTTTTGTGAAAATTCATGTACATTCATTGTGGATGTGTGGCTATAAACTTCATGGTTATTATTGATCATTGCATTCTATTAAAATATAATTTATCTTAATATTTTAACTTCATATTGATGTCTTCTAAAGTTAAAAAGTCAACCACATAAATCTGCTTATCAATTGAACCAACTCTTTAACTGGTAGTGTGCTTGAAGCCCATATTTGGGCTTTATTCTCAAGTGCAGGTATTGCTACTTAAAGGCTTCAAATTAGTGGCTGTGCTTCATATTATTTTTGAAGTGATATTATTTAGTCGGTAATGATTTTCCATGTTACAATTTATAGGAGAGTGCCCGCTGGCACTCTCCTATAAATTGTAACAAGGCAACGACATGAACAAATTTTGCTGTCCAAAAATAATTTAGCACTCTACCAGTTAACTCTTCAAGAACTGGGCTTGATTACAAATCACTGCCAAGGTAATTTGGTTAACATCTGCAGGACTTTTTTGTTATATGTTTATTCCATGTCCACCAATGCCAAAATATTAAAATTTCAGGCTGAAAATTTTTCCCATAATGCAACTAGGAACTTAGATAAGACTATATTAACATCATTTGTATGTTACAAAATTAATACCATCTGAGGTACCAGCAAAATCAATACAACCCCCCCCCCCCCCCACACACACACACTATCCCCCTGCCCTCAACCAACTCCCCTTCCCCCTCCCCTGGGATTTCACCCATACTCAATTGCCCACCATAATCAACAATTGACAATTGAAGTCACCGTAGTTGCCAGTCATGAACCCACATAGCTGCCTGCCACACAAAGCCATATAAGAGAGTCAGCTTTCTCCCTACACTTCTGATGAGTAGAAACTCGTATGAAACCGGTCATATATATACAAACCAGGATATAGCTTTAGCACTATGTCCTCTTGGAATTTGTTGTTTGTATTGTGCAACTAGGAATTTAACCAATTCAATCTTGTTTGACAGAGCTTATTGAGCTCTGTCGAACAAGATTGAATTGGTTAAATTCCTAGTTGCATTTTGGGAAAAATTAGCAGCTTGAAATTTTGGTATTTTGACATCAGTTTGGAGAGAGTTAAATACCTGTTCTGAGACTTAAGAGTTTGGATGCAGGCCTTTTTGAAAATCTGTACAATAGTCAAGTGAATAGCCCTACAAATAGAGATAGCATTGGAATAAGCTCTTTGATGTTGCTCTTCTGACATCTAAATGTGTGTGGCTATCATTAAAATTTAATATGATGTTGTTCCAAGATTTTCATCTTGCACTGATATGAGCTGCTGGCACAATGATTGAAGAGTATTATTCACCTGGAGTCATTGATTCGATATATTAGTGGAGAGTAAGTTGTGCACAAGGGATCACTCATTGTTCTTAGAGCACCAGTTACAAGTTATTGCATCAAACTTTTTTAGAGTTGGAGAGGTCGACTGAATACTCCTAAGAGTCTTGAGCAGTGGTAAGTAACTGGTCCTCTTTGGGTAATCCAGTTTTCTCCATCACTATGGACAAGATGTCAAATTTATCACTAAACTCCATATAACAAATAAACCAGTTGAAGGAGTAGTGTAGAAAATACTTCGGTTGTTGAAAGACCAATACATTTCATTAAAGCTACAATCTGTCCTCAAACACTCAACCCATAACAGTCTCTGTGCCAGACTAATTTGAACCATCAGTTTTTAATGCATCTCATGCAAATAGAAAAAATGAATGTTATCTCCGTTCATAAGCTCATTCTGTCCATTCGAATCATTATTAATAATAATTTATTTTATAATAAGTGTATTGAAGAGAAGTTAAAAAGTCTTAGGTGGTTCCATACAGACCAAGTATGTGCTTTTAGTGTAGAACACAAAAAAAGATTCAACTCTAAATTAGCTGCTATTCATGGCCTCAGAACTAGTGCTTCATCTTATAGACTTGAAGGAACCTATCAGCTCCTGTCACTCTCATGGTTCATATGCATAAACTGTCCCTCAAAGGCCTTATGATACAGTGGAATCCTGTTAATTGAATAACCACTTCGCTAGAGAAAAATATTCAGTGAATATGAGTATACAATTAAGAGGAATTGGGTCAACTTCCTATCTTCTAAACTGTCCCAAAGAAGGCCTTACAGTACAATGTATTAGACATTTAGTCCATTGGAGAGAACTGCCAAGGTATTAGGGGTCTCTAATTCACTTTGTTTCCCCTTGGGAACCCCAGGAAGTGAAGCAGTGCCTGTTCACTGCAGTAAACATGCTCTGTTTTACTGGTAAAATAGGACCCAGTCACCATTGCTTGGGAGGTGCAAACCCTCTATAAAATGCGCAACATGGCTTATTAACGCTCATCCCTGGTCTTGAGTTGATATTCATGTTGTGGCCATGGTTAGCCATTGTGCAAAAATATGTGACCTTAAACACCAGTCTAGGAGAATTTAAGATGAATGGATCAATTGGGTGTCAGTATGTCGAGGGTTGAAAGACATTTCAGAAAACCAAATGGAGAATAGTTGTGACTAAGTGCTCTCCACACTAATTAGCAAAGCCTTGGTAGGTGATAGCTTGTGGTTGCAAGTCAGATAACTGGATGTAAGGCCACAAAGGTGATGGCTATCAGTGAATTTACTATGATTTGTATCATGGCTCAGGTAAGGGGGTAAAGGGTTAACAAGGTTCAACTGTACTGGAAAAGATCACGATGGAATGAAAAACTATGAAGTACAAAATACATGTGGTTAATTATCTCATCCAGTACATCATTGATTCATAATTACAAAAGTCATTTCAGGACAACACAGATGAATAAATCTCTTGAGAATCATGTTTCTGCATCAATTCCCATGAGATGTAAGGGTTTATGGTTTGTTGAAGGAGAATTTTGTATTAGATTGTTAAATTTTTATTAAGTAATAATGTTATAGCAGCATTATCAAAATAAACAATGGGTTATACCACAAAAGAAACTAGGTACACCATACTCAGGGTTCTGGAAATCCAATTGCATGGTGAACCATGAAAAGAGGAATTTATATCATCTGGTTATCGACCAAATAAGAGGTCTTTAAAAGAATAGAAAAAGTGCTTTTAGCTGATAGAATGCTGGAAGCCCATATTTGGGCTTTATTCTCAAGTGCAGGTACCTCAGTTTAATGACTTCATATTCAGTGGATGTGCTGTATATCATCTATGAAGAGAAAATATTTAGTCTGTAAGGATTTGCCATGTTACATTTTATGGGAGAGTGCCTATAGGCACTCTCCAATAACTTGTAACAAAACAAAGACATGTGAACAAATTTTGATGACCAAAAATAATTCAGCACTCTACCAGTTAAGCCTTGAGAGTATTGAAAAACTATGGAAATTATTTTTTTTCAACAAACTTGGGATCTTGTGAAATACAAAAATACCATTAAAATCCCTTGAAATTTAATAGGTTTGTATCAGATAACATTGAATACATACAACAATTGTAATATATAATTATTTTTTTTTAACAAATTTGGGATCTTGTGAAATACAAAAAAACCATTAAAATCCCATGAAATTTAATAGGTTTGTATCAGATAACATTGAATACATACAACAATTGTAATATAAGTACAACAGATGCCTTTTAACTGAATAGCCACTTTGTTATTTTGAAAATATTTAATTTAACACAAGTATTCAGTTAGCATTGATTTTGGGCACTTTCATGTATTCTTGAGATAATCACGGCAATTATTCTATTGCATATTGTTTGGAGCTCTATCAAACAACAGATAAATCCTGAAGGGCTTAATTCCAACTTTGATCACATTTTTTGCAACAAAACAGGTGCCAAAGGGGGGGGGGGGGGGTCTTTGGGTTAACTCAGAAGTTACATTCTAGGCACCTTGGTAGTTGTTTATAGACAAGTCTTATTGGCAAGACTTGCCAAAAAACAGCAGCAAAGCCACAGGATGTAGACTGTCAAAGTGTAGCAAAAATATGTAAAAATCTCTAGGCCCTTAAGGGTTGGATGGGGGTCTAGGCCAAATAGGTTTATAACAAAGGGAATTTGGTGATTTTCAGGGTAATTTCTTGACATATGAAGAATTTTTATATTTTTATACTATAACCAATGGCCCAGACTTATCTTAGCTGGTGCTAACTCAAAATTATCTAGGGCCAAACACAAATTTTGCCCCCAATCCCCCAAATTTGCATGCAAAACCGAAAATTACAAGTCCTATCTGTCCCTCCATACATTTACTCTCCGCGCATGCGCAGACGCCAGGAGGTCACCAAAACTGGCACCAACATCATTCTTTGTTTGGCCCTTCAGTCAGCTAACATCAAACTGACATCTGTGCTTATAAATCTCAGTTTTAATGATGCCAGAGACAAATCAATGGTTAATGTGGTGGATCCAAGGACAAAACTGGATGAAGGAAGGAAGAAATGGTGGTTTGAAACGTTCAAGGCTGTAATTTTCTAATATTTTTAAAAATTAGTTCATGTTCCCCAATTTCGGGACATGGGCCTGACGTCATCATTATTGATAATGATTTTTCCACTGTTTGTTAAGTATTCCTTCCCTACCCTCCCTTGATCCCCCCCCCCCCCCTCCCAGTTAAACTCCCAAGCTTTTTGGCTTGTTTTATTGAAAATTTTTTTTATAAAATTTCTTGGGAGTTTAACGTATTATACAGTAGATTATTCTGTACATGGTTACATCCTCACCCTTGGGGTGTTTTAGGCGTTTTGGTCAAGCATCATACATCCGATGTATCGTTTTTTCTTCTACTGAAGATCTTGCTTTACATGGGATAGTTTTATTTCTGTTACTGAGTTCGGGCCGTGTTGCCTGGGGTCTTGTTTCCGGTTTTTGGCTCACCAACGTTAGTTGTGTGAGCCTATGGCATAGCCCTCATGTCGGCGTCGGCGTTGGCGTCCGCTCTCAAATATTTTGAACTTTTGTGTACAGGTTTTGATTTTTTGGCTTTTCAAATTTTTTTTTAGTTTCAGCATATTGCTATAGTGGTTCACTATAACATTTAATTCTTTTCCAGGGTATTTTGTCATAATTTTAACCCTTTGAATCAAATTTTAGACTTATTTTGATGTTTGCGTGCAGGTTTTGATGTTTTTTTTTTTCCTTTCTTTCAAGTGGAGATTTACCTTGCAGCATATGTCCATGCTTTCTATTGTATGTAAACATGCATCTTAGGGCTATGTTTGTATTATTTAACCCTTTTCTTGCTGAATTACTTTAATTTTGGACTTTTATGTACAGCTTTCGGACTTAGGCTTACAGCTTCTTACTTTTATGTACAGGTTGTGATAAAAAAAAACAATTTCAAGTGAGGTTGACCTCACTGCATATTGCAGTGGTGGTTATTATAACATTGATATCTTTCCAGTGCATTTTTAAAAATTTTTTAACCCCTTGAATAGATCTTTAGACTTATTTTGACGTTTGCGTGCAGGTTTTCATGGGGTTTTTTTTTTTTCCTTTCTTCCAAGTGTAGAGTTTCTGCATATTGCTATGGTGGTTCACTATAACATTTAACTCTTTTCCAGGGTATTTTGTCTTCATTTTAACTCTTTGAATCAAATTTTAAACTTATTTTGATGTTTGCGTGCAGGTTTTGATGTTTTTTTTCTCCTTTCTTTCAAGTGGAGATTTACCTTGCAGCATATGTTCATGCTTTCTATTGTATGTAAACATGCATCTTAGGGCTATGTTTGTATTATTTAACCCTTTTCCCGCTGAATTACTTCAATTTTGGACTTTTATGTACAGCTTTTGGACTTAGGCTTACAGCTTCTTACTTTTATGTACAGGTTGTGATAAAAAAAAACAATTTCAAGTGATGTTGACCTCACTGCATATTGCAGTGGTGGTTATTATAACATTGATATCTTTCCAGTGCATTTTTAAAAAAATGTTAACCCTTTGAATATATTTTTAGACTTATTTTGACGTTTGCGTGCAGGTTTTCATGGGTTTTTTTTTTTTCCTTTCTTCCAAGTGTAGAGTTTCTGCATATTGCTATGGTGGTTCACTATAACATTTAACTCTTTTCCAGGGTATTTTGTCTTAATTTTAACCCTTTGAATCAAATTTTAGACTTATTTTTGTTTGCGTGCAGGTTTTGATGGTTTTTTTTTCCTTTCTCCTAAGTGGAGATTTACCTTGCAGCATATCTCCATGCTTCTTAGGGGTTATTATTATATTATTTAACCCTTTAGCTGCTTATTTTCTTTAATTTTGAACTTTTGTGTGCAGGTTTTGAACTTTTTTTTTTACTCCAGCCACCCCTTTACATTGGCCACCTGTTGGTGAGCCACGGGGTACTGATACCCCCTCTAGTTATTCTGAAGTTGTTTACATTGACAATGCTTTATTTGTACAGGTAGTTTCCTATTATTTTTAGGGAAACAACGGTTGCAAGTAACATAATATATTCCAGTAGTGTGGCAATTAATTTATAGGATATTATTATAATTTTGTCCACGCTGTCGAGGAGAGAAACAAGGATGTAGCGAGCACTATAAAATCCGAACATGCTCACCCTGCTACGAAGGAAAGGAGGAAGCAGACAAGTTCTGAGGTATGCTCGTCCAGGTCTGCCACGACCGCGAGCAAGAGAGAGGCCCCTCTCTCTTACAACAACATCTGGGGGTCCGATGTTGGTAGGAACTTGTGTCAGTTGGAGCTTAAGTCCATGCCTTCCTGTCCGGGACTCTCCTTCGAATAGGCTGCCGGGGCGGCTAGTCTTACGGCTTGGTGCATGGTTTTAGTTCTCTGTCGTCAGCTAGCTCGACCGAGGAAGTGGTTACTCAAGCCTCTGTGAACTGTGACGCATGGTGTGTCCGTTCTGGGCTAGGAATATACAGTTTCACAATATACAATTAGAGCTAGCGGCAAAAGTGCTCAATGATATAAGACAAGGGCTTAGACCTCAGAATATGGGGTTTATGACCTTGTCACCAGCTAGCTCAACCGGCGGATTGTTACTCAAAATATGGGTAGTGTGACGCCGGGTATGTCCGTAGTGGTTGAGGATAGAAACAAGGGTGGAGCGAGCACTATAATATACAATCATGCTTACCCACCGACGACGGAAGGAGGAAGCTGGCAAGTTCTGAGGTACAGATGGGGCCAGATGTTGTTGGTAGGAACTTGCGTGAGTCCGAGTTTATGTCCATGCCTCTTGTCCGGGACGTCCCGTCTAATAGGCAGCCAGGGTCGGATAGTCTTACGGCTTCCTCTACATAATGGCTAAAGTGCTCTTAATATTGCAGAGGGCTATAAACCACGGTTAGTGGTTTCAGTTCCCTGTCGCCGGTGAAGTGGTTACTCTTGAATATGAGGACCGTGACACCAGGTGTGTCGCATTTACATAGTAAATCAGAGCTAGCGGCAAAAAGTGATCAATATTATTAGACAAGGAACTAGATCGCAGAATATGGGGTTTACTACCTTGTCGTCAGCTAGCTCGACCGGTGGAGCGATTACTCAGGATTTGAGTAACGTGACGCCGGGTGTGTCCGTAGCGGTCGAGGTGAGAAAAAAGGGTGTAGCAAGCACTTTAATTCGGCTTCTTCAGCGTCTACTAAGTACTCACGACCGCACCTTGGCTACGTGACTTCGGATATCTAGTCTGCATCGTCAATAGGACCACTCTTTGTCAAGGAAGTTGCACCATCTAGTAGCCAAGGAAATGAGGCCTCATTCATCGGGACGTCCGCTGTTAAGAGCCATCTCGGACACACTGTCCCAGGAGCAGCCGACGGACAAACAATAAATAAATGCTGCTCCTCAGGCCTCCGTAACGGACTTGCTGTCGCAGATTGCATAGCTCATCGCATTGTTCCTGCAAATGCAGAAGCACTCAACGCCAGTCTCAAAACTTGAGCTGTCGGATGGTGCTCGGTCGGTCCAGTTATCTGCGTGTTCAGATGCCACTGACTGTGATTCTAAAACTGATTTAGACGGATGATGAAAGGGAGACGGAGGAGGATTAACCTTCCCTTTCGGAACAACTCATGGATGATATGGATACTATCCATTATCGTTTCCTTGAACTTGTTCCAGTGAATAGCAATGCTGCAAGTAATTGTGAGAAACCGCTAGCATTGTTAGACGCTGACTTCATCCAGACAAAGAGGAGGATATCGCTTTTCCGGTTAAGTCTACATGGGTGTCACAGGTCTTCAATTATTTAGACGACTCCATATTCAACTTCCTGTGGGAAGAAGTAATACGGTTTCTTATCATCATCTTCTGTATTTTTAGCTGTTTTTTTAACACATTCATTTAAAAAATGACCGGGGGAAGATGTAAGATTTGTTGAGTGTTTCTCTGCGTTGAATAAGCAGGCTAAGGTCTTAGTTGTGGCCTTACCTTCATCATTTCGCTGTTCGCTCGGACACAATTGAGAAGATAATTTCTTATGCAGAGCGAATTTAGACTCACTGTCTTATGTACTTCACTTTTAACTGGTAGTGTGCTAGAAGCCACTATCAGGGCTTTAATATGAAGAGCAGGTACCCAGCCTAAAGATGTCATATTCTGTGGATGTGCTTTATATTATCTTAGAAGTGAAATTACTTAGTCTATATGGGTTTGCTGTGTTACAATTCATGGGAGAGTGCCTCCTGGCACTCTCCCATGAATTGTAACAAGGCAAAGACACATGAACAAATTTTGATGACCAAAAATAACTTAGCACTCTACCAGTTAAGTACTGTGACGCAATGTCTATATGGAAAGGAATTTTGTGGACGTTTGTACCTCTTTAAAAATTCTTTCCAGGCCTATTTATCACATATATCTCTGTCTTAACAGTTGCTAAGTGAGAGTTATTCTGATGTGATGAAGCCTTGCGTCATCACCTTTAATATATGACAAGGTGGAAAACTCTCAACAGGTTGCTCTAGTTTTCCAGACACTAAGTCTTTGATGGTAATTTTTCATTAATGTAGGATTAAGCTACAAGAAAGCATCAATACTCTGCTCTTTAAGTTGGGGTCTAATCGACCAACAACAGCAGAAAAGAGTAGGAGAGGATTCCTAGACTCAGATCGTCTATAAGGACTCATAGCGAAGGTATAGGTAACCCTCCTATAATTACTTTAGGGATCGACTATACAGCCATTTGGATAGGGGGTTTAGGTCTGTTCGAGATTAATGATCAGACACCCCTGAGCCTGTGGCTCGAGGCTCTTCTAGACCTCAGTCCGACCGATAATTTACTGGAACTGGATAATGAGTTTATCATAGCTCTAAAAAGTTATTTAGGATAATCATTCAGTTGAAAAAGCGAGCATTTGAATGATCGACTGTGCGGCAAGTATAGTTCTTAAGATCACTTGAAGAATGAACTTGATGTCTCATGGGATGAATGATAGGATACACGTATCCTACAATTCATTTACAACAAGCTGGTTCATCTGTTGTTTCACAGAGCGAATTAGCCAGTTGTTAGGCTCGCTTTTGTCTTCTATCAGATACATTAACAGCGAAAGATTTCATGCGTCGGGGTTGTGTGAAGTGGCTACGAATGTTATTTTGATGGATCGCTTACGCACACGTCCCCTCCAGTTATTCTTAACTGGAGTGGGAAGACATTTTTCACTCTAGACCTGTTTTGTTTCAGCAGATCTAGTAAACATAAAGTCAAGTTTGAACAGATATTCAGTGGTTTAACAGCTGCCAGATTCGGTTTTCCCAATTATGTCGGACGTGAGTTCATAAATTGGTTTGCAACCTTGAGTCCGACGGACTCAATATGCAGGGTTCTTGGGACCCTCAGTTCTTGGAGATCACATATTCATCAGAAATGATGTCTTATTGTTTATGCTACATCATTGGATTTATATTATTAGCGAACATGCATGTGGGTTCACTCCAGGATAGTTAAGTTTGTGACACACAGGAACAAAAGTTTCCATCATTTGTGTCGCCAGTGTTAGACATTTGAGCACATACAGTTGACGTTCAGCCGTGTTCATGTGAATGAATGGTAGGATACACGTATCCTTCAATTCATTTGATTCAGTAGATTACGTTAAGGTTAAACAGTCTCAGTGTGATTCCTAGTAATAACATATCTGTCATCACAATATCCTTCTGTCAGTTTTCTCAAGTGCCTGTTATTGAACATTCGCCAGAAGCTTCCTCCACGAGAGGGCCTTCTTCTTCAGGGGAAGTTTTGTTCTTCACATCATTCTCCACCCATAGTGGCATAAGGGAGTCTGTTAGATGTGAGGGAGCCTTTGCAGTTCCTATATTTTTGGTGTCTGGACCAGCAATGATTAAGTAATGTGGGTGAGGAGGTTTCGACATGACTTCGAATCCCCCCCCCACACTCACACTCTGTCTCGTATATATATCTTAATACATACATACTATGCATTTGGGTCATGTTGGATGGCACCCTCATAGGCATATATGCAGTTTTGTTGCATTAGTTTCTGGTGATTATCACAGGGTATAAACCGTATAAACCGTTAGCCGGAAGTGGAGATAAGCGAGGCGAGAGAGTTCTATTTTTATCTCAAAGTTTCAGTTGCAGCGTATCCAAGATCACCGAAAACAAGATTTTTTTAATAAAAGGAATGACCGAAGAATGCAAAATCAGTAAGTTTGTCATATAAAACAATATTTAACAATGAAACAACACAACTTAATGGAAAAATCGACTCTTGTAGTATGAAAAAACATCTGCTGATCATCTCGGAAAATGAATTTCTCGGGCAAATTTCTCCTTCAAATATCGTTTTTCACATGTTCGCACAAATGTAACATGTTAAAATCATAGATCGACAGATTCGGCGTTCAATTCCACACCAGAAACTATCAACCATAACAACGAAGGAGGTTCGGTGCTACTAAAACTGTTCAAAATATAATGTCACCTTATCGATTTTTTTTATACGCCCAGTTGTATACGCTCGTATCTTCAGTTGATGAGTCGTATACATTTTTTATGCTTGTCAGGTGATCCTTTCGATGTGAGAATCTGGTAAATTTGGAGCCTGTAAGTTCCGAAAGCAAGATAGGCCTATACGCGCACATGCCGGGTTGAATGCAACATTGCATTGCATTGAAAAAGCGAACCACAGGTTACCTTTTTCAACGCAGAGAAATAGCCCATTTTACTGCATTACTGAATCTAACGATAGGTGGTGAACTATATGAAGATGAGACTGGTTTTATGGCATAGCGTAACAATGTCAGATCAAGTTGGATGGCATTATTTACTGTAAGTTGACTCTTTCAGACACAATTTGTTGGGGGTGAAATAATTTTTTGGGGGCAGTCAGGATTTTTTCGGGCACTCAGGATTCTTTTGGATGAAGTGGACCTCAGCTCCACATCCTCCCCCACCCCACCCAGAAAATAAAAATTCCCGTATGCATATGGCAGTATAGATAGCACGTAATTATAATTTTATGAATTTTTAGGCTCAAGCCGGGGGGGGGGGGGGGGGGGGGGGGGGGGGGGGGGGGAATTTGCAAAACACAGATGCCGGGGTGGGTGGGTGGTCAAGGAGGACAAAAAAAAAAAATTCCGATGCTTGCAAATTTTTTCCTCAGACACTTTTGGGCAAAATTGTATACCATAATCAGTGAAGTATCATTCAAGAACCAATAAAAAGACACTCAAGTTATCAGGGGATACCTTTTAAAACTGTCATTGCGGCTGAGCTATGATTCGGCTTATAGTGATACAATGTATGACATATTGAATAATGCAAGTTAAAATGCATCACTAATTGCAATTATCAAACACTGCACTCTAAGGATAAGTTTTCTTGAGGGTGTTCCGTTTGATTAAATTTCTAATATGTTCACCCTGGTGAGATTGGCTGGCTTAGATGAGGAGCAAAGGCAATTATGTGAAGACAGGAACAGTTACAGATTTCAGCTGCAGGAACAATTCTTTACAACCATGTACCCATACCTATTACGAAAACACCAATGACTTATTGCCATTGTAGGAAGTATGTAACACAAAAACTACTAAACACTGAACCTGATTGAACTGCTAATTTATTTCAAACACATCTGAGAACACAGGTGTCAACAAAATCATGTACCAGACCTTCTAGGGCTGGACTTAAAATAAGTAATAAATCCCCTCTCCCAACCCAGCCATGCCCCACCCAAACCTTCATCAAAAAAATAAACAAATACATAAATGACTAAACTCATTGCTTTTTACATACATATACCGTGGAACCTTTCTGAAGAGACCAACATTTTTGCCAGACAAAAGGGGTCTTTCAGACAGGTGGTCTGTCAAGACCACCTGTCTTGAAAGACCACTTTTGTCTGGCCGAAATGGTATGTTGTCCTGTGTTGTCCACATAAATCACGCTCTAGCACAAAAGAGGTTGTTCCTCAAAAAGGTGGTCTCTCAAGAGAAGTTCCACTGTATATATGAATGGAGAACAGTTCTGATGGGTTGAGTAATTTATGATATTTAACTCTTTACCTAACATTCTTTTCTAAAATACAAAAAAAATAAAAATTCTCATATAACCATTACTGTTCAATAAGGTTACTTGAAATAAACACATGTATGGCTAACATTAGAACTGGCTTTATTGTGGGATATATTTGGATATATAATCCACTTTGAATGTTGTTGGTTTACATTTATTGTGGCCACTATGTTAGGACATACCAGCTTTATTCTATATTTGATTTGTTATGGGAGACCATCTGCCTTAAGAGATCACTTTGGTCTGATAAAACGGATGTTCTTTCAAGACCTTTCCTACTGTACATGGTCAGTCACTCAATACTGTATGATAAAATTGGTTATGGTGCAGTATGGTGGGAAGGATGATGCAGAAGCATGTATTTAGTGGGGGTGGGTGGTTCAGAAAACCCTGGAAAAAAATTGTAAAACTGGAAAAAAATTACATGGGTGGGTGGGTGGGTCCTCCGACCGGTCAAAAACAAAAAATCGGCATCCGTGTCTGCAAATTTTTTCCTACCCCCCCCCCCACCCTAAGTTCTTAAATCATCGGGTCTGTAAATTTCAGTGAACTACAAAAGATATAACATAAACTCACGGCTACATTTAAATAGCCTCTTGTGCTTTGCCTCTTTACATGATAACAACAAAAAAAAAATGAATAAAAAAATGAAAAAACAAACAACCTTAAGAACGGCGCATTTCCGAGCCCACTAATAACCTTCCCAATGATCCAAGGAACACTGATGACGAATTTCATCTGAATTCATGCAGCGGTTGCTTGCATACATAAACAGACAAACAGACAGACACACTCTTTTTTTTTATAGTAATAATAATAACTCTGGCCAGCCACAGATTTGTCGCGGTTCTCTTAAGAGATGAATCTCAAAGATTTGTCGCGGTTCTCGTAAGAGATGAATCTATAAAGCCGTGGTCCACAGGCCTGCAACCAGGGTCGATCTTCGGAGTGGGAGTGGGAAAGGCAGCGAACAGCCGTGTGGGGGGGAGACAACCCGCACATAATCCCCTACGTAAAAGCAGACGTTACATCTCCCGCTCCCCCCCCCCCACCATTTTTGCAACTATAAATACGCTCTGGAAGGGACAGGCATGTAGCTAAATAGCAGACCCACAAATTCGCAAAGAGGGTATCTATTGATCTATTATGGGGTGAAGCAAGGCCTTCGCTACTAATGGCTGACCATAGTTGGGCCTGGGGTAGGAAAATTGTGAATTTCAGGGTCCCCAAACCCTCGTTTCCTTGCACCTGAGTGGATATTTTGAGGTTTTTAATGGAGAAATATTTGTAAGATTTCACACTTCCAGAGCCGGTAAATGCCGGCGTGGAGTATAAATGACGAATATAAGACACAGTATTGAACTGAGAATTTGCTTCGAGATATTTAAAAAAAAAAACCCAAAAAACCCAAAACTATGAATGAGATACAAACGGGATACTAAATATATGGGAATATATATTAAACCTACTGTATATAACTTGAACACCCCGAGCTTTTGCAGGCGCCGGTGAAAGTGTGTGGGGGAGGGGCAATGCATCTAAGGTTTCTGCATTACACCCCCCCCCACACACACACCTAGACACACGCGCGCGCGTGCGCACTTTTACAGAGTGTTGGGCATGCTAGTATGATCTAGAGGGAATACATGCTCCCAAAGAAAAAAAAAAACACACACACACAAACGAAAGGGTAAAACAGTCCTCATCGGAGGAGTCAGTCACAGCAGCCTCAGAATCACTGAGCATGTGAGTTTTGGCCCTCATTTTTCAAAATATCCCAGAGAAAGCCCGCAGACCCTCATCACCGAGAATGGGATACGGCGATATCGCCTCTTGTGCTACCCCCCCCCCCCCCCCCACACACACACACCACCTAACCACTGTGCGGCTAGGATGCTGCTGCACAGCACACGGTGAGCATACATGGTGGTCCCCTTGGGATTAGCTTGGGATTAGCTCTGATAGCCCCATCCCCACCTCACCCCCAATATTTTTACCTTCCTTCGCTCCTGAATAATCAACTATACTCTATTTTAAAAATAAATATGTGGAACTGATTCAAATGAACGCCTTTCCAGTGTTTTATCGTATTACTATAAACAAAGAAAAAATATGGTGTACATGTAAACTACATTTTTAAAATTGTATATTAGAGATCAGTGTAAAACAAAACGCAAACGAAGAAAATAACCAAACAAATACATTTAGGAGCGAGTCTGATAACGAAAGGAGCAGAGAATTCCAATTTGTTGTGTTCTACGACTAGATCTTTAGCCTGTGTGGAGTCTGTCTCTCTCCGTACAGAGGACAGCCATTTTACTTCCCCACCCAATAGGACGACACGCCGTGACATCATCAACCCCGCAACTGATGCTTCCAGAGAGGGTTCAGATACCTCCATATCTTTTCTCAGCTGGGGCACGAGAGACCAGCGAACTTATCCACCACTCTTTTCAACTTGTCACCCACATTTCAACTTGGGGTGGGGGGATGTGACGCCCCCCCCCCCCCCCCCCCCCTGGTTACGTTCTTGAATGAGAGTAAATAATTTCAGTTTACAGGCATGACAAACTGGAAAAATATATCAGTAAAATATATTATTTGCAGGTGTATTTTATAGAATAATGTAATGGCCGGTCTGGGTTTGAATGAAATTGCTGGGTCGAGAGGCCGGTTTGGGTGTATCAAGATATGACCAGGACACATGGCGTACAAAAATATTTTTCCCAAAAGGGTGAAGAAGGAAACTGGAGAGCAGTTTGGATAACTTTGTTGGCGGCCTGTTTGGGTGAAATTCTCAGAAACCGGCAAGATTGGTTCTTGTCACTCTGAAGCTGATTTGGCTAGTGACGCGTGGCAGGTGTGCGTTCCGTTTGGCTGTGCTATTAAAGTGCGGGATGACCTCTTCGCCTAGTCTCCTGTGCATCCCACTACCTTTCACCTAGATGAAAGCAAATGGGATGCGCAAGAGACTACTCTTCGCCAGCAAAAACGAAGAGCACTTAGGGACGTTCCGGTGGGGGGTGGGGGTGGCTTTCACCCCACCCCCCCCCCCCCCCCACCCCCCCCCCCCCCCCCCCCCCCAATGAGGACCCTGATTTTTGAAAGTTGAAAATTTTATGGTTCAAATTTCAAAAGTTGGAAACATTTAGTTCTAAGCAAATATAGAACTAATGATTCTTGGTTGAAATACATTTATTCTTTACAGTATGACCCACTAGTTCTTTTAATGTTCCAAGTTTGTAATTGCGTAAGCTAGCAATACATCGAGATTGCGCTTTCGTAACTGCACACAAATACTGTCAATTTGGAACACCGGGGCCCGCCGATTTTCTCCATTTGCCTTAAGGCAGGATTCTCTTACGTGAGAGTCCTTCACTGCTCGTCTAAATGTGACGTGCAGTGAAGGGGCCGCACGCACGAGTATCCCGCCTTCAGGAAATTACGGGAATCGGCGGGCCCCCAATAATGCCGGGCCCCGGGGTTACTACCCCCTCCCTCTCGACAGCCCCGCACAATATAGCAGTATTATGTACCACGAGAAGTCTTTTGTTAGGCCAATTACAAAGTCTACTCATAATTATGGAGAAAAGGCCAAATATCAAGCGAATATAATGTAATTTGTACATAAATCTATAAAGAAAATTCCTTCTCAAAACCGATCATCAAATGTCGGAAACTTTTTTATGGTATCAATTTGAAATGAAAGTTTGGAAATTTGAGGACCTGACTGTGACACACACCGAGTCTGAACTACCCAGAAACGTCCCTGGGAGCATTTGGATCCAAGAGGTGTTTTGTTCTTCAGCAGAAGTGAAGTGGAAATGAGAATGTGAATAGTATTGAAGGTAGTTCAGTGATCTGAACGTAGTGGCTACCCCTCTACGTTCAGATTCTTCCCATTCAATCCTATAGAAAAAGTTCCCATCAAGTTTTTATGGGAACTCAAAACTCGAAATTAGGAATATATATCAAGCTTTCACCCTTATTACCGGCTGCAATCGATAGTACACGTATTTCCTTACATTTGGGCAGAGTTTATTAATCCAAACTGGGTTTTATCCTTTAATTGTCGCCATTTGTGTACTCGTGAGGTGGCGACGGAGTTTTCAAAATCGGACATGTTTTTGTTTAAATATAAAACAGTAAAAACGATAACTCGGTAATGGCGCCGAAACGAATAGACCTTTTCATCGATGCGGAATAGGAAATTCGATCGCATTTGCGTAGAATGGGTTTGATAATCTGCTCGACCGAGTTTGATGACCTCCTCTGTGCGAATGAGATCGAATTTCCTATTCCGCATCGATGAAAAGGTCTATTCGTCTAACAATCTAGACAATTTGATAGACGAGACCAACATCGAACTAGGAAAAATCAGCGAATGGTGTTTCGCAAATGGATTATGTCTTAACGCAAATAAAACAAAATGCATCTTATTGCACCCTCAAAATGATTCTTACAACGCTGCTATTAGAACAATATCCCTAAACAACACAGATATTCCATTTGTTGGAAACCAGAACGATGAAAAAACAGTCAAATTCCTAGGAATCCATATGGACGAGAATCTAAAATTCAAACAACATACTTCAGTAATCTGTCTAAAAATGGCTAGGGCAATCTTTGCCCTTAATAGGGCAAAAAGAATTCTTCCTTTTAAAGCCCTAAAGATACTGTATTTTTCACTTATACGTAGCCACCTATTGTATGGTATACTTGTATGGGGGTCATGCACCATCAAGCAGAATTCTTACTCTGCAAAAAAGGCTATTCGCATAATAACGAACAGAAAATATACCTCGCACACAGAACCTCTATTTAAAAAATGTGGCATACTAAAATTTGAAGACTTATATAAGTTTCACGTCCTTTTGTTCATGTTCGATTGGTATCATGATAGATTACCAGTGTCTTTTGACGGTACTTTTGAAATTTACAGAAATCCTTCTGGAATGGAAACCAGGCAAGCTGGGAATATACGTACAAATAAACCGAGAACGCGTTTCTCGGCGGACCTACCGTTACATTCTTTTCCAAAGGTATGGAATGATTTAAACCCTGAAATACAGCAATATAGTAGGCCCTTATTCAAAAAGAAAATAATCGATACAATTTTAGATTCATATTCTTCCACAATCATTTGTACCAATCCATTTTGTCCCGACTGTATATCAACTTAAAGAGATCTTACCAAAAATACTGCACTCTGAGGTCTGTTGGGTCCTCAAGAAGGATAACTGGGTTTGCTTTCTGTTCTCCTTTCTGGTGATTGGTCCGGATCGCCTGGGCTGGGCGAATATGAACCCCAAATGGGTTCATGTTTGCCCAACCCAGGTGATTTGGTTTAGTTCTTGACCCCGCCGATTTTAGAATATACATTAAAGTAATAACTTATTTGTTTCCGGTCTGTGCATTGGGAACGTTCCACTCAATTTGAATCCATGAAGACAAGAATAGAAGGGCAATGATGTCAAGAAAAAGAAAATTGTGTGGGATGGCAGGAAGACAGCCTCTCAGGCTATGCCATCTCCATGCAGTCAGTGTACACTCACTTTATAATTTGTTTTATTTGTCTCACGTTGTATATCTGTATGCTGCAGAATAAAATTTCAATTCAATTCAATTCAATTCAATCTTTTTGAGTTTCAGAAACAAGTTCCACTTTTTTTCAACTTCGACTTCAAAGTTTTACTTTTATCATTTTATTTCACTTTTCGCATCTTAAAATTAAAAAGTTTTTCTTTCAATTTGATGTTTCTAATTTTATAACACTGACCATATTGTTGTGCGTCCACAAGCCGATGATGGTCCGTTATTGGCAAATGACTCTAAAGTCTTATACTTGCATGACATGGGTCCGATGTCGGCACGTTATTCTTAATGGACATTTAAAACACGTAACCATTATTGGTAAAAGATAATTAACTTGGTCAAACCATATCAGTCAGCCCATGTACAATGAATTATTAGGCCTATCTCGATCATTAGAAAGTACTGTTTTCCTTTTTCGAATAAAGCTGATCACAGTGCCCATATTTATTGGTACTTAATGTCACATACTTCTGAAAAATGGCTAATCATGGCCTGACAGTTTCACGGGTGATGGAGGTCGGAGTACCTGGATAGTACCTTGTCCACGGACACAACGCGAGTAAAGCCGGATGGGGATGGAACTCGGGACCGCCAGGTTAGAAGTTCAACAGTCTACCAGTGAGCCACCGGGCTCCCGGCGCACATCCTTATAACTACTACCCTCGAAAACTCCGTACCACCTGATCTACGAGCCTATAGAAAGTCTTACACACCGGGACACTCTCCCCCAAACAACGCCTTTCAACCAGTCTTCAATATAAATATCGCGGGAGAATAACGGCACGACGTGGGTTTGATAATGGAGACTTTCTGTGGAACACATGGTGTCATGTATGGGTGGAATACAATATCGGGCCGATATAATGCTGATTACGGAAAACGATATCGATATGCCGATATCGGGACGATATTGCCATGTTTGCTGGGATGCTGTCAGGCAAACTGGTTTCAATTAACAGAGGACTGGCGTATTGTTATAACACGCCGTTATCTGAAGTGAAAACATTTTCTTCCCATTTGACTGTCACCCCCACCCCACCCCCACACTTCAACAACATAAAATAAAATAAATAGAAAAAAATAATTTAAAAAAGCCAGGCAAAACATAGACACTAAATGATCGTTATGCAGTAAAAACGACCACGGTCAAAAACGGTAAACAAAATTTTTTTAAAAAGGTCATTAAAAAGAATGAAACAAACCCCAAATACCCCCAATTGGAAAAATAATTCCCCGACAAAGCTGTGTGAATGTATGTGTGATGAATAAACAGCTCACAAATAACAATGGGATTACCTTCATAGACAAGTGATTATGGATATGTTAATTACAGGTGTGAAGGAATTAGAGCCAAGGCAAAATGAAGTGTTACAGTTGTAACTGAACTAATTTACCCTAATGCATAGGTAAATTAAAAAAAATGAATGCCGATTGAAAAACATGGTCTGAAATCTTTCGGGTGGGGGCGAAAGTTCTTCGGGGGGAGTAGCGGTCCTCTCGACCCCTCCCCCGTGGTTGCAGGTTCGGTGGTTCAGTCAGTAGTGTTTCAGTTGAAAGGTGTGACGTCAACGTTGTGCATTCGAGTCTGTTCATATGGCTTGTTAACTGATTAGACCTTCGTACATGCACAAATATGGGCATTGGAATGATCATATGGGAAATCGAATAATCTCAACTGGACGTTATATTTTGAACAGTTTCAGTAGCACCGAACCTCCTTCGTTGTTATGGTTGATAGTTTCTGGTGTGGAATTGAACGCCGAATCTGTCGATCTATGATTTTAACATGTTACATTTGTGCGAACATGTGAAAAACGATATTTGAAGGAGAAATTCATTTTCTGAGATGATCAGCAGGTGTTTTTTCATACTACAAGAGTCGATTTTTCCATTAAGTTGTGTCGTTTCATTGTTAAATATTGTTTTATATGACATACTTAATGATTTTGCATTCTTCGGTCATTCCTTTTATTAAAAAAATCTTGTTTTCGGTGATCTTTGATACGCTGCGACTGAAACTTTGAGATAAAAATAGAAATCTCTCGCCTCGCTTATCTCCACTTCCGGCTAAAGGTTTATACCCTGTAATTATATTTTGATTTTTGATATACAAGCGCTTATTAAAATCATCATAATTGCTGCTATTTGAGTTCATCGGTGGCTGCATAACCAGTTATTGGTTTTTATACGCCCGTTTTGAAAAAAAGGGTCGTATTATGGTATACCGCTGTCCGTCCGTCCGGTCATATGTTGTACGATAACTCAAGAACGCTTTGAGAGATTTTCATGATTTTTGGGTAGGTGGTGTATATCGATGGAGGGAAGCTTCCTTTCGTTTAGTGTCGCCGTTCGATTATCATTCCAGAGTTATGGGACTTTATTACTTAGAAAATTGTCAATTTTTTACACATCGTACGGTAACTCGAGAACGCTTCAAGAGATTTTCACAATTTTTTGGTAGGTGGTTTATTTTGATGGAAGGAAGCTCCCTTTCGGTTGGTGTCGCCATTCGATTAGTCATTCCAGAGTTATGGGACTTTATTTTTTTCCACATGTCGAACAATAACTTGAAAATGCTTAGAGCAATTTTCATGATTTTTTGGTTGCAAGTATATGTTGATAGAAGGAATCTCCCTTTCGATTTGTGTCACTGTCCGATTTGTCATTCCAGAGTTATGGGACTTTATTCATCAAAATATAGGCAATTTTCCACATGTTGGACTTTGAGCAATTTTCATGATTTTTTGGTGGCAAGTATATGTAACCTGACAAGTACACATGTATACTCATATGAGTGGTTCCCTCTTGTAATTAATAACGGGCGTATCATGCGCTCATGGCGCAGCTGTTTATTAGATGATTACATGCTGGATTTTAATGCACTCATGCAATATTTTATTAGGCTATTGCTTTGGTCGACCTTGAAATTATTATATATTTCGGGGGCGGTCCGTGTTGGAGCCTGTTAATCATACCTACCTCCATTTCCAAATCCTGGTCTCTATTTTGTCGGTCCTCAAATCGCATATTCTCACGTGTTTATGGTTGTAAATATCAGATAGTCCACGTTGGAGAGTATTGTTACTGGATTTTATTATACAGAGGCCGTCTGGGGATGATCTTGGAAGTGTGTTTGTTATATTTTATATCACCAATTCCGTTGTACCTGTGTATGCCATCTGTGGTGTATGTTTTGTAGTGGACAATATTAATTACCAAAATCGTTGCTATAGCCTTGGGTTGTGAAGTGGTGTTAAGCACCATTATTCCTGAATTAATTCCTGAGTGCCTGATCGATAACTATTTATATTGTTTTTTGGTACCGCTTTTATTGATTCAAGAGCTCTCTCTTCTTTCTTTTGAAGATATGTTCAACAAAAGAGGGGGGGAGGGGTAATTTTCACCCCTTCTCTGGCTTAATGGGTATGTAACTATGAAGGAAGCTGTTTTATCCGTAACTATATTCTGCATACAGCTGTAGTGTTATTGTATGGCGTAGGTTTGTGGGCAATTTTCTCTCATTCTCAAATATGCCATCCCAATTTTTGGGGCTTTGTCCAGATTAGCCTTAAAAATTGGGAACTCGTTACATCCTAATTAGCATGGTTTCATGCTCAGATTTAGGATTTACATAAATTGGGATCCATATTAGGATGTGTCTCCTCTATTATGGTATAGAGAGACATACATGTAAATCCTAACTTATGGGGCACTCATAACAAAACGCAGTCCCTGTATGATCATTTATTGTGTGAGGATGATATGAGTATACAAAACAACTTTATATGCTGAATAGGATGCTGCGATATATGCACCCCAATGGTCTAAGCAAGGATGGATGAAAGTGCTGCAGTAGGTGCTGTAAGTGATGCACCCGCATGAGGGGGAGCCTGCTGCAACTGTGGGTGCAACTGCTGCACCCTAGATCATATTAATACACTCAGCGAATAAACATATATATACATATTTACATGAATGGGTACTGCAACTTTTGCACCCGGCTGATTGTGGTGCTGCGAGATACACACCTGAATACATATTAGTAGTTAGGAAAAAATGGGGCTCCCGTGGTTTCGGTCTAGGCGTTTAATTGCTCGGAGCTTATATAAGTACTGCTCGATGCAGTTGAAGTCAGAGATGCATGTCAGTAGTCTCCGATGCTTGGTTCCGAGTCTGGAACCAGGCCTTGGAGATCCCTGACATCCATCCCTGATGGTAACTGAGCGGAGCTGGATGGGGGAACAGAAGGTGCCCAAAAGGAGCTGGAACCAGCGGAGAGCCCCCCATACGGGGAATGCGAAGGGCACTATCAGGAGTCACAAAACAGAAAATGCGGAGTCAGAGGAAGAGCATGTGGATGGGAGAGCTACGTCTGTGGGGAACAAAGAGTGGGATTATGGGTGATACCCCTGCCCCCCCCCAATCCTGTGAATGGTATGAAGACGCGATGATTGGGCTAAACTAAAATTTTGAAGATGGAGGTGGCAACCACGCAAGCTGCCTGTGCCACGCAAGCTGAAGTGGGGCAATGCTAAAAATGGTGCCGATGACCGGTGGAGGGATGGTAGAGGAGGAATGTTTGTGCTTGGCACAGAACGGCAAGAGGGGTGTGTATGTAGGAAGTGTAGCAATCCGACGACCACCTGCCGAGGGTTTTAATGAGGTGGTCTTCGAGGCGCAGCTGGCAGGCCGAAGTTGCAGTGCCTGATCGAAAACTGTGACCAGAATATGAACTAGAGGCAATGCCACAGTGGGAAAGCATGAATTTCAATTTGTTGATAAATATGTGCGACAAAGAGGCATGGAAGATGCTGTGACGAATAACGGATGATGGGGCAATGCACCATGAGTAAGCCAAGTATGAATGTAGCGCTGAAGGAAGGTAACCGGACAGAGAGAGTGGAATGTGCAAAAGTAGGGGATGGGCACCTCTAGCCGAAATGGGTCAGTCTTGGAAGCTTTAAGGTGGAGAACGGCCATGTGGCCCTCCGGGGAGAAAACAATGTCCTGAATGCAAAGATGGCAGTAGGGGTCAAATGAACCAGTGTCGGGAATAGTGAACTCCCCACATCACAAAAAAACAGAAAACGCGATGAGAAAAGTGGTCTGTAGAAGCAAATTGGTGTAAGCGGAAAATGGTCCGTGATTGAGCACGGTGGACTAAGGTAGATAGAATGTCAATGGTGATGGGGTGACGACGACGTGGAGTGGTGGTGTTCAACAATAGATTTCAGAATTGGGTCTACCCGCTCCCAAGATCTCCAAGAGGGGGGCAATGAGAGGGTTGGGCAGACCCTGAGATAGGTAGAAGTAACACACGTCGGCGAGATACAGCTTAATAGTAAATGGAGACAGGTGGAGGACACCATAACAGAAAGTGATAAATTGCAACAGCATGTGTTCGTCAGAAAACGTAAGGAAAAAGCAGGGTAATGCTGCAAAATAAACTGACGATAGGTCTTAAAGCCTGTGGTGTAAGTATTCCTGGTGTTCTGTGATACCAAGGGAAACCATAGAGTGTCGATCATAGAATTCAGTCCATGAGAACGGCTGACATCGGTGGGCTGCAATGTGGTTGGAGGTCTGCATCCGGAGCCAACAGATGGAAGTCCTGTGAAAAGCGAGAAAGAGAATTAAAAGTGCCAGGAATGTGTTGAGAGTAAAACATAAAGGTATCCCCGAAACCAATGGTAGAGCTGGCGTCTGTGAACAGGGAGAGGTCCATGGAGGTGGTAAAGTGGGCATCTAAGAAGAGGGACACCCCATTCCAGTTGGAGTGAAAGTGTACCCACGTAGCCAGGTCACGGCAACAGGGGGCAGAGAGAGAAACGTGAAGCCAAAGTTCTTTGACCGAGGAAGCAAGTTTGATGAAATAGGACAGGAAGGATCGACCTGGGAGAATGACCCGACAGGCGAAACTGAGGCACCCCAAGAGGCTGAGGAGGTCCCGCTTGGTGCAGATCTTTCTGTGCAAAAAGTCTGGATAAGGCTAATGATGCGTGTGCGTTTGTCGTCGGGAAGCTGCGTTTCCATTATTTGGGTGTCAATGACTATGCCAAGGTAGTCAACGGAGTGGGAGGGCCCCTCAGTTTTCCGAGCGAAAGAGGAATGTTGAGGGAAGAAAAAATGTCAAGAAAATTGTGAAATGTGAAAGAGGGGTTCGAGTGGGGAAGAGAAATTGCCAGGTAGTCGTCCAGAAGGTGGAGGATGTTGGGAATACCATACAGGGTGGAACCAATCCAGCAGACAGCTTGAGAAAGGAGGTCAAATAGCTTGGGGCTAGATCGACAACCGAAAGCTAACCTGGTGTGAAAATAGAATTTGTTCTGCCAGCAAATGCCATAGAGGTGCCACAAAGTTGGGTGAATAGGGATCAATTTAAAAGCCAAAGCAATATCTGTGGTACAAAGCCAGGAATTGGGGCCTAGAGTTTGAATGATATGGATGGCATGGTCTAAGGTAACATAGGACATGGAATAGTCATCTTTGTCAATGAGAGAATTGATTGAACTATGGTCAGGAGAGTGGCGGGGTGCAGAGAAATCGACTATCAGGTATTGTTTACCTGAAAACTTTCGCTCAACAAGGCCAATGGGACTGATTCGATAGGTTGAAAAAGGTGGACTGTCAAAAGGGCCCAGAAGAAAGCTGGCGGAAACTTCCTTCTGCAGAAGAGAACTGACAACTTGTGGGTTGTCCCTTGCTGATCAGAGATTAGGTAGCATGATAGAAGAGGAGGGGGTACTTTGAATGCTGGTATAGAATCCATGTTTAAGTCCTGAAAGGAGATGCTGACGAAAACTGTGATCAGGGTGAAATTTGAGGGCATCTTGCAGCTTGGCGATAGAGATGGGGGTGGTTGCGCCGAGGGTGAGTGGAGATGAGTCAACAGAAAGTCATCTCTGAGGAAGAGGGCCCTGAGCACGTGAAGAATTTTGGGGGCAAAGCACTTGTGGGTGAGGAAGGCGACAGACGACGCAGAGGTGGGCAAATTTATAAGCTGCTCCAAAAGGGCACCCTTTGGCGGAGTTAAATTTAAGGCACATGAGGGAGGGTTTGCTGAGGGAGCTGGATTTTCTGCTGTGGAAAAGGCAGATGGGCCCTGGTGGCGGATGGTAGGCTGGTAAGGAAGGCGGTTGGTAGTGTGAAAAGAGCCATGGGGCAGAATTTCGCAATGTGGTCAGTGCCCTGGCAGAGGAAACAGGAAGTGGCTTTGAGACTGGTGGGACGGCTGGTGATGGGTTCAAGGGGGCAGAACTTAGCAATATGATCGGAGTCTTGACAAATGAAGCAATGGAGAGTCTTCAGTCTTTCGAACACAGAGCAGAACAGTTTATTTTCCCGTACAGACCAGTCAATTTTTATGCCACGCTGTAGTCATGCGGCAGACTTTGCAGAAAACGCGAGGTGGTACCGATAAAAGGTGTCGCCGTACTAAGCCGCAATGGAAATCATATCAGATTGGTACATATCCAGTTCAATACGCCGATTGGGATAGACCTCAGTGAGGATATTTTTGTATTTTGAAAAGGTGCGAATGAATTCCGGGAGGGACAAGTGTTTGAGCAAGTACGGGTCTGACTTACTTTCCGAAGAGGCTTTCCAGGTGGTAAGGGATGCGTCAAGGGAGCTTAAGGAAGGCATGATAAGTTGTGCCAAGTTAACATCCTTGCCAGTCAGTATATCATTATGCAGAGTCTGCGAGATGTCAGTGTCATTGTCTGGGAGGTTGGAGAGAGGAACCCCGGGGTGGTTGAGAAGAGAGTTGGTTGGTTGCGCGATAGGTGAAATGACTGAAAATTGATGCGCACCTGATGGAGTGGCACTGTCTGCGTGACCCGGAGGTACATCGGGAAGTCCTGGGTTCCCAGGACGGTTCATGGACTGTGGAAAAACATGAGTCGATGCTGCACTGACATGTTGTTGTAACAATGTGAGAATATTGGAAATGTTAGTTTCTACGTTGTCTTGTCTTGTTTGCACTGCATAATGTTTTTGAGAAATACACGTAGAGTCTGTGCCACTAATAGAGGGAGCACCAGATGCCATCGGAGCCCCAACCGATGTTGAATGGGCTGAGCGAGTGTGTGAGTTAAGGCCATAACTGCCAGTAGTATAAATCCCATCGGAAACAGGTAATGGAGCAGTTGTAGCAGGAACAGGCGAGGATATAAGTGGAAGCAAGTCTCTAGTAGCTGTGAAATTGGTGCAGGAAGCAACTGCATTGTCTCTAGAAAGGATATAAGCCGAACTGTGCTGCGGGACAAAAGTGTGTGGTGAGCAATTAGTCCAAACTGTATGGGTGGGTGCACTCAAAGAGGAAGTGGCCAGCCTGTGTCCTGAAGGAGGGAAAAAATCCCCATAGGCAGTGCAGGACATGGCTGGAACAGCAGTCTGTAAGCTGGATGAATGATAGTTGTCCACTGTTGGTAATGAAGAAGATTGTCATGGTAGAGCTGTAGTAAAACCACTTTCCTGAGTGAAGAGAACGTGTGAATTCCTGCATTATTCAAGGCAAGACGCAGTCTGGCGGTAGTCCAATTTTTGGGATCACTTAAAGCACCGGTAGACCGACGAGTAGTGGGTCGAGCTGACCTGGGTCGTGATGCGCATGCACACGATGGTGAAACAGTTCTCGGTGACGAAGGACCCATGTCATTGAAGTCAAAGAGGTTCTGGTAGTCGCGTCCTGTCTGGACGCTGTGGCACTAGCTGCGACGTCAATTTGTGAATTTTCGTTGTTCGAATCACCGCATGGATCCATGGTTTATCGAATCACCACAATAATTAAAGGGAACCAAAATAACAGTTGCACAAAACAGCGGGTATCACATTCCAAGGCTCTGACGATTTGAGGTTGCTGTTCGAACATCATGTAGCCCAGCAGGCGGAAAAGTTCTTCTTGAGGCATCACATAATCAAGTGGGATTGAGAAAAAGTCTTTGATTATAAGTTCAGTGATGAGAAAACCTGGTGTTCGATCCATGATAAATGAGTCCAGACACAAGTGAAAATAAAACGATGAACAGAAAATGAAATGAATAAAAATGAAATTAAGAACGATGAAGAGCTTGTTGAGGTGAATTACTAATGAAGCAGAATAAAAACAAAGGACTGATGCCGAAAGCTGATTGGTTGTAAAAGGTCTTGACCTTAGTTGAGCAACAGGGAAGAGCGACACCTGTTGCACGTGCTGAACATGCAGTGGGAAAATTCCCAGGTCGGATGATGAGCATGTACCTGAGCGTACAAGGGCAGGACGTTGCCTTGGGAACGACTGATGGTTCACCTACAAAATGAGAAACAGTCGTAGTCGAAATTATGCGCAGCCAAGTGCCATGGTGTGTCCCATGAACTATGGAAATAAATATTTTCTTCTGATTATTCTAAATTCCTTCATCATGGATTGAAGGATTTGATCTATGTTGATCAACTATTTCGGAAGTTGTAGGTCCTCCACCTTTTTACGATTCAGCGAAGTCTGGGCCACTGGTTATAGTATAAAAATATGAAAAAGATTAAAGTAATTTATATATTTTTTATACTCACCAGTGGCCCAGACAGGAATGACCCTCCCATGAGTGGGCAGTACTGGGCACTCATACCTCCCTGCTGAATTATTATATAATAATCTTTTTTACAAAGAATGATGTTGGCGCCCGTTTCGGTGACTTCCTGGCATCTGAGCATGCACGGAGAGTAAATGTATGGAGGGCCAGATAGGACTTCTAATTTTCGGTTTTGCATGCAAATTTGGGGGATTGGGGGGCAAAATTTGTGTTTGGCCCTAGAGAATTTTGAGTTAGCACCAGCTAAGCTTAGTCTAGGCCATTGGTAAGTATAAAAAATATATAAATTACTTTAAATTTTTTCATTATTTTATGTTTTTGAGATAAAAAATGAAATAGTTCAGTTATTTAGTATTTTTTTTCTTAGCAAGTGTTGTCTGCTAGTCGTGTTTGGTGAATGGTTAATTATAAATTTCAAACCATTTTCCATACCTTCAGTAAAGATTTGACCTGTTAATTACAGAGAGTATAGACAAAATCCCTGTTAATTGCAGATAAACCAATGTGTCTATCAGAAAATTATACAACCCTTACTACAACCTAGCTTTACAAACATCTATGGCCTCAGTACATTTACTTCCAATGTAAGAATTTACTCTCTTGTATTTTAGTCACAGAGATTCATAGTGATGAGCTGATAAGATGTAAGACCCATCAGATGAATGCCAATGGTCTGAATACATAATCAGCCAATTGTCATTGTTGAAGTGTTTCAGTGTCTGAATATTCAAACTTCATGATAATTCAGCCTCTAAACTCCCAGTCCTGGCAGTTTTTAGCTACATGACTGAAAATCAGGGTGAGCTATAGTGATCACTCACCGTCCGTCTGTCGACCATCGCCCTTGAACATAGTGTTTGCATTTTCTCCTCCAAAACTGCTGAACCGATTTAAGTGAAATTTTAGATGTTTGTTTGTTATGACATTGCTTTTTTAATTAATCATCTCATCACTGGATAGAGATTCATGAGCTTTGTCACACAAGATATCATAGAGTATAAACACTAACTTTATTCATGAGATCGTTGCATCAAAGTACTTAATTCTACGAACTGCACCTCAGAAGAAATCAGCAACACTTGTCTTTTTCAAATTTCTTGAATGCTATAGAATTAAGAAAGGACGCTGGTTTTGTTTACATTGGCATGGTGGGGGGTTCGAACCATGCACACACCACTCGGCCATCACTGTTGTTGGCCGAGTGGTGTGCATGGTTCAGTATAGTTTCACTAGGCGGTTGGTGCCGAAGGAAACTCTCTCGGTGTGGGTTCAAACCCCCGCCATGCCAATTGTAAACTAACTTTATCACCAAAATATAGGAAAATGGTCAACTTCTGGTTAACTGAAAAGTCGTCTTTTTTTTACTGTTTTTTTCTTGGAGCAAGTAACTATTCATTTAGCAGGGTTCCATTGTATGTCTAATTCCCATTTTTTATAGTTTGTTTCAACTGATGGAGTGCTACATTATTTGTGATGGTCTTAGGATGTTCATCAAAATTGGGTTTTTTCACAAATTATTGAAGAGGGCCCACATGCACTCTTCAATAATTTGTGATAAAACAAATTTATATAAACAAAATATTATTTGCATTTGACAGAATATGAAACATGAGCAAGGAAATGTTGGCTTTTGCTCTGGTACCCTCATTTTTAGCCCGACTGTTTACCGTGAGGGCTATAGTCATGACTTTCATCTGTCCATCTGTATGTCTGTCCGTCCATCAGTCCATCTACCTGTTAACATTTAGAGTTTGGGTTAAAGTTTGTGGTTAATGTTTTTTACTGAAGGTTAAAATTTTTTCTGTTTAGTCTGACTGTTTACAGTGAGTGCTATAGTCATGACTTCCGTCTGTCCGTCTGTTAACATTTTGAGTTTTGTTTAAAGTTTGCGGTTTGTCTTTTAAATTAATATTAATTACTATTGATTGTATCATTCTCATTATGTTTCATGTTATTTTGGAAAATATTTAACCCTTTTTTGTATGGCAGTTTAACTTACAACTTCCAGGTTAAAGGTTTTGGTTAAAGTTTGTTTTTTTTTTTTTTGGGGGGTGGGGGGGGGGGGGGTGTTTCCACACTCAGTTCAATATGGTGGTGGTTCCCCAGGCCAGGGCTGTGATTCTCTCAGCTTTTGCTCTGACTCTGTTCCCAGTCCACATCCACGACAGCACAGGGTATTCTCCGGCTGCTCGGTCTCTGCGGTTTGGTGATGGATCTCATTCCTCTTGAACGGCTGCATGTCAGACCTCTCTAACACTTTCTGCTCAGTCGTTGGAGGCCGAATGTCGATTCTCTGGATCTGGTGCTTCAGTTACCAGAATCTCTTATCCTCACCTTCTCCACTAGATGAATGTTCAGTGGATCATGCAGGGTGTCCCATTGGACTTACCCATGTCCAATCACGTTCTGACGGCAGATACCCGCGATCTCGGATGGGGTGCGACGTTGGATCCCCTAGGTCTTTCCCTTCACGGGCTGTGGGACCAGGATCGGGCATCTCTACACATCAACCAGAAGGAGCGTCTTGCTCTTCTTCTGAGTTTCACGCAGTGGATCCCTCACCTGTCGAATCGTCAGGTCCTTCTGTTGTTTGACAATTCGACAGTGGTTGCTTACATTCAGAACCAGGGCGGCACGCACTCTGTTCCAATGTACGAATTGGCTCGGGATCTTCTACTGCTCGCTCAGGATGTCAACGCCGGGGTGGTTGTTCGTCTCATTTCCGGTCGTCTGAACGTCCTAGCCGACTCCCTGTCCCAACAGGGCAGGTTCTTTTGGATGCTCCACATGGCAGTGTTCCATCAATCTCTTTGTGATTCGTTGGAACCATCAGGTGGACACTTTCGTGTCCCCATGTCCAGATGCTCTGGCTTTCGCCGTGGATGCTCTGGCCCTCCTTTGGGACAGTCTTGTCGGCTACGCCTTCCTTCCGGTTCCAATTCCGCCTCAGGTTCTAGCCCAGATGAACCTGCAGTCGTCAAATCCTTTCGATCACACCCCTGTTGCCTCGGTGGGTGTGGATCAATCTGCTCCGCTCTCTGTTCACGGCGGTTCCGGCATGTCTCCCTCTACGTCGCGACTTTCTTTGCCAAAGTCGCCCGAGGAGGTTTCAAGTTGACCCGACTTCGTTGTGCCTTCGCGCATGTCTTTTATCGGATCCTGTCTCCTCCGTAGTGGTTCTTAGAGACAAGCAGTGGAGTTGCTTTTCTTCTTCAAGGAGGCACTCACTCTACTGGTTTAGCCTCTGTGGCTAAGTAGGAGGTTCTTCTGTCGATGATGTGCGATCACTCTGTTGCTTCTGTCACTCCTTCGATCACACTGCTTGCGGAGTTTCTGGTATATGTTTGTTTCTGGGGGTCTCCAGCAATGGGTACAAGTCCATGCTTCGGAGACCTTTTTCATATGTGGTACCGCATTGTTTCGACACTCATCCTTGCCTCTCCAAGCTTGTTCAGCTCTTTTCCTTGAAAAGGCCTAGGACTTTGCAGTTTACTGCAAAATGGACACTTTCTTGGGCGCTGCTCTGCTTGGGGGGGGGGGGGGGCGTTCGCGCCTTTATCCTGGATGGATATGCATTTTCTCACATGCCAGATCTCTCCTGCATGGATTTGTCTTGCTATTAGTGCAGCTTCCGCTCGTCTAGCTACTGGTGATTGTATTACCAATTGTTTTTTCTGCCACGAGGTGCGTGCATTGTCTTCCTCTCGGGGCTTTTACTAACTCCGTCATGTTGTCGGATGTTATACTGGCAGCCTACTGGAGAAATGCTACCTTCTCCATTTATCTGCGACAGTTGCAAGAGCCAACAGAGGACCTTTGTCCTACGGGCCCTCTTTCTTTGGCTCAGGCTGTTGTCTATCCCAGCCATTCAGCTTTTTACAGGGACAGTTCCAGCTCGGTGCTGTTACTGCCCTTTCTGTCTGTGCGTCGCACTTCACCATACGCCTCAATTTCATTGTCTTTTACTAATGTTTGTGATGCTATGGTTTGATAGGCCTAGGGATCTCTTCCTCTGTCCACGGTTCCAGTGCATTTGAGTTATGTGTGGGTTGGTTTTGTGATTCCCTCCATCCTATTGTCTATTCAGCCTATAGTAAACAATTGTAAGGTAGGTTGATAAGAAATATAAATTTTATAATAAATTTCCTTTCTTATTATACCTACCGCAATTGTTTACATGGAGGCCCTCCCGTCTTCTTATTTGGGTAAGAATCCTTCCTCCCCACTGATCACATACCTCCTATGTTGGCGGACTCAGAAGAATGGTTTTGATTACTGCTTGCACACTGGTTAACGGAAGTCATGGAATTGTACTAAGAGAAGAGCGTCCCTTACTGGGTGTGCACCGATGGCTTATTTTTTCATGGTGTTTTTACACCACTTTTCTTTCCCAAATCTCTTGGGAAAGATTAAAATAGAGAGTATTTTATTTGAGTTAGGTTCTTCCACTGTAGTGCAAGCCTGTAGTAAACAATTGCTGTAGGTATAATAAGAAAGGAAACTTACTATAAAATTTATATTTTTTTCTGGTTCCTTGGAGAAAAATTGATCTGATTCCTAACTGAATTTCTTTAATTTAACCCTCTCATGACTTCAATATCTTTTTTTCTAAAGATTTTTTTTTCTCTCATGACTCTCCTCTACTGTGCACATATAAGTTATTTCATGTTGAATGAACCCTTTCTATGCTGAAAAATATTTATCTGATTCCTGTGTGCATGTCTTTAATATAACCCTCTCAAGACTGCAGGTCTGTAGCAGGGAGTTCCAAATATTGTTATTGATGCCATGAACAAACAATTTTTAGCTCATCTTGACAAAGTCAAGCTGAGCTAATCTCATCACTCTCCATCCGTCGTCCATCGTCCATGCATCGTCCGTCAACACCATGTTTTGGTCTTCTCCTGCACAGCCACTGGGCCAATTCAAGTGAAAGTTTGTGTGAGTGATGGTCCCGAAGGGGCATTGTATTTTTGTTCAACTCAACATGCTCAGCCCCATAGGGAGGGAGTGGGGAGAAAATGCTCCAAAAATATTTTTTAAAATCTTCTTCTCATGAACCAGTGTGTACAATGACTTGATATTTGCTATGGAGCTTCCTTTTGAGGTGTAGAATCAAGTTTGTTCACACGAAGTTTGTGAAGCAATATTTGGCTTTGTAATGGGAGGGGTAAGATTTTTGGCCCCACCCAAAATTTCTATTTTCTGAACCGATGGTCCGGTTTGAACCAAATTTGGTATGTGGTATTATTGGGTCATAAGTACTTGACACCTGCAAAAAAATACAAATTACGCATCCCCCTGGGAGCTAAAAATAGAAATATTTTCAAACGCCCATGTTTCTAAAACCACACGGCACAGAGAGCTGTCTTTTGGTATGAAGTATCCTTAGGACCAGCAGAATTGAATGGTAAAGAAAAATTGGCATTGGTTATGTTAGGGTGTTCTGTAATGGGCATCAAAAAAAATGCTGAGTCAGCATATTTACAAAAATTAAAAAAATCTTTTCTCCAGAATCATCAGAATCTTTTGATATTCGGCATACAGCACTCATACGGGGTCAGATACAAGTTTGTTAAAATAAAGCCCATTGGTTCATATTTGGTTTCAATATAGGAGCCCAAATTTTTAACATAGGGTAATATGGGGAATATTCTTTAAAAATCTTCGTCTTCAGAACCACCAGTCAGAATCTTTTAATGTTTAGTATACATCATTGGTATGAGGGTCAGATTCAAGAATGTTCAAACCAAGTCCCTAGGTTAATATTTGAGCCCAAATTTTAACTGTGTTCAATATGGGGGATAATTTTTAGAAATCCTCTTCTTCAGATCCACAGGGGGGGGGGGGGGGGGGGGGGGGTCTCAGATACAAGTTTGTCAAAATGAAGACCCTTGGTTCATATTTGGGCTCAATGCAGGAGCCCAAATTTTTAAATTTTGTGACTTATGAGGAAATTTCTTTAAAATGTTCTTCAGATCCACCAGTCAGATCCCTAGGTATATATTTGGGCTCGCTATGGTAGCCCAAATTTTTACTTAGTGCGATATGAGGAAATTTCTTTAATAATCTTCTTCTTCAGATATACCAGTCAGAATGCTTTCATATTTGGTATACAACATCTCTAGGGGGTCAGATTCCAGTTTGTTCAAATCGAGAGCCTGGGTTAATATTTGGGCTCCATATGGGTTGCTGGAATTGGCCATTTTGCTGAAGATTTAAAAATTTTGTATTCAGTACCCTCTAGAGGTGTGTAACTAAGATTAATCCACATAGGTTGTATCAAGGGGCTTCATAGGGGAGCTCTACATTTTACATTATGATCAACTGAAGAAAAAGCATGATGCCCGGATTATTTTTGTCACTCCTGAGGGACTCAAGGATTGACAGTGTAGCCTATGGAGATGGATTGCTTAATGTAGATTCATTCTTGGACTCGGTTTATATTGTGTTCAGTTCAAGATGAGTGCTTCAGGCCCCATGGGGCCTCTTGTTTGTTTACAAAGTTACTCTTTTAGTCCTTCAAACAGTTTAGTGCAATGTCACTGTTTCTCATTTGGGACGATGTCTACTGTCTACTGAACCTTTCTACGGTGATTTTCACTAATGTTGGCATGATTTAACCCCTTTTAAACATGCTTTCAGACTTACTTTCTTTGTATTTGAAATTAGGCTTTTACCACATACTTTGTTACTTTAATTCTTGCATGGTCAGTATAACTTAATGGTTGCATTCACATCACTGATTTCTTTTATCGGTTTTAGGAAATATTTAACCCTTTTTTGCAGTCAGTTTTATTTAATATTCCCGGCTTAAAGTTTCAAATTAAAGTTTTTCTTTTCAAGATTGTACCTTTTATTCTTCAAACACATGTGTTACAACGTCATTGTTTTTCATTTGGGGCAAGGTCTGCTGACGTGATTTCAGTTAATATTTTCATTAACTTAACCCTTTTCAAAACGGTTTTTGAATTTAGTTTCTTTAAATTTGAAATTGGGCTTCTAACACATACTTTTTGTTCTTGCATGATCAATACAACTTTTAATAATTGCATTTACAGACATGATTGCTTTTACTTGTATGCTGAAAACTTGAATGCAGCTTTTTTTTCTCATTACCTGAGCTTCACAGTTCGAAATATAAAGAATTGCCTTCTGCAGCCACCCCCCACCCCCCCCCCCCCCCCCACCCCCTGTCATTTAGGCATTTTTTTTCTTCTAACTGTTGCTTATTAGTCCTTATTGGACCAAGCTCATCAAGGTTGTTCCTTTAATAGGTCATAAGGTATGTTTTGGCATAGAGAAATGAAAAAATAAAATTTGAATGGCAATTGTTGTATATCACGTGTGCAGATATGGCAGATTCGTTAGGTAAACGGTTAACAAAAAATAGCTTAGACTATTTTGTGTCTAAGCATTGCCATTGCTGGGACAGTCGAGCTGTATGCGTCACATCACTCTAGTTTTAAAAGCCCTGATAGTGGCTTCTAGCACTCAACCAGTCAAATATACTTTTCTAATCTGTCAATAAACAGTTAATTTCATCAGTGAAAATTCAAGTTAGTTTTCAGCCTGTTTTCTCTGGTATAGTGTAACATGTCTTGACAGCCTCTCTACAGAGTGTTTTAGTATCTACTGAGACGTAAACTCTTTGACATAGTACGGTCAACATAAAGTTATATATTGTTTATATCAGTCTGGTGGTATTGATTGCCAAACAGAAACTGGCAAAAAACACTTACTTGCTTTCAGTCTGATACACTGACTGAAATTCAAATCAAGCATTTGCCAGAAAATATCAGTCCTTTAGATTAGGCTATTTGAGGGACACAGGGCTTTTATTAAATTTATTTCACTTATATCCACATTTTTTACTGTTTTATGCATTACAATTTGAGTTTTTCATTTGAATTCCTGAGTGTTGGAATGAAATTACATGACTTGAGCTCATAATTTTTAAAAGTTCACCTTTGATTAAATAGTGTTTCCTGATCAATAGAATACATACAAAAAGAAATTAAATCATATATCTTTATTAATTCAAATCTCAACTTATTCTGTCATTCAATTTCCCAATCGATGCATAACCTACTGATTGCGGCTTAGCAGAAGAATATGGTTTAATACTAGGTAAACAGTAATTCATATTGCCTCCATAGGATGCCAAAGATTTGGGATTTACAATCCCTAGAAAATTAATATATTTCTGAATAGACACTAACACAGCTTTGTATTCCATTATAACTCACAGTTGGGGTATATTTTCCTGGAAAGCTTCAAATGGAATTGAAACAGGTGAAGACAAATCAAACTTTTCACTGATATCCATTTGATGTCCCTGAAAAGTAGCCTCAAGTTTCCTGAAACTTTTTTTTGAAGCTAAACCTGTCAGCCCGAATGTAGCAGACTGTTATTGAAATCATGTGCATTCGGTATGTTGGACTCCCAATACACTCACTTTGCTGGTTAAAGAGCCTATGTTCCTTCCACATTTCCGACATGGCAATCAATTTCAGAATTTTTGTTAAACTCTTTTTCCATTTTTGGCTATTTTGTGGGTCAGAAAGTATCCCTAGATTATGGGGACAGATAATTTGGGGACATCTCAGTAATTTAGGGACACCGTTTAATGGCATGAGTAGTGGTGAATTTAAAGGCCTGAAAATTCTGTTAACCCTTTCAACACTGGTGGTATCTTCTATGCCACTTAAATGGCAGAAATCGGAAGATCCATATCCATTATTTGGGGGTAGAGCAATTAATGTATTCAACGTGCAGCCTGAAGGCTGCACATTGAAAATATTAATTGTTCTACCGCACACATTCATTTAGTAGCCGCCATCCTACTTTATAATATTATCTTCCCACGGGAACCCCGGGAAGTGAAGCAGTGCCTGTTCACTGCGGTAAACAGGCTCTATTTTCCTGGCAAAATAGGACCCAGTCACCAATGCTTGGGTGGTGCAAACCCTCTCTAAAATGGGCAACATGGCTTATTAATGCTCACCCCTGGTCTTGAGTCAATACTCATGTTGTGGTCATGATTAGCCATTGTGCAAAAATATGTGACCTTAAACACCAATAAATAAATAATAATGAAATCATGAAGTATCGTATTCCTGGACCGGAAAAATGGCCTCTCATGTTGAAAGAATTAATATTGCCACTTAAGGTGGAGGAGGGGTGTACTCACTTCTTGCCCTTAACCAAAGGGACAGGGATCATAACCATGCCCTTTCAATTGTTTTTGACAGTGTCCATATCATCAGCTCAAATGGCATAGTTAACAATCTTCAGCTCTGGGCAGTGATCACAATGTTATTTTCTACCATTCCAGCTTTGAATTCTCTCTATAAAATTGATGAAGAGAAATTTAGTGAAACACTCATTCATTGAACTAAGCCTTGTCAATGTGATCAATATTACATTATCCAATTTTGAACATTCTGACCCCCTGGTTGCCCACCCAGGTTGGCAAGTTCCATCAAAGAGTATAAGTTATACTAGATAACATTATCCAGTTTTGAACATCCCTTTGTTCAGGTTACCCACCCCGGTTGGTTGCCCCCTTGTTCTTTCAACCTTCTGATCTACCTGTTATGTTCGCTGTATGAGGTAAATGGCTAAGCCTGGAAAGTTCCATCAAAGAGTATAAGTTATAGTGTGCTTAGTTGGTGGATACATTGTTATATGAGGCAAAGTAAAAAACAATATTGTTTTTGCTGAGCTTCAAGTGACACCGTATATGCCAACATAATGCATTTATTTATACATTATCAATTGGTTTATTAATAGATCAGGACTGCATTAAGCAGTGAAATATTCTTGCATCACAATCTTGATGAAGTGTATTTATTGGAGGCAAGGTGAAGCCATTTATTGGGAATCCAACAGGGTGTGTACTTACAGCATAGGGACTCATATGGGGTGATTCAACTGCAAAGTGACAGTATATGGCTCAGTAAATACTGCACGCTGATTGGTTAAAGAAACTTGCTGGTAAAATAAGATATGTTTTACCAAGACAGAACATCACGAGGGTGGAGTACAGGGGCCTAGTATCAATGCCTCTAGTTGGAATCTTTCCCGTACTTCACAAGTGCCAAAGGTGCATGTGAAATACACCTAAAGCTCCAACAAGGGTCGCTGATTCATGTTCCCTGTACTCCACCTGAGTTATGTTCCATATTTATAGCAGGATTAAACTTGAATTAAGTGATTTAACCTGACATTTTTTAAGAAAAATATCACCTTCAACGGTCTGTTAAATTCTTGCTTGACACTGCTTTGTATCGAAGCATTTCATTCACGTCATATCACTCAGATGCATATTGACCAATCACATGCATTCTCTCATGACATTCTTGCATGTTGGCTGGATTTCATGTGTGCTGCACATTTCTCTATGTTTGTATTGTATTAGGTAATGTTAAATACACAGTGATCATAGTACAAAGTACATTACACGAATAAATATGTATTAGAACTCTAAAAGTTAAAAATCTGTTTCTCAGGCTTTCCCACATGGTCCTTTCGGCTGCTGCATGCTCTCTTTTTAAAACCAATGCAAACTTGAAAAAATAAAAATTAAATGGTTTATGTCTGATATTTTACCCAAGTTAAAAAAATTGCTAAGTATGTCCCTTGAGTGCAACAAGGCTTTGCAATGCTTTAGCATTGCAAAGCCTTCTTGCACTCAAGGGACGAATTTTCACCACCACCCATGCTAATCTGTAGATTATGAGGCCTAAAACATAAAACAAACCAAGAACATGAAATTTTGATGGTAAAGAAATAATTACAAAAATAAAAATAAAATAAAAAAAAATGACCACCCACCCTTTTTTTTTTTACAGAAAATGGGCCGAGAAACAGAAGATCTACTTTGTGGGGACCTTATCACCATCATGTTTATGTACAAAATGTTGTATCAGAGTCTCACTCTTGTTTCCAAGGTTATATCGCCACTTGTTGACAAGTCGAGATATGGCCTTAGGAATGTGTACAAGACTCTCGTAAAACATTTTGTACATAAACATAATGGTGATGATAGATTTATCTTACAGTTAATTCCCAGCTGTAGTGTTATTTATTTATTTATTGGTGTTTAAGGTCACATACTCATGCACAATGGCTAATCATGACCATGACAGTTTTACGGGTGGAAGAAGCCGGAGTACCTGGAGAGAACCACCGAGCAACGACGAGCAGCTGCTAGCTCCTCAACATCGTAACTCTGCACTGCAGCACAGACAGGGTTAGATTGGTTGAAGACATGCGGACCATCGACGTGCAGTAAGCTTTAGTACACGGCGTCATCGTGTCCCCATGTGGACAATCGGGATTAAGTGCTGTGCCCAAAGACACAACGTGGGAGTCCGAATCGATCGCTCAGACGGTCACCCATCTCAGGACTAACTGGGCTCGACGTTGCTGAACTTCGGTGATCTGACGAGAACCGTTTACCAGCTGTACTGTTAATAACTTGATTAACCAGTCTCTTAGTTTAAGATTTCATTTTCACTAAAAAATGCAGGTCATTTTGCTGGAATCTGTACTAAACAGCTGCTTTGAACATTTCTGATCCTTCGATAAACTTACTGAGCACATTTGTTCAACATTCCGAAAAGACTGTGAGCCATAAACGGTGTGTTGTTTCAACTTGAATGCTTCCAATGATTCAGACACATAAAAGGAATGTGGTTTAATAATTTAAAAATTATACTTCAAAGAAGAATTTTTCCATGTTCCCGAGGTTCTTATATATACTACTCACATTTTGCTAAGGATCACTCCCCATTCGTCAACAAAATTTGTACATGAAAGGAATATGGATTCATTATTTGTTTGTTTATTTATTGGGGAGCAATGACACTTTTAATAGTCTGGGTCAGATCAAGTTGTACAAATTTACGGGTTGAAAAAAGCTATAGTTCCCATAGAAAGCTCTCAACAATGCCAAGTAACTGTTGCACTCTCTGATTTATCATCTTGGTACAAGCAGGGTTAGCACTGCTTGAAAGCAAGTGACCCGTGGGAATACTGCACATCGACCATAGATGTACAACATGTCAACATAACACTTCCCTTTAACCAATGCTAACCGCTTGTGTCAGGAGGGTAAATTAGAGAGGCCAAAAGTTACTCACCATTGCTCAGTTGTTCTCTCTGGGTACTCCGACACCCCCCCCCCCCCCCCAATCATAAAATTGTCTGACATGATATGATCAATGCTTGTAGAAGTCATGTTAAACCTTAATGAACAAATAAACAACTTAAAACAATACACATAATTTGACCTTTTATGTATCAAATATATAAGGAGTGATCCTTAGCAAAGAGTGAGTAGTACAGAAACATATACAGTCATTCACAAATGCCTTTCAAAAGCATATAATGTTCTACAAATAGTAATGTAAACAAATCATAACTAAGCACACACTTGTTTCATGCAGTTGTAAGACACAGATTTTGAATATCGGAGGCCCCTGATTCACGAATTGCTCACCAAATACATACTTATTGTCAGATAAAAAGTTGTGAAATCATTACTGAATCAAGAATTAGTTATTTAGATGTTGGTCAGCTGGTCCTATTGTACCAGAAAATCAGAATAGATTCACATCACGTATTCAGCCAAAACTCAAGGAGTGTCACCTGAATCCATACATGAACATACGTCTCACCTTGATGAACCCGCCTGTTTCATTTTTGTTAGGGTGGTTCTTATCCTGAAGGGGTCAATGACTTTTCGTTGAAAGCATAAATCAACAGGGGTTCACTGAAATTAATAATTTTAATACATATAGAAAAATATAGTACTTTGTAACTTACATAAAATCCAATGAATAAAACACAAACATCAATCACACCCCACCCCCAGAGTTTTGGATTTACTTTTGGGCCTGCGTTCTCTGTTGTTGCTGGTGTTTGGACTGTGGTCGCCTTTTCACGAACATACAACTGGAACTTCACTCTTTCACTGCTGTTGCACGACCACTAATGTATTGTCACTTTACCGGATGCCCTTGCTCTGACACGTAACAGAATGTCACTCTACCATTGCCGTCGCATGGCCACTAATGTATTGTCACTTGACTGGATGCTTTCACTCAAACAGTCGCCACTTTGGGGTTTAAGTGCTTCCCTCCATTTATCTCAGAATAATGTTCACACAGGCAAAGCCTACTCTGCCTATGTATGGCTTGCTTCTACAACAGGTAATTCTACCTAAATGCTAATATTCGTGAGCTTCCGAGTTCGTATTTCCTATTTCTTATCCTACGCTCATCTATGGCCACCGACTTGGCCCGTGACTGTTCCTACTCTAAATATGAGCTCTGTGGCAGCTCCCCTTACATAACAACGTGCCAAAACTTTTACACTGATGCAGAATCTCCTATAACCTATAGCATAGGACATCCCCAGCTCCTCACCTACGACCCACAGTCTTACACACCTTGAGACTGGAATGAATTTTTCAAGAAATCCCCTGACTTTTATTTGATTGCCAGAACATTAATTCTCATCTTAATTGCTTCTCTTGAACTTGGCCGCTCAGATCTATCTTAATTTAATATTCACTTTTTAGTTTCTATGAAAGTCTCACATTTTACGGTGTATTGACATTCGGTGACAGACCAGATATGTAATATGGGTGTGTGTGTCCAGAACATGAATTGCTGTTTTTTACGATATTTATTAGCTCACCTGACTGAAAGTCAGGGTGAGCTTTAGTGATCACTCTTCGTCCATAGTCCATGAACATGGTGTTTGTAACTTCTCCAAAACCGCTGAACAGATTGAAATTTTAGATACTTGTTTGTTATGACATCGCATTTTAATTTTGTTCAAATCAAGTTGTGTGTACAGCTTCCTTTTGAGGTGTAGATTCAGATTTGTTCAAGAGAAGTTTGAGGGGCTATATGTGCCGTCATTATGGGAGGAGCAAGAATTTTGGGTCTGCCCAAAATTTCTATTTTCCAAACCGAGAGGCTGACTTGAACCAAATTTGATATGAGGGATTATTGGGTCATAAGTCTTTATGCCAATAAAAATTTCCCCGTCGCCCTCATGGGAATCGCAGGTGCTAAAAATAGAATTAAATTAAAATGCCCATATCTTCAAAACTACATGGAACTGAGAATTTTTATGTGGTGTGAAGCATCCTTAGGACCAGCAGAAAGGAATGGTCCAAAAAAAATTGCCATCAGTTTTTTCATAGGGTACTTTTCCAGGACATTGAAAAAGTGCAGAGTCATCATTTTTTAACACTGTGAGCAATGGGAAAAACATTAAAAAAATCTTCTCCCAAACCACTTCTCCAAAAGCTTTTATATTTCACATATAATATCTTTGGAAGATTGATTCACATATTTGTTGAAATTAATTCCCTGGGTCCATATTTGGGCTCTCTATGGGAGCCCAAATGTTTAAATTAGTGCAGCATGAGGAATATTCTTTAAAAATCTTCTTCAGATCCACCAATCAGAATCTTTTGATATTTGGTATACAGCATCCTTAAAGGGGGGGGGGGGGGGGGGGGGGGGGGGGGGGGGGGGGAATGGGGTGGAGATTCAAGTTTGTTCAAACTAAGTCCCTGGGTTTATATTTGGGCTCCCTGTGGGAGCCCAAATTATAACTTAGTTCAGTATGAGAATATTCTTTAAAAACATTTTCTTCAGATCCATTAATCAGAATCTTTTGATATTTAGTATACAGCATCCTTAGGGAGGTGAGATTCAAGTTTGAGCCCGAATTATAAATTAGTTCAATATGAGGATTATTCTTTAAAAATCTTTTTTTTCAGATCCACTGGTCAGAATCTTTTGATATTTGGTATAAGCTTTTCTTAGGAGGGGCAGATGTAACTTGTTCAAATCAATTCGCTAGTTTGATATTTAGCCTACCATGTCAGGTGAGTGCCCTCAGGCCCCTTGGGGTCTGTTGTCTATTAACTGGACCTAATTACATAAATAATGACAGTAGGAGAACTGAACACTGGCTTTTACTACCTTTACTCTTTTACCAGGCAGCTCATATGGTATTCAGAGACACTCACTAATGGCCATAACATGTCATGCTTAATTAACAGTTCATGAGTTAAATGACAAATCGGTTTTTGGGGTCCGTCATATACCCATCTTTATGCTTTATATTTAGCCTGAGTGAGAAAGATTATCAAAATTATATACACCTTTTAAACCACAAAATTGTAAATTATCACCTATCACCTTAAACTATCACCTTGACAACACCACCTTTTTCATGTCAGAACCATAACTTTTAGTGGAAGGAGATATCGCAATGAAACTTACTCAATATATGTACCAACACTAGATGTGTCGCCTAAAAAATTCACAATGCCACACTAAAGTCAAGATGCCCAGTTGTTTATGCAATCTGCTAATTTCAATTCAATTTTCTTAAAAAGGATCTTGTCCTGCTCTGAGACCCTCAAGGCCAAATGGTATTGATGGTGTTTTTGAAGGTTGATTCTTTTTTGTGAAATCCTGTTGGATAAGATTTTTGTTTAAACTTTATTATCTGTTTGCAACTATGATCCCAGAACAGATACCCTAACAAGTACTTACCAGGGAGACATATAGACTTACCTAGCATAGATTTCTGTCAAGTCATGGCTGCCTATAAAGACAGCCAAAACTTGTCTACAAACCTCTTCCCTGCCACCAGATTAGAGATTCTGGTGTAATAGGAATTTCAGGGTCCTCAATGATAAGGGTCAGTTTCTTTTATGGACAATTTTATTATGCATTTAGCAGGTAATTTCTTATCAACCTACCTCAATTGTTTACAACAGGCTTGCACTACAGTGGAAGAACCTAACTTTGATAAAATACTCTCTATTTTAATCTTTCCCAAGATTTGGGAAAGAAAAGTGGTGTAAAAATACCACGAAAAAATAAGCCAAAACTGGGCCGAGCGCCATTGGCGCACACCCAGTATGGGAAGCTCTTCCATAGTACAAATCCATGAACTCCCGTCCCTGTGCGCAATGCATCAATTCGTCATTCTTTTTCTATCCGAAGCACGAGCAGGATGTGTTTCCGCCATATGCATTATGAAACAGTGATAATTCAACTCGTGGATAATGGTATTCCTGTGACTGGAATTATGGATCTGAAGATCATATAATAACAGGACAGTGTTTTATATATTCTCGTTTATATTTTCAACCACATTCTCATTGTTTATTAATTACTATTCCATTTTCGCGAATGTTTTGCGACATCATGTCATCGCAATTCGACAATGAATTTTTTCAGTTGATAAAAATTTTTATTGGAGTAGGTGTCGGCCGTCTGGGTTCTGCCACCTTCTCTCGTAGTTGAGGGTGTTCTTCTACTTTCTGTTTCTGTTGAGTTCACCTTTTTCTTCTACAGCTCTCACCTCTGTTCTTTCCAGTTCGGTTCCTTTAGGGCAATTCCTTTTGCCCTCGCCATTGGTGCGTTCTCGTGTCCGTTTCGTCCCGCACACATGGGTGGTGTGGAATGCAGTCGTTTCGGGAACCTCCCGACTCGACCACGTCTGATGTGAGTTTACCCCCTCCGTGGGGGATGTGCAGCTCCTCCCGCACCCACGGGGGGTGGTGAACGCTTTCGTTTCGGGTCGCCCGATTCGACCACGTCTGATGAGAATTGCTCCTCCTCCGTGGGGGATGTGCAGCTCCTCCTGCACCAGTGGGGGGTGGGGACCGCTTTCATTTCGGGGCTTCCCGATTCGACCATGTCTGGTGAGAGTTATTCCCCTTCCGTGGGGAATGTGCAGTGTTTTACCGTGGTGGATACTGCGGGAGCTGTTGGTTTTCTGGTGTAGAGATCTGGTTCCGGGACTATGCGCCCTCTCCAGTCGACATCTGAGGCTGTTACTAGGGTTGTGACTCCTCCTTTGGAGGCCAAGCTTGGTGGCTCTCTCCACTTTTCCGCCAGTTCCAACAGCTCCTGTCGTATCTGCTGCTACTGCTGTTCCGTCTCCAACGTCATTGGGCACCGTTTTTAGCCGGCCTCGGCTTCTCCCTGCCAGGGTCTGCAGGGATGTCTGTAGTGTGGTTGTGGTGTTTCGGCCTCAGCCTTCCCAGACTTCCACTCAGCGAAGTCAAATGGGGCTGCCGACTGAACCCCATACTGTGTCCTCTCAGCCATTGAGCACAGTAGTTTTATACCTGCAGTGGTCTGCTGCAGTGTCTGGTTGTGTAGACATGGGGGTATCGGCCTCAGCCTTCTCTGACTTCAACTCGGCGAAGTTGGAAGTGGCTGCCGGCCGGACCCTCTCCTGTGGTCTCTGCGCCATCGAGCACCACAGTTGTCATTGGATTCGGTTGTTCTTAGTGGGACACTATGAACTGCGTGGCGTTTCCGTCCCTCATTCTGGCCACACGACCAGTTTTGGGGGTCCAACGTCTTTTGTGCAGCCTGGACCTTCTGCCCTGCAGAGGTCAGCGGTGACTCTCATGAGTTCCTGCTATGTTGATCCTCGGGGTGTGTCACACCCCTATACACGTCTGGCTTCAGACGTTTTCGGCTGCCGCCCGTCGTCCCACGTCGGGTCTTTTGGAGGATCGTGACCCTTCGCTGGTTCAGAGGGTCAGTGGTGAAGCCACTTTGCCGGTTCATTCCCCTGTCGAACCGGCCAGTACGGGCAGTGAGCTTAGGGAGACCCTCTCCTTACTCACTCAGGTTCTGTCAACGAGCCTTCCTGTTGCTTCCAGCGAGGCAGCATGTGGTTTCCAGGCGCCTCCTATGGCGCCACCTCCCGGGATTGGAAACAGGCTGCTTTCTGATCCCCTGGTGTTCCGACACCATGGGAGGCGTCGGCTGGTTTGCCCACGATGGGCTATGTGTCTTCCGACTCAGGGGAAGAGTCAGACATGCTTGATGTCGAGAGCCAGCAGTCTTCGGACTTGGGGGCAGCTCTTGATTTCGTGTTTGGGTTCCTTCCGGATCTCAAACCATCTAACCAGTCGACAGTGTCAGCCAGGCCGCGATCATCGGTCGCACGCCAACAGTCTATGGAGCAACCTGCTTCTGGGCGTCTTCGACCGTGCCCTTCGGTAAAGTTGGTTGAAGCATTTTCAGCCTTGGACTCCAAGCTAAGTTCCAAGGCTATGAAGGCTCTGTTCTTCACCAGGGTTGACACCTTTTTGCCTCCGGCGAGTTATCGTTCCTACGATTCCGCCAATCCGTCGGGCTTCCAGACTTTGACGGTTTTGGATCAGGACTCCAATTCCCTCGGGCTTTCCAAGTCCCAGTCTGCCGTCATTCCGATGACGACTCTGGAGTCCACATTGGGCTTATCGAGAGAGATGCTTGGTATGCTTTCTCTCTCCGATCACGTCGTCTCAGCTTTTGCTGCTTATCTGCCTTCAGATAAGATTGACGAGGTACAGGCTTCTTTGCGTGTGCTGTCCAAGGCGCTCATGCATTTTACTCACACGCATGCCTGTAACACAGCTAATCTGGAATTAGTTCGAAGGGACTCTGTGCGGGACACAGCCGATCCCTTCCTGAGGAGCAGTACGCTGCTCTTCGATCTGCTTTTTTGACAGGTCCGCAACTTTTCCATGATTCTGTGTTGACGGTCCGGGATGACGTCCTACGTCATTCCAACGATCAGCTGCTGTTTCTTCAGCTTGATCAGCCTTCTAGGGTAGGCACGGGCTGTTCCAAGCCTAACAAGTACCCTCTGCTTCCTCTGCGAAGCAAAAGGGGCTGATCCTTCTGCCATCACTTCTGCTTCTTACTCAAGGGGTAAGGGTAAGCGTCGGCAGTCTTGAGGGAACTCCCAGGATTCTTCATTCAGTAGAGGTGTTTTCTCCTCTTGCGAGCCTCATCGGGGTTCGCAATGAAGGTCCTCACCTCTACTCGTCCCTGGTTGGAGGAAGGATAGCAGAGTTCGCAGACCGTGGGCCACCATCACATCCGATCATTGGATGTTAGATGTTGTTTGGTCCAGGTTGCGAATATCCTTCCGATGGCACTCCACTCTGTCCAGGGTGCCTTTTCCAACCACAGTTCCTTCAGACATTTTACGTCGGGAACTTTTGTCCATGGAGATAGACTATCTCCTGACAAAGGGGGCGATTGAGGTCATCAAGAACATTAGGTCAGTGGGTTTCTATTCCCGCCTGTTCTTGGTGCCGAAGAAGGACGGCCGACTCCGACCGGTTCTCGATCTGAGTTTCCTGAACCAGTCTATCATTGCTCCCAAGTTCAGCATGGAGACTTTCAGGTCGGTCCTCCGTTCAATTCACCAGGGAGATTTCGCTTCCAGCTTCGACCTGCGAAACGCTTACTTTCACGTTCCGATTCATTGGGCATTACGGAAGTATCTCAGGTTAATTTTTCTGGGGCGAGTTTACCAGTTCAAGGCCATGCCTTTCGGCCTCAACCTGGTTCCTTGGTCCTTCACCAGACTGATGTCGCATGTGCTAGCTTTCCATCGCACACAGTCCAGGGTGACTACTTCGGCATATCTGGACGATATCCTCCAGGGGCATTCCAGTGCTGCCTTCCTGGAGTCGGAGGTCGCCACTCTGTTGAGCTTGCTCACGTTGCTATGTTTCAGAGTCAACAAGAAGAAGTCGGACCTGGTCCCTTCTCAGTCGTTTTATCATCTGGGGATGGCTTTCCGCACACAATTCAATTTGGTGGCGGTTCCCCAGGCCAAGGCTGTGATTCTCTCAGCTTTTGCTCCGACTCTGTCCCAGTCCACATCCACGACAGCTCGGAGTTTTCTCCGGCTAATCGGTCTCTGCTGTTCGGTGACGGATCTCATTCCTCTAGGTCGGCTGCGTGTCAGACCTCCCCAACACTTTCTGCTCAGTTGTTGGAGGCCGAATGTAGATTTTCTGGATCTGGTGCTTCAGTTTCCAGACTATCTTTATCCTCACCTTCTCCCCTGGGCGGATGTCCAGTGGCTTTCGCAGGGTGTTCCATTGGACTTACCCACGTCTGATCGCGTTCAGACGGCAGATGCCAGCGATCTCGGATGGGGTGCGACGTTGGATCCTCTAGGTCTTTCCATTCACGGGATGGTGGACCAGGATCATGCAGCTCTACACATCAACCAGAAGGAGCTTCTTGCTCTTCTTCTGCGTTTCAGACAGTGGATCCCTCACCTGTCGAGTCGCCAGGTCCTTCTGTTGTCCGACCATTCGACGGTGGTTGCTTACATTCGGAACCAGGGCGGCACGCACTCTGTTCCAATGTACGAATTGGCTTGGGATCTTATACTGCTCGCTCAGGATGTCCACGCCGGGGTGGCTGTTCGTCACATTCCCGGTCGCCTGAACGTCCTAGCCGACTCCCTGTCCCGTCGGGGCAGGGTCATTTCCACCAGGTGGATGCTCCACATGGCGGGTTCCATCGATCTCTTGTGACTAGTTGGAACCGTCCCTGTGTCCAGATGCTCTGGCTTTCGCCGTGGACGCTCTGGCCCTCCTTTGGGATGGTCTTGTCGGCTACACCTTCCTACCGGTTCCGATTCCGCCTCAGGTTCTCACCCAGATATGAACCTGCAGTCGTCGAATCCTTTCGATCACACCCGTCTCTTCGGTGGGTGTGGATCAATCTGCTCCGCTCTCTGTTAGCGGCGGTTCCGGCATGTCTCCCTCTACCTCGCGACTTTCTTTGCCACAGTTGCCCGGGAGGTTTTCAAGTTGACCCGACTTCATTGTGCCTTCGCACATGTCTTTTATCAGGTCCTGTCTCCTCCGTAGTGGTTTTTCAAGACACGCAGTGGAGTTGCGTTTCTTCAAGGAGGCACTCACTCCACTGGTTTAGCCTCTGTGGTTAAGTGGAAGGTTCTTCTGTCGATGGTGTGCGATCACTCTGTTGCTTCTGTCACTCCTTCGATCACACTGCTTGCGGATTTTTCTGGTATATGTTTGTTTCTGGGGGTCTCCAGCAATGTGTACTTGTCCATGCTTCAGAGACATTTTTTCCTATGTGATACTGCATTGTTTCGACACTCATCCTTGCCTCTCCAAGCTTGTTCAGCTCTTTTCCTTGAAAAGGCCTAGGACTTTGCAGTTTACTCCAAGATGGTCACTTTCTTGGGTGCTGCTCTGCTTGGGGTGGGGGGCGTTCATGCCTTTATCCTGGATGAATATGCGTTTTCCCACATGCCAGATCTCTCCTGCATCCATTTCTTGATGGACTTGTCTTGCTATTCGTGCAGCTTCCACTCGTCTAGCTACTGGTGATTGTATTACCAATTGTTTTTTCTGCCACGAGGTGCGTGCATTGTCTTCCTCTTTTAATAACTCTGTCATGTTGTTGGATGACTGATGTTATACTGGCAGCCTTCTGGAGAAATGCTACATTCTCCTTTTCTCTGCGACAGTTGCAGGAGCCGACAGAGACCCTTGGGGCCCTCTTTCTTCGGCTCAGGATGTTGTCTATCCAAGCTTTTCAGCTTTTTTCAGGGTCGGTTCCAGCTTTGTGCTGTTACTGCCGTTTCTGTCTGTGCGTCGCACTTCACCATACGCCTCATCTTTCATTGGCTTTTCTAATGTTTGTGATGCTATGGTTTGATAGGCCTAGGGATCTCTTCCTCTGTCCATGGTCCCAGTGCTATTGAGTTATGTGTGGGTTGGTTATGTGATTCCCTCCAGCCTTTTGTCTATTCAGCCTGTTGTAAACAATTGAGGTAGGTTGATAAGAAGTATAAATTTTATAGTAAATTTCCTTTCTTATTATACCTACCGAAATTGTTTACATGGAGGCCCTCCCATCTTCTTATTCGGGTAAGAATCCTTCCTCCCCGCTGATCACATAACTCCTGTGTTGTTCGGAATCAAAAGAATGACGAATTGATGCATTGCGCACAGGGACGGAAGTCATGGATTTGTACTATGGAAGAGCGTCCCATACTGGGTGTGCGCCGATGGCACTCGGCCCAGTTTTGGCTTATTTTTTCGTGGTGTTTTTACACCACTTTTCTTTCCCAAATCTTGGGAAAGATTAAAATAGAGAGTATTTTATCCGAGTTAGGTTCTTCCACTGTAGTGCAAGCCTGTTGTAAACAATTTCGGTATGTATAATAAGAAAGGAAATTTACTATAAAATTTATACTTTTTACTGAATGTGAGGAAAATCCTTAGGTGCTGGAAAATGTATATATAGCTGACAGGAATTGCATATTGACCCGTGTCCGATTAAATGGACATTAAGCCGCTGATTTAAAAAAAAAAAATTGATCTTTTAATGAAGCCACAAATTTCATTCTGCATTTATTATGCAAAAATACCCTGATGTCACATATATCATTTGTAAGAAAGAATTTGTTATGATTAAATAAATTAACTTGAAGATTGAATGTGAAAATTGAGTTTGTTCCAATGTTTTCTGGGCATAAAATGAAATTTTTTGAGTTAGTCAAGAAATTCTCTTGCAAGTGTTGTCAGCTGTTTGAGTTTGATGAAGAGGTACAACCGTATAATATTCAGTCTATGTTCTTCCAGTTCCTCCATCAGGGAATATATAACTTTTGAACAAAAATTCAACAGTGTAATTTTCAATTATTCACTCCATAATTATTTTGAAGATTGCATTTTCCTATTGAGTAAGTTCAATTTTTCATTCTCTTTTTCTTGTCAAAATTGAGATTAGATTTGATATTTTCAATTTCCAGAACCTGAATTTGATTATACAGATTTTGTCGATGAAGAAAATTGTTGAAGGCTCTCGTCTCTTTATTTCTGAAAGAGAACAATAATTTTGATCATCATTATGCCCTATGCATGGTAGGAATCATCATTTGTCAGCTAAAAATCTATCATTCAGCTGAAGAAGATACTTGTGGTTGATGCTGTCCTATTATATGACTAAGTTAAATAGCAATTGAGAATACAGTATATCCCTTACCCAACACACAGGAATATCAAAATTTATTATTAGTCCCCTACTGGCATCGCCGGAGGGGGACTATAGGTTTGCACTCTGTCCATCCGTCAGTCTCTCAGTCACACTTTAGTTTTCTGGAGTTTTTTTGGAAATGCTTCAAGGGAATGATTTCATTTTTGGTAACCTACTATAGAACGATGACTTACAGATCAAGTTTGAGTTTCATGCTGATTGCCGTATTCTTGTGTGAGTTACGGCCCTTGGAAATATGGGAAAAAGCACCAAAATATCAGTTTTCCGGAGTTTTTTTGGAAACGCTTCAACGGAATGATTTCATTTTTGGTAAACCACTATAGAACGATGACTTACAGATCAAGTTTGAGTTTCATGCTGCTTGCATTATTCTTGTGTGAGTTACGGCCCTTGGAAATATGGAAAAGCACCAAAATATCAGTTTTCCGGATTTTTTTGGGAAATGCTTCAACGGAATGATTTCATTTTTGGTAAACTACTATAGAACGATGACTTACAGATCAATTTTGAGTTTCATGCTGATTGCATTATTCTTGTGTGAGTTCTGGCCCTTGGAAATATGAAAAGCACCAAAATATCAGTTCTCCAGACTTTTTTTTGGAAACGCTTCAACAGAATGATTTCATTTTTGGTAACCTACTATAGAACGATGACTTACAGATCAAGTTTGAGTTTCATGCTGATTGCCTTATTCTTGTGTGAGTTATGGCCCTTGGAAATATGGAAAAGAGCCAAAATATCAGTTTTCCGGACTTTTTCTGGAAACGCTTCAACGGAATGATTTCATTTTTGGTAACCTACTATAGAACGATGACTTACAGATCAAGTTTCATTTATACTCTGTCCATCCATCCGTCAGTCTGTCAGTCAGTCAGTCTGTCGGTCATACTTTAGTTTTCCGAACTTTTTTGGAAACACTTCAACGGAATGATTTCATTTTTGGTAACCTACTATAGAAAGATGACTTACAGATCAAGTTTCATTTGCACTCTGTCCATCCGTCAGTCTGTCAGTCAGTTTGTCAGTCATACTTTAGTTTTCCAGACTTTTTTTTTGGAAATGCTTCAACCGAATGATTTCATTCTTGGTAACCTACTATAGAATGATGTCTTACAGATCAAGTTTGAGTTTCATGCTGATTGCATTATTCTTGCGTGAGTTATGGCCCTTGGAAATATGGAAAAGCGCCAAAATATCAGTTTTCTGGACTTTTTTTGGAAATGCTTCAAATGAATTCATGCTGATTACATCTAGGTTATAACATTTGTATAATTATTAATGCTCATTAGTCTGGTAGGGGACATTGTATTGCTTCAGCGATACGTGTGCTCTTGTTTTAATTATTGTTTTTTTAAAATATTTCAAAAACTTTCAACAACACCATATCATGTAGCCCCTAATTGGAACGAGCTCAATGAGCTCTTTCTAATGAGGGGGTCACATGATTTGGTTTTGTTGAAATGCTTTGAAAAATTCAATTTTTTCAACAGCTCAGTTTGTAAATTATATGGTTAGATGTGGCCGATTCATTAGATAAAGTGTTAAAGACTAAATTTCTGCCTGACCCTTTATTATTTATATTTATTGGTGTTTAAGGTTACATACTTATGCACAATGGCTAATTGTGACCGCGACAGTTTTACAGGTGGAGGAAGGCAGAGTACCCAGAGAAAACCACCGAGCATGGACGAGCAACTGTCAGCTCCTCAATATTCTAACTCTGTTCAAGCTCCGCTCAAGCAGGGTTACAGCAGTTGAAGACATGTGCACCATCGACTTGCAGTAAGCCTTAGTACACGGCATAATCATGCCCCCATGTAGGCAACCGGGATAAAGTGCCTTGCCCAAGGACACAACGTGGTCCTGGATGGGGCTCGAACTCGGGACCTCCAGCATAGAAGTCCAACAGTTTACTACTGAGCCACCGCACTCCCACCTGACCCTTTTACAGGCTCAGTAATATAAATCTCTTTCTATTGTGATTAATAGTGAGTGAGCATTTTGCCTGCATCATGTCTGGGTTGTGAGCTAATTGAAATTCTGTGTCCACTTTCCTCCACTGCAGCAATGTAGAATCTCATCCTGAATCTCCGATGCTATATTTGTTTGTTATCCACCCCCCACCCCCCCCCCCCCCCCAATGTTTGGCAGAAGGTTTAGAAATGGGTCCCTTCCAACCATGCCTTTGCCAATGCATGTTGCCATCCATGTGTCCATCCACCCATTTTCTGAATACGATAACTAGAACAAATTTAATCAGACTTACATGAAACTTTGTATAGGTGTACCTTGTGTGAAAATCTTATGTTTTTTTTTCAAAAATATTTACATCCACTTCTCTCTTTGTGGTGTGGAGGATTTTGCAAACTCGTGACAAATGCTTGCTTTCTTGATTTGGTCTTGATTTCACAATATTTTGGTATGTTACTGCTGTAATTTGTTCATGATTCATTCACAATTTGATTTCCAGATCAACAAAATACCACTTCTGTGATTATAGCATTGTATTTGGCACAGTTATGAATTTCTCAGGATAATTTGGCAACCAGTGAGACGTTGACACAAAAGCCAACAAATTGAAAGGGTGGATCAGTAATATTTAATTTTTATAGATGATGGATTAAATTATTAATAAACCAACCTACAAATGTAAAATATTTTCTGCTTATGGCATTGTATATAATAATTTCACTCAGGAATAAAGTGTTGAAAAGGTTAACCCTCTGAAAAACATAGATGTCAATATAACAAGTTTCATGTTGGAATTTATTCAATTCATTCTTGATTTATGTCCCTGTGTCTGTCCATCATTCATGTGTTTGTCTGTCTGTCTGGCTATCCATCCATCCATCTGTTCATCCAGTGTTAAACTTTAGTTTGTCTCCCAAATGAAAATGATGAACTTATTTGCAAGCTAGCGACTTGCTGGTGACTTGCTAGCTTGTAGTTCTATAAATGTGCAAATGGGGCACTAACCACTAGCTCACCACAAGTGCCCAACTATCACATGGCTAGTGAGGATTGACAAGTGACAAACATGCAAGTAGTGAACAACTAGCAAGTGACTTGCACATGACTGGCAAGGAACTAGCATGTAATAAGTGCATGTCGGTTACTGGCAGTATACAATGAAAATAAAATAAAATGTATGTAGTTTTGTAGAGACAGATTTCATAATCCTCACTGAAATGGAAAATGATCTTCACTGAAATGAAAAATATTCTACCCCCACCCCCATTGCACCCCTTCCAAAAAGAGAGCTCACAAACATGACATGGATATATATATATATATATAAGACATCTAAGCTGAACCACACTTCATTTCTTTGGCTGATTTAAGTCAGTCTTCTCCATTTAGTTTTTTACAGTGGTTTAGAGTTTTCTAAAGATCCTGGGGGCATGGTGGCATTGTGTACTAAGGCATACTGTATGTCGATGGTGCACTTGTCTTCAACCAATGCTAACCCTGCTTGTGTGGAGTTAGTATGTTGAGGAGCCTGACAGTTGCTTGCCATTGCTCAGTGGTTCTCTCTAGGTACTCCGGCTTCCTCCACCCGTAAAACTGTCCGAGGTGAGGTGACCCTGGCTGTCAAAAGTGTCATTAAACCCCCAATAAATAAATGCAGCAACCTTAGGAGGTTCAGATTTCAGTTTGTTCAACTTTGGATCATATCTGGGCTCTATGTGGTGTCCCAAATATAACTTAGTGCAATATATGGAATATTTTTTAAAATGTCTTTTTCATATCCATGACTCTGATTTTTAGTCGAGTTTGATTTATAGTTTGATGAAGTGGCGGGTGGGCAGTGGGTGGTGGCATAAACAATTGGTTTCCGGGCAATAACTTTAGTTCTATTTGATGCACCTTTACCAATATTATACCAGAGGTTACCCTATAGTAAAGGAAGACACCTATCGATTTCAAAGTCTCGTGCCCCAAGGTCAAGGTCACTGTTACTATAAATAGAATATTTTGTGACAAATTGGTTTCCGGGCAATAACTTTAGTTCTATTTGACGCACCTTTACCAAACTTGTACCAGAGGTTACCCTATTGGAAGGGAAGACACCTACTGATTTCGGAGTCTGGGACTCCAAGGTCAAGGTACTGTTACTATAAATAGAATATTTTGTGACAAATTGATTTCGGGGCAATAACTTTACTTCTATTCCGTGTATCTTCACCAAACTTATACCACAGGTTACCCTATAGGAAGGGAAGACACCTATCGATTTCGGAGTCTGGAGCCCCAAGGTCAAGGTCACTGTTACTATCAATAGAATATTTTGTGACAAATTGGTTTCCGGGCAATAACTTTAGTTCTATTTGACGCACCTTTACCAAACTTATACCAAAGGTTACCTTATAGGAAGGGAAGACACCTATTGATTTCGGAGTCTGGGACTCCAAGGTCAAGGTCACTGTTACTATAAATAGCTTATTTCTTCAGAATTTAATGTCAAAACTCGACTTCTGGATCTGTGATCCTCTTGCTTGATTTTTTGTTACATAGTATTGACGTCCTTAGTGTGGTGAGATGTAAGTTTGTTCAAATCAAATCCCTGGGCTCATATTTGAGCTTCCTGTGGGAGCCTAAATTTTTACTTAGGACAATATGGGGTGTATTCTTCAAAGACCTTCATCAGATCCACCAGACAGAATCTATTGACATTTGGTATGTAGCATTACTATTACTCTTAGATTTAAAGTTTGTCCAAAGTGATACACTTGACTGATTTTGGTGAGCACCAGAGGTGTTGAAACTTAACACAGAACCCAATGGAGAATTTAGTATTTGTTTAAATGAGCTATGCCCATGCATGACAGAGCTGATTGCAGTGAACTTTACTGAGATGTAAATGTGAGTACATAAGAGATTAATGTCTGTTCAAATGGTGACTGACCAGGCCACTTGAGACCTGGTGAGAGGGTCCATTAGGCAAATCTTTTTTTTTGCTTGAGAACAATGTTTGGAGGATTTTGACTGATTTTGTGCAAAAGAAAATAAACTTTTACCCTGTGGCGGGGGGGGGGGGGGGGGGGGGGGGGGGGGGGGATTGGATGATTATTTTTTAAGGGGGTTGAGTGATTATATGCAAAAAATCCCAGTTCATCCAACGTACACTTCTCCCACCCCCAAAGCCTTAGCTAGAGTAGATTAAGTATATTAACATGCAGATGCTGATTGTAACAGTAAATGCTTCTTTAAACAATTTTATCAGGTGAGCGATTAAGGCCCCTTGGGGCCTCTTGAAGTTGCATTTGAGCAATATTTCTAGCTTTGATTCAAAGAAAATGAATCGTAATGAAAATAATTTTTGAACTTCAATCATCCGGAATATATCAGTTTGTCAAAAAAGCGAACCAATGGCTCGCTTTTCCAACCCACTGAAATATTCCTGACTGTTGAATCCAAACATAGGAGATAACCTATTTGAGGGCTAGACTGATTCCATGCCATAACAGCAGGAAATTTCTTATCAACCTACCTCATTTGTTTACTACAGGCTTGCACTACAGTGGAAGAACCTAACTCGGATAAAATACTCTTTATTTTAATCTTTCCCAAGATTTGGGAAAGAAAAGTGTTGTAAAAACACCACGAAAAAATAAGCCAAAACTGGGCCGAGCGCCATCGGCACACACCCAGTATGGGACGCTCTTCCATAGTACAAATCCACGACTTCCGTAACAGTGCGCAATGCGTCAATTCGTCATTCTTTTGATTATCCGCACACGTGGTGGATGTGTGTGTGCCATCTTTGCTAAAGTAACAGTGATATTTATTATTTATTTATTTATTTATTGATGTTTAAGGTCACATATTTATGCACAATGGCTAATCATGACCGTGACAGTTTTATGGGTGGAGGAAGCCGGAGTACCCGGAGAGAACCACCGAGCAACGACGAGCAGCTGCCAGCTCCCCAACATCGTAACTCCGCACTGCAGCACAGGCAGGGTTAGATTGGTTGAAGACATGCGTACTATCGATGTGCAGTACGCCTTAGTACACGGCGTCATCGTGCCCCCACATGGGCAATGGGGGTGAAGTGTCTTGCCCAAGGACACAACGTGGTTGTCGCAGGTGGGAATTGAACCGAGGACCTCTCGGCTTGCAGTCTGCACCTCTACCTACTGAGCCACCATGCCCCCAAGTAACAGTGATATTTTAACTCGTCGATAATGGTTTTCCTTTGACTGGATTTATAGATCTGAAGATCGTATAATAACAGGACTGTGTTTTATATATTCTCATTTATATTTTCAACCATATTCTCATTGTTTATTATTTACTATTCCGTTTTTGCGAATGTTTTGTTTGCGACATCGTGTCATCGCGATTCGACAATGAATTTTTCGGTTGATAAAAATTTAATTGTTATTGGAGTAGGTGTTGGCCGTCTGGGTTCTGCCACATTCTCTCGTAGTTGAGGGTGTTCTTCTACTTTCTGTTTCTGTTGAGTTCACCTTTTTCTCCTACTGCTCTCACCTCTGTTCTTTCCAGTTCGGTTCTTTTAGGGCAATTCCTTTTGCCCTCGCCATTGGTGCAGTCTCGTGTCCGTTTCGTCCGCACCCACGGGTGGTGTGGAACGCTGTCATTTCGGGAGCCTCCCGACTCGACCACGTCTGATGTGAGTTTACCCCCTCTGTGGGGGATGTGCAGCTCCTCCCGCCCCCATGGGAGGGGGGGGGGACACTGTCATTTCGGGCCCCCCCCGTACCCCCCCCCCCCCCCCCCCCCCCGACTCGACCACATCTGGTGTGAGTTTGATCCCCTTCGTGGGGGATGTGCATCCTCCCGCTCCCGCAGGGTGTGGTGAACGCTATCATTTTGGGGTCGCCCGATTCGACCACGTCTGGTGAGAATTGCTCCCCCTCCACGGGGGATGTGCAGCTCCTCCCACACCAGCGGGGGGGGGGGGGGGGGGGACCCGCTGTCGTTTTGGGGCTTCCCGATTCGACCATGTCTGGTGAGAGTTATTCCCCTCCCGTGGGGAATGTGCAGTGTTTTTCCGTTGTGGATCCTGCAGGAGCGTTGGATTTCTGGTGTTGAGATGCCTGGTTCCGGGACTATGCGCCCTCTCCAGTCGACATCTCAGGCTGTCACTAGGGTTGTGACTCCTCCTTTGGAGGCCGAGCTTGGTGACTCTCTCCGCTTTTTCGCCAGTTCCAACAGCTCCTGTCGTATCTGCTGCTACTGCTGTTCCGTCTACAACGTCATTGGGCACCGTTTTTAGCCGGCCTTGGCTTCTCCTTGCCACGGTCTGCAGGGATGTCTGTAGTGTGGTTGTGGGGTTTCGGCCTCAGCCTTCCCAGACTTCCACTTGGCGAAGTCTAATGGGGCTGCCGACTGAACCCCCTACTGTGTCCTCTCAGCCATTGAGCACAGTAGTTTTATACCTGCAGTGGTCTGCTGCGGTGTCTGGTTGTGTAGACATGGGGGTATCGGCCTCAGCCTTCCCTGACTTCAACTCGGCGAAGTTGGAAGTGGCTGCTGGCCGGACCCTCTCCTGTGGTCTCTGCGCCGTCGAGCACCACAGTTGTCATTGGTTTCGGTTGTTCTTAGTGGGACACTATGAACTCCGTGGCGTTTCCGTCCACTCATTCTGGCCACATGACCAGTTTTGGGGGACCAACGTTTTTTGTGCAGCCTGGACCTTCTACCCTGCAGAGGTCCGCGGTGACTCTCATGAGTTCCTGCTATGTTGATCCTCGGGGTGTGTCGCACCCCTATACACGTCTGCCTTCAGACATTTTCGGCTGCTGCCCATTGTCCCACGTCAGGTCTTTTGGAGGATCGTGACCCTTCGCTGGTTAAGAGGGTCAGAGGTGAAGCCACTTTGCCGGTTCGTTCCCCTGTCAAACCGACCAGTACGGGCAGTGAGCTTAGGGAGGCCCTCTCCTTACTCAGGTTCTGTCAAAGAGCCTTCCCGTTGCTTCCAGCAAGGCAGGGAGTGGTTTCCAGGCGCCCCCTATGGCGCCACCTCCCGGGATTGGAAACAGGCCGCTTTCTGATCCCCCTGGTGTTCCAACACCATGGGAGGCGTCGGCTGGTTTGCCCACGATGGGCTATGTGTCTTCCGACTCAGGGGAAGAGTCAGACATGCTTGATGTCGAGAGCCAGCAGTCTTTGGACTTGGGGGCAGCTCTTGATTTCGTGTTTGGGTTCCTTGCGGATCTCAAACCATCTAACCAGTCGACAGTGTCAGCCAGGCCGCGATCATCCGTTCACCCGTCGCCGCCAACAGTCTATGGAGCAACCCGCTTCTGGGCGTCTTCGACCGTGCCCGTCGGTACAGTTGGTTGAAGCATTTTCAGCCTTGGACTCTAAGCTAAGTTCCAAGGCTATGAACGCTCCGTTCTTCACCAGGGTTGACACCTTTTTGCCTCCGGCGTGTTATCGTTCCTACGATTCCGCCAATCCGTCGGTCTACCAGACTTTGACGGTTTTGGTTCAGGACTCCAGTTCCCTCGGGCTTTCCAAGTCCAAGTCTGCCGTCATTCCGATGACAACTCTGGAGTCCACATTGGGCTTATCGAGAGAGATGCTTGGTATGCTTTCTCCCTCCGATCACGTCGTCTCAGCTTTAGCTGCTTATCTGCCTTCAGATAAGTTTGACGAGGTACAGGCTCCTTTGCGTGTGCTGTCCAAGGCGCTCATGCATCTTACTCACACGCATGCCTGTAACACGGCTAATCTGGAATTAGTTCGAAGGGACTCTGCTGGACACAGGCCGCTCCCTTCCTGAGGAGCAGTGTGCTACTCTTCGATCTGCTTTTTTGGCAGGTCCGCAACTTTTCCATTGTTCTGTGTTGACGGTCCGGGATGACGTCCTACGTCATTCCAACGATCAGCTGCTGTTTCTTCAGCTTGATCAGCCTTCTAGGGTAGGCACGGGCCGTTCCAAGCCTAACAAGTACCCTCTGCTTCCTCTGCGAAGCAAAGGGGCTGATCCTTCTGCCACCGCTTCTACTTCTTACTCAAGGGGTAAGGGTAAGCGTTGGCAGTCTTGAGGGAAGTCCCAGGATTCTTCATTCAGTAGAGGAGGTGTTTTCTCCTTCGCGAGCCTTGTCGGGGTTCGAAATGAAGGTCCTCACCTCGACTCGTCCCAGGTTGGAGGAAGGACAGCAGAGTTCGCAGACCGTTGGGCCACCATCACATCCGATCCTTGGATGTTAGATGTTGTTTGGTCCGGGCTGCGAATATCCTTCCGACGGCACCCCACTCTGTCCAGCGTGCCTTTTCCAACCACAGTTCCTTCAGACATTTTCGTCAGGAACTTTTGTCCACAGAGATAGACAATCTCCTGACAAAAGGGGCGATTGAGGTCATCAAGAACATTAGGTCAGTGGGTTTCTATTCCCGCCTGTTCTTGGTGCCGAAGAAGGATGGCCGACTCTGACCGGTTCTCGATCTGAGTTTCCTGAACCAGTCTATCTTTGCGCCCAAGTTCAGCAAGGAGACTTTCAGGTCGGTCCTCTGTTCAATTCACCAGGGAGATTTCGCTTCCAGCTTCGACCTACGAGACGCTTACTTTCACGTTCCGATTCATTGGGCGTTACGGAAGTATCTCAGGTTCGTTTTTCTGGGGCGAGTTTACCAGTTCAAGGCCATGCCTTTCGGCCTCAACCTGGTTCCTTGGGCCTTCACCAGACTGATGTCGCATGTGATAGCTTTCCATCGCACACAGTCCAGGGTGACTACTTCGGCATATCTGGACGATATCCTCCAGGGGCATTCCAATGCTGCCTTACTGGAGTCGGATGTCGCCACTCTGTTGAGCTTGCTCACGTCGCTAGGTTTCAGAGTCAATGAGGAGAAGTCGGACCTGGTCCCTTCTCAGTCGTTTTATCATCTGGGGATGGCTTTCCGCACACAATTCAATTTGGTGGCGGTTCCCCGGGCCAAGGCTGTGATTCTCTCAGCTTTTGCTCCGACTCTGTCCCAGTCCACATTCGCGATGGCTCGGAGTATTCTCCGGCTAATCGGTCTCTGCTGTTCGGTGACGGATCTCATTCCTCTAGGTCGGCTGCATGTCAGACCTCTCCAACACTTTCTGCTCAGTCGTTGGAGGCCGAATGTAGATTTTCTGGATCTGGTGCTTCAGTTCCCAGAATATCTTTATCCTCACCTTCTCCTCTGGGTGGATGTCCAGTGGCTTTCGCAGGGTGTTCCGTTGGACTTACCCACGTCTGATCGCATTCTGACGGCAGATGCCAGCGATCTCGGATGGGGTGCGATGTTGGATCCTCTAGGTCTTTCCATTCACGGGATGTGGGACCAGGATCATGCAGCTCTACACATCAACCAGAAGGAGCTTCTTGCTCTTCTTCTGCGTTTCAGGCAGTGGATCCCTCACTTGTCGAATCGCCAGGTCCTTCTGTTGTCCGACCATTCAACGGTGGTTGCTTACATTCGGCACCAGGGCGGCACGCACTCTGTTCCAATGTACGAATTGGCTTGGGATCTTATACTGCTCGCTCAGGATGTCCACGCCGGGGTGGCTGTTCGTCACATTCCCGGTCACCTGAACGTCCTAGCCGACTCCCTGTCCCGTCGGGGCAGGGTCATTTCCACCAGGTGGATGCTCCACATGGCGGGTTCCATCGATCTCTTGTGTCTCATTGGAACCATCCGGTGAACACTTTCGTGTCCCCGTGTCCAGATGCTCTGGCTTTCGTTGTGGATGCTCTGGCCCTCCTTTAGGATGGTCTTGTCGGCGTTGCCTTCCTACCGGTTCCGATTCCGCCTCAGGTTCTCACCCAGATATGAACCTGCAGTCAAATCCTTTCGATCACACCCATCGCTTAGGTGGGTGTGGATCAATCTGTTCCGCTCTCTGTTAGCAGCGGTTCCGGCATGTCTCCCTCTACCTCGCGACTTTCTTTGCCAAAGTCGCCCGAGGAGGTTTTCAAGTTGACCCGACTTCATTGTGCCTTCGCACATGTCTTTTATCAGGTCCTGTCTCCTCCGTAGTGGTTTTTCGAGACACGCAGTGAAGTTGCTTTTCTTCTTCAAGGAGGCACTCACTCCACTGGTTTAGCCCCTGTGGCTAAGTGGAAGGTTCTTCTGTCGATGGTGTGTGATCACTCTGTTACTTCTGTCACTCCTTCGATCACACCACTTGCAGAGTTTCTGGTATATGTTTGTTTCTGGGGGTTTCCAGCAATGGGTACAAGTCCATGCTTCGGAGACATTTTTTCCTATGTGATACCGCATTGTTTCGACACTCATCCTTGCCTCTCCAAGCTTGTTCAGCTCTTTTCCTTGAAAAGGCCTAGGACTTTGCAGTTTACTCCAAGATGGTCACTTTCTTGGGCGCTGCTCTGCTTGGGGGTGGGGGGCGTTCACGCCTTTATCCTGGATGAATATGCGTTTTCCCACATGCCAGATCTCTCCTGCATCCATTTCTTGATGGACTTGTCTTGCTATTCGTGCAGCTTCCACTCGTCTAGCTACTGGTGATTGTATTACCAATTGTTTTTTCTGCCACGAGGTGCATGCATTGTCTTCCTCTTTTAATAACTCTGTCATGTTGTCGGATGACTGATGTTATACTGGCAGCCTTCTGGAGAAATGCTACATTCTCCTTTTATCTGCGACAGTTGCAGGAGCTGACAGAGAACCTTGGGGCCCTCTTTCTTTGGCTCAGGCTGTTGTCTATCCCAGCTTTTCAGCTTTTTGCAGGGTCAGTTCCAGCTTTGTGCTGTTACTGCCCTTTCTGTCTGTGCGTCGCACTTCACCATACGCCTCATCTTTCATTGGCTTTTCTAATGTTTGTGATGCTGTGGTTTGATAGGCCTAGGGATCTTTTCCTCTGTCCACGGTCCCAGTGCTATTGAGTTATGTGTGGGTTGGTTATGTGATTCCCTCCAGCCTTTTGTCTATTCAGCCTGTTGTAAACAATTGAGGTAGGTTGATAAGAAGTATAAATTTTATAGTAAATTTCCTTTCTTATTATACCTACTGAAATTGTTTACATGGAGGCCCTCCCATCTTCTTATTCGGGTAAGAATCCTTCCTCCCTGCTGATCACATAACTCCTGTGTTGTTCGGAATCAAAAGAATGACGAATTGATGCATTGCGCCCTGTTATGGAAGTCGTGGATTTGTATTATGGAAGAGCGTCCCATACTGGGTGTGCGCCGATGGTGCTCAGCCCAGTTTTGGCTTATTTTTTTGTGGTGTTTTTACACCACTTTTCTTTCCCAAATCTTGGGAAAGATTAAAATAGAGAATATTTTATCCGAGTTAGGTTCTTCCACTGTAGTGCAAGCCTGTAGTAAACAATTTCGGTAGGTATAATAAGAAAGGAAATTTACTATAAAATTTATACTTCTTACAGAATTAGACTGGTGGCTTGTGAGCTTAACCCTTTACCCAATGAATCACCCACATCCGCCCGCGTAATATGCAAATTCAGCAGTTGAAAAAATATTATTTTTCGAAACATTTCAACAAAACCATATCATGTGACCCCTCTTTGGAACGAGCTCGTGGAGCTCGTTCCAAAGAGGGGTCACATGATATGGTTTTGTTGAAATTTTTTGAACAAATTTAAAAAATTATATTTAAAATAATAAATTTTGATATCGTCTGCGTTGGGTAAAGGGTTAAGCAACATTTTGACTTTTGATGATTCTTCTACAACTGCTCTAGCAAAGAGATGAGGGTATGCTCCTGTCCAAAGTCTATTATTTTAGCAATTGTTTTTTGAACGGTGATGGGAACCGTTTAGGATTTAATTGTTTGAAGCCATTCCAAATACAACTGCATTTCTGTTCATGAGCTACGAGACTATAGTCAATCATTTTCTAGATACTTAATTATTCTTCACCTACATATGAAGTAAGCATATGTCTTGTGATAATAAGAAAAAAAATAATACAGGAACACATCTTTGTCCTCCAATTAATATAATTTTAAAAAGTTTGAATAAATATTATTTACATGATATGTTTTTGCTAAAAAACTACAAGTTGGTCATTTTCACATGAATTTGTTGACAAGGCGCTAAATTTGATAACTAAATAAGAGTCAGGTTTTCATGAAGTCATTTCCCTGGACAGAGATTTGAATGAAACCTTTTCCGATAATGTATTTTGTAACTGAGTTACTTAAGAAAAAATATTGTGTTACAAAATGGCTGTGACAGTTAATTGATTTTGAAGGCATGAGTGGTTTTGAAGTTAAAATTCTAAAGAAGTTTTTCCATGTTTGAATGTTACCCATGTCATCTCCATTCCTCTGCTACATTAGAGGAATGTGTGTAATTAATAGCGTTTAGACATTCTAATAGCGTTTCCCACAAACAGGTTCTAATATGTTGCCGCAAGAGAGTCTATGTAATTGGTATTGATCTGTTGAGGGCTGGATTGTTTAAACAGATTTTCAAGGGAAGTCTGTTCATGCCTTGTGTACTAAATGAATTATAGTATATGGAAGAAACAAGACATGGGAAACATAAGGAAGTTATTTTACCCATACTGGATTAATGGCCCAATCTGGCCACCTATAATCATAAAATTTGCCATTCAAATTCCTTTTTTTAAACTTTTTTTTCAGTATTTGTTTGCCTCCAAAACATAAGCTGTATGTGAAATAAAAGTATTAAGTTATTCAAGAATTTGTTTTTCAAGCAGAGTTATCGAGTTGTGTTCGGTAAAGAAATGAAATGAAAGAGGGTTCTTTATTGAGGTGTGATGAATTCACCTATCTTTAATTATTATTTTTTAGCTCAACTTTACAAAGTCAGGCTGAGCTATTTCCATCTGTCAGCATATGTACGTTCTTTGGCACACTGCACAGGTCGCATTTATGATCAGATCACTTTGAAACTTGGTATGCTTGTTTAGGGTGACGTCTAGATGGGAGCTATCGATTTTCTTCCATTTCCGTCGAAAAATGTTGCCGTTGGCATCGTTCTTTGAACTTGGTTTAGACAGGCATCAATATATTCCTTTGGTATGCCCTACAGGGCACATTTATGATTGGATTGCTTTGAAACATGGTATGCTTATTTGAGGTGACCTCTAGATGAGAGCTATCGATTTTCTTCCATTTCCATCAAAAAAATGTTGCCGCTGTCAACAACCATTCAACTTGGTTTAGTCGGGCATCAATATATTCCTTTGGCACACCCTACAGGGCACATTTATGATCAGATCGGTTTGAAACTTGGTATGCTTGTTTGTAGTTACCTCTAGATGGGATCTATCGATTTTCTTCTATTTCCGTCAAAAAATGTTGCCGCTGGCATCGTTCTTTCAACTTGGTTTAGTCAGGCATCAATATATTTCTTTGGCACACCCTATAGGGCACATTTATGATCAGATCGGTTTGAAACTTGGTATGCTTGTTTGTAGTTACCTCTATTGATTTTCTTCTATTTCCGTCCAAAAATGTCACTGGCAACGACCTTTGATGAACTTAGTGCAGTTATGCATCAATATTTCCCTTTGGCACACCCTGCAGTGCACATTTTTGACTGGATCACTTTGAAACTTGGTACGTTTATTTGGGGTGACCTCTAGATGGGAGCTATCGATTTTCTTCCATTTCCATCAAAAAATGTTGCTGCTGGCAATGTTCTTAGAACTTAGATTAGTCAGACCTGAATATTTCCCTTTGGCACACCCTACAGGGCACATGTATGATCAGATTGCTTTGAAACCTGGCATGCTTGTTTAGGGTGACCTCCAGATGGGAGCTATCGATTTTCTTCCATTTCCATCAAAAAATGTTGCCTTTGAACTTAGTTTAGTCATGCATCAATATATTCCTTTGGCACGCCCAACAGGGCACATTTATGATCAGATTGGTTTGAAACTCGTTATGCTTGTTTGGGGTTACCTCTGAATGGGAGCTATCGATTTTTGTCAGTTTCAGTAAAAAAATGTTGCTGCTGGCAATGACCTTCGATGAACTTGGTGCAGTTCTGCATCAATATTTCCCTTTGACACACCCTGCTGGGCACATTTATGATTGAATCATTTGGAAACTTGGTGTGCTTGTTTGGAGTGACCTCTAGATGGGAGCTATCGATTTTCTACCATTTCTGTCAAAAAATGTTGCTGCTGGCATCATTCTTTGAACTTGGTTTAGTCAGGCATCAATATATTCCTTTGGCACACCCTACAGGGCACATTTATGATTGTATTTCTTTGAAACATGGTATGCTTGTTTGAGGTGACCTCTAGATGGGAGCTATCGATTTTCATCCATTTCCATCAAAAAATGTTTCCGCTGACAATGACCTTTGAACTTAGTTTAGTCAGACCTCAGTATTTCCCTTTGGCATGCACTACAGGGCACCTTTATGATCAGATAGGTTTGAAACTTGCTATGCTTGTTTGGAGTTACCTCCAGATGGGGCTATTGATTTTCTGCGATTTCCATCAAAAAATGTTGCCGCTGGCAATAGCCTTCAATGAACTTAGTGCAGTTATGCATCAGTATTTTCCTTTGGCACAATGCATGGCACATTTATGATCAAATTGCTTTTAAACTCGGTGTGCTTGTTTGGGGTGACTTCTAGATGGGAGGTATCGATTTTCTTCCATTTCTGTCAAAAACTGTTGCAGCTGGCAATGACCTTTGAACTTAGTTTAGTCAGGTCTCTATATTTCCCTTTGGCATACCTTACAGCGAACATTTATGGTTGGATTGCATTGAAACCTGATATGCTTATTTGGGGCTATCTCCAGATGAGAGCTATCAATTTTCTTCGCTTTCCATCAAAAAATGTTACCGTTGTCAATGACCTTTGAACTTAGTTTAGTGAGACCTCAATATTTCCCTTTGGCACACCCTACAGGGCACATTCATGATTGGATCCCTTAGAAACTTGGTATGCCTGTATTGGGTGACTTCTAGATAGGAGCTGTTTATTTTCTTCCTTGTACATCAAAAATGTTGCTGTTTGTAACGACCTTTGATGAACGTATTGCAGTAATGCATCAATATTTCCCTTTGGAACATCCTGCAGGGAACATTTATGATCGGATCACTTTGAAACTTGGTATGCTTGTTTGGGGTGACCTCTAGATAGGAACTATTGATTTTCGTTCTTGTGCGTCAAAAAATGTTGTTGTTGGCAACAACCTTTGATTAACTTAGTGCAGTTATGCATCAATATTTCCCTTTGATACACCCTTTAGGGCACATTTATGATTGAATCATTTGAAAACTTGGTGTGCTTGTTTGGGGTGACCTCTAGATGGCAGCCATCGATTTTCTTCCGTTTCTGTCAAAAATAGTTGCTATTGGCAAGGACCATTGATTAACTTAGTAAAATCTGAGTGCAGTTATGCATCAATATTTCCCTTTGGCACACCCTTCAGGGCACATTTATGATCACTTTGAAACTTGGTATGTGAGTTTTTTATCATTTCCATCAAGAATTATATAAAAATCCATAAAAAAACCCAAAACATTGTCACAAGCAATGACCTTCAAACTTAGTGCATTTGTGCATTAACATCTTCCTTTGGCATGCCTCAGAGGGTGCATTCATTATCAGGTTGTTCTGAAACTTTGCATGCTTCTGCAGGGTGACAAAGATAGGAACTATCGTTTTTTCTTTTCATTTCCATCAAAAATTGTTGCTGTTATGAACAATCGTTGAATTTATTGCATTTATGCATCAACATTCTTCTTTGACATAGCCTACAGGGCACATTTATCGTATGATTGTTTTTGAACTTGGTGTGCTCATTAGGCGAGACCTCTAGATAAGAGCTATTGATTAGCATTCATTTCTGTGAAAAAAGTTGCCATTTACAATAACCTCTGAACTTACTGCATTTGCATATCAACATTCTTCCTTTAGCCAGTCTTACAGTTTACATTTAAAAATACATGGATTACTCTGACGTTGTGCACACCCAATGCTGTTATGTTGAAGATTCAGATGGTACTAATGATCTTTAATTTTGCCATTTCACTTATATCTTACCAAGTTCAAGTTTGTCAAGTTGAGCTTCAGTGTCATTGACACTTTCATTAATATCATCTGTTTATGATGAAATGATGAGAAATTTATCCTGTTAATTGCTATTCATGGCTGCATTAAAATTAATAAGCAACCATGTGTAAACTGTTGAAATGACAGCTTTGAGGTTTATCAAAGAAGGATAACTGGCTCAAGATGTAGTTTTGTGGTAATTCCTCTGTCATCATCAGATGAGCAATCTTAAGCCTTTGTTATCTATTTAATCAACATTTTTTATTTTCAAGAATGTTTTTTGCAAGGGTCATCTTCTAGTGATGTTGGAAAGAGCTAAAATAATTGGAAAGGGCCTGCGCTAGTACAACAGAACATCTATCTTCATGAAACCTTTTCATTCCAACTTTGTGCTGAATATGCTTGCCATTAGGAACTATCAAAGCTTTTCACCAGTGGGAACTACAGGAGGTGGAGTAGTGCTTATTTACTGTGCTGAACATTTTCTGCGTTATGTGCAGAAAAAATTACAAACAATTAAAGACTATATTTCCTTTAAATATTTAATCTTTCCAATATTGAGGTAGACGTCTTTACACACTGCCTGGCTCCCTGGTTAGAACCCAGTAACTCTGTGTTAGAAAGTAGATCTCATTGTATGTGTACAATTGTATGAATATGTAAAATTGACTGAGGTGTCCAGCCTCCTGGTTAGGGTATGGCATTGAGGTCTGAAAGGACCTACTTAATAAATGTAAGTTGAGGTAAACATCCTGATGCATTTCCCAGTAGGAAATGAATCAGGTGATGTATGTGCCCAGCTTCCTGGTTAGAGCCCAGTAGTTAGCGATAGAAGCGGTGACATTTGGAAGAGTAGTGTAAGCAACAGCTGGCATGGGTGTTTGAAACAAGTGACTGTTAGCCTGAGAAAATGCAGTCAGAACTGTAGGGTTGCTGGCGGTGAACCCAGGGATGGTGGAGGGTTATTTTTGGATAACGATTCTTTTCAAAACTTTCTCAGGTACAAAATGTCTTTGCTTGCTGTTCAACTTAGAACAAAGAGAGTTAGCGCTCCTACTAAAAATAGCAACAGGTGGAATCGTTGATTTTTGGAAGATTCTGGTTCCTCCAAAAGGACAGTGCCACCTGTTGCAGCCAATCCTTTCTCCTCGCCACAAACCACACGAAATATGTCAAGGCATATTTAGTTACAATTTATGTATATGCCTATGATCATATTTAGGCCAGCAACCCTGTTAAGCTAAACCATTCCTGAAATCAAAGTGTCAGTTATTTTGAAAGATGGATACATATCTATCCATCCATGCCCACCATCCATACATTCCTGCAGATAGCACTGGACCGCATGCCACACATGTCCTCTCGCATAATTATATTAGGACTACTGTCTGTAAGTCTTTCTAATGTCTTGACAGTGACACACTCATCACTCACAATAATACCCAACCAAACATTTAGCACAGTCCTAGTCCCCAAGAAACACTGACACAATTTAAACTCACCAGTACACAAACTTTGACACAATAAACATGTGTATGTTCAGTGCATTGTCATTTGGAAAAGTTAACTGTCTTGAGTCTTTTACATGTTCTTTGAAGCTAATACATGTAAGTGAAACACAGAATGTACAACCTGCCAGCAGCCACTGAAATTTAATTGTTGCCTTTAGGCTTGGTTATTTGACTACATTTTATCACTAATGCTAAACCTATATATATACCTGTACATGTACATGTAATTACACAATTGGTTGTTAATTAAGATTGTTTGTACCTCTCCTTCCACCCAGTTTATGTAGCACAGAATAAACAAATGCTAGCCGAAAATAACTTGTAATTTCAAGATTTGAAAAACGCTTTCGTTGAATGTTCAAGGAGCCACATGTTCAACAATACATACACTTGTACTATTACTAAGGATTTCTGGGTTTCCCTAACTTTGACCCTTTAACTGACTTTTCTAGCTAACAGATGGATATTTACAATAAGAGACTTGCCTTACATAAAATTGAGTGGATTGGAGCTGTCTGCATATTTAAGCTTGGAAGCTGTAGCATTAGCTGTTATGTCACATCCCCTCTTAGTCCAGGCACATTAGACATAAAAATGAGAAAGTAAGGAAAAAACTCGGAGAAAGCTGATTTTTTTATATGTTTCCGGGACACACATTGCGGATAAAGTGTGAAAAGTCCCAGCGAATCCGAGTTGAGCTTTTTTAGTTATAGCGTTTTTTTGATGAAAAAAAAAATTTAAAAAAAAATTCGACCCAGCTCCATATTTCTCATTCTTATTCGCCTTAGTAGGGTGAGAATCATAAATATCGTGCTGAATTATATTGAGAATACATATCCCCAACAGAAAATGCCAACTTTGTACCAATCCTCACACTCAATGGTGAAATATTCACGAAAATATACAAAATTACGAAAAAATTTTTATTGTTTTCATACACACAGCGGTACACAACGTCCATTAAATCAAATCTACGACTACTTTGGGAGTTAAATTATATATCAAAAATTGCAGAAAAACAGTGGCTTTATAATGATATATAACAATAGTCATTTATTCCATAATGAACTGGTGAAACTTGTGAAATATTAACCATACCCCCTAAACTCAAATTCAAACGGCATCGACTTTTCTCATTCAAATACCGTATTATAGCATCATTGTTTCAATTTCCATGTTCGATTAAATCACATAATGTGGTGTTCGCCTACACTCAAGGTGCATTGGCATGTAATGTGTGCACGCCCTTGATGTGTACTCATAAACAAATTTGTATTGCACAGACAACACTCTTTAATTTGATGCAAAATAGCCTTGAACGACTTTCATCAGGGAACGCTGTTTAATTCCGCATTCCAGGTATGTCCATTGCACAATTTGCTCTGTTCAGTATTGGACACTCCGCATTTGATGCCCAGATATTGAAACCAATGATCCCTTGATAGATATATATGTAATTTTGCCTGTTGTTGATTATTAGAGTCTTGTGTTATTTGTAGAACTGATCAGTTATGTTGTTGGCATATCACTTAGTGTTACCTGTTGATACCTTACAGTGACAACGAAGCAGGTCCGCACATTGATATCTGTTCTGTGGTATTGTACTTGAGTTTATTGTGTCTATCATCTTTTTTCTGTTGTGACTTTGGCAATGGATAAATGTATCAAATGTAACGATGAGTTGACCGGCCCGTCCGGAATAACTACACTTGGTGAGCGGGGTATAGAAAAGTTGGTTGCTGTAAGCGTCGAGCTTGGCGATAATCTTTTTGCCGGTTCGAAGAAACCCACAGTTGGTGAGAAAATTCACAAATTCTGCTACAAGAATTATACACGGGAAAGTTCTGTAAGAAAAAGTAAGAGAATGTCTCTAGATGCAGCTGAATCTGACGAAGCTGGTCCATCTATGACAAAAAAATTGCGCTCTGATCAAGATGCTTTCAATTTTAAACTCCATTGTCTGTTCTGTGGAGAATCCGCCGACAAACAAACTCATATACCCGTTCAACGTAGAAGAGAAGTCCACACCGTTGAAACATTGACTTTTGTTGATAGTATCAGAACCCGTTGTTTGAAATGTAGTGATGAATGGGGTGAGTCTGTACTTACTCGGATCGGTCGTGCTATCGATCTAGTGGCCGAGGAAGGTCGGTATCACCATGATTGCTGCACAGGATTTGTCAGAGATAAGCCTGAGCAAACTCTTTCACGGGGTAGGCCTGTTGCAGACAAGAAAGCACTTGCATTCCATGAATTGTGTACCTTTATGGAGAACAGCGATGAGTGTCAGTTTTCCTTGAGCGAATTGGCAGAGACGTTTGAATCGTATCTTGGTGACGAAGTCGTTTACACAATTAAACATCTTAAAACCAAACTGCTTGAGCATTTCGGTAGTAGAATCTCTATTACAACACTGAGGTCCCTAAAAAATGTTGTCACATTCAGAGATTCATCAGACAAAATACTATATGATTCGTGGTACTCAGACAAATGTACCAATGAAACTGATGAACATATGCGCATCGTCAAGAAAGCATCGGCTATAGTCCGCGATGATATTCGGTCAGCCATTTACGAGTGTGACGTTTATCCCAAACCCGATTCGTTATCTGTATCTAGTGATCTACTACCCGATACACTCTAAACCTTGTTACAAGGGATTGTTGCTCCGTCGCAGCGTGGGCAAAACATCCAAGCCAACCAGAGACGCGTGACAGCCATAGGTCAGTCTCTAATAAGTTCTTGTCGGCCCCGTTCATTCTTGTCACCAGTATTATTGTCGGTAGCAGTTTACATACATAGGAAATTCGCATCTCGGGAATTGATCGACATTCTGAATGGACTAATGTTCTCTTCTAGATACCGGGAAGTTCAACAATATGTTCATTCTGTCATGATAAGCAAAGGTCCGTCGCCTAGACTTGCGAACTTCACACAAATATGAACTCGCCCCGAAACCACCAGCATTGTTTGATTCTGCTGGAATGAGGAAGACACAGAAAAGATACGGTTCCGAGCAAACTAAAATTCCAGAACATTCTCTGTTTGTTGTAGATGGTGAATTTTTATTGAGGGCAGTTGTATGGCCTAAACAGTCGTCATATAAGGACACATGTACATCATATTCCAATTATCTAGTGAGACATTTTGGGGCGAACGTCGTGGTTGTTTTTGATGGTTGTGCTTGTACAATGTCGACAAAGGGCATGGAACAAGCCCGTAGATCTAAAGACAGGTATTCTATTGATATCAATATCTCACCCGAGTTACCAGCCACCACACCCCAATCCGATTTCCTTGCAAATGCCAAGAAGAAAACCCAACTGATCGATCTTCTAATGCAGGAGCTATCTGCTATCAATATTCAGTCCAAGCAGGCCGAGGCTGATGCTGATGTACTGATAGCCGAAACTGCACTTGACATCGCTCAAGATGACAACAATGTTGTCGTTGTGGGAACAGACACAGACTTGTTAGTCATTCTTACCTCTCGAGTTCAACTGGGATGTAATATTCTCATGATGTATTCCATTACCCCAAACTTACTAGTTTCAGTTAGTGAAATAGCAACCAAAATGGGTGACCATAGAAGCAACCTCCTTGTAGCACATTCTATAAGTGGTTGTGACACTACTTCTGCACTCTTTCGAGTTGGTAAGAAGAAAGTATTCAGTACAATTGTCTCCGATGTTACTAGCGACTCACAACAGTATGTCAACACAATTTTGGCGGATGACAGTACACCAAGTGCAGTAGTTGCTGCCGGGGAACAACTTCTCCTGATCTTATACGGGAGTAAAACTGTTTCCTCTCTCGACCAATATAGATATGTCACTTACAAGCTAGGGCTGGGCGGTTTTGAAATTTGCATTTCGGTTCGGTTTCGGTTTCGGTTTTATACAAAAACTCGGTTTTCGGATCGGTTTTCGGTTTTTCATAATATATTGTAGAAATCCACATTTTAGAGGGTAATGTACACATAAAATCTCTGTATTTGTCATCCAAGTCATGAGGCTCATATAGCGAGTTGAGTCATTCGGGTTAATCAGTGTTCACCACTCTTCTCAGCAAATGGACATAATGTGTTGGGCTGCTGTAGTGGGCAACAGTGGTGGAGCGGTGGAGCCATGAGGTATCTAGGGAGACCAGCCCCCCCCCCCCCCCCCCACCCTCCACTCAAAATCCCACTTGCTTCTCCTATCCCTAAATTTGAAAAAAATATTTTTGATTTCCTGCCCTCAGTACAAGTACAGTACCCTCAGTCCTGAGATTCCCCCCCCCCCCCCAAAAAAAAAAAAAATCTCCTCTAGCATGGTCCACCGGATTTCAAACCATGGCTCCACCACTGGTGGGAGCTGCCTTGTTCTGTCAGTGAGATTTGGGACCTTGTCAAGACAAGATGCAGAAATTCACAAGAAAAGCTACATTTTAGCAAAAATCAACATTTCCTTATTTTTTATGGAGTCGCAATGCTCTCATCCTGGTTTTGGTGGATAATGTGCAATTGTTGTGCTTATTTTGGTAATTATCACATCGCTTGAAAATAGACGTGCCCCGTGTTTCTTGATGGTTCCTGCTTCAAGTGACAGTGGAATAAGAGGAACACAAATCATATTTTTTCTGATTTTGATAACTATTGTTGAAGTAAGTCGTGATATACGAATCACTTTTATTGGTAACTCACTCCAATGCTTTCACAATATCTCTCTTAATTTCGACTGTAGATGTTCGTTTTTTACTTTGATTCTGCCCAAACATAGAAATTGGGCGAAATGGGCGGTGCCAAGGCAAAGATATTACCAACTTTACTTTGCCCTCTTGGCTTTATCCCTGCGTTGATTTCATCTTATTCAAGACAGGCGATTGATGATTTTGAAGGGAGGGGAGACTGCTGCATAATGGGGGTTGAAAGAAAGTTTGCAATATTGCATCTTGGGATTTGTTGTATTTACAAAATACACATGGTCATGACACGTGCTGATTATAACATCGTATTGGGAATGCAGCGTGTGTACCTGACAGACCTGCAGTACTGCGCGATTCCTTAAAGTAAGTTCAAATAGTATACAAACAATTCCCAATAAGTTTTAAAAAAACTTTCAATAGTTACCTGCCATCCATTTAATTGGATGTGTTCTATTTTAATTTAACCATTTTATTGTTGACAAAAAACATAACTGCCAATGCGCAGCGTTATCTCTGAGCATGTGACTTCAGAGAACGTGCCAGTGGTCGGTTAATTAACATAATTTACTCGTCATTTTTCCCATGTGAACTTTGAGGTTTTAAAACTCAATAAATTTTATGTTTACCACCAATCTAATTTACAACGTGCTGTACGCAGATGATTTTAGGTCAAAGGTAATTTATAATACTTTTACACCACATATTGTCAGGTAACTTGCAATACCTCTTTGGTCGAATATGCCCGGTTCAGTAAATTTACTTAACAATTCTTGAATTGCATGTGTGGATTTTTACGTACGACTTTTTAATTTTTCATATTCCATCTGCTGGTGGTTCTGTAGATATTGTTTAAGATACAAGAAATTTGCTACCACTATTTGTGGGGGGAGGGTGGGGGGGATTTGTTGTCAGTCCTCTCGAAGTAAGCATAAATGGCACAGCATTTACCTTTGCCTGACATTTAAGCCTTTGGAGTGCGGAAAGCAAGTGATTGAGTGGTCATAAACTTAACCAATTCTGGGAAATTTGTTGAAACCGAAAGTCTCGGTTTTTTGTTAAGGCGGCGGTTTGGTTTCGGTTTAAAAAAAAAAAACGAACCGAACCGAAAAACCGATAAACCGCCCAGCCCTATTACAAGCGTTATGAAGCAAAATCTAAACTGAATAAACCCATCGACCTAGCCTCACTCCCACCAAGCAGCGATGCTGCACAACAACATGTCTACAGATGTTATCTCCAGGTCCAACAATGGCTGGGCACTTCACTTCCTCCGACGGATTGGGGGTGGTCACTAGACAATGGACTTCTTGTACCGACTGCAGCCACAAAGCCATGTGCCCCCGATAACCTACTGAATCTGATCAGTTGTGGTTGCAAGAGTGCTTGTACAAAAAGGTGTGGGTGTAAGAAGGCAGGACTCTCTTGCTCAGGTTTGTGTAATTGCAGTTCGGATTCTTGTAACAACCACAGAAACACTGTCCTGTCGGAAATTTCTGAGTTCGATGAATAATATGTATATAGGTCATGTCATTTCTGTATATAGCGTTGATAATAGTCAATGTAACTTAATCCATGTTGATTGATTTGTACATTCTGTAAATATTATTTATTGATTTTTGTACATTCTGTAAATATTATTTATTGATCTAATGCTGCCAGACACAGACGTGTCTGTTCGGTCCCAAGCCCGAAAATAGTTGAGTTCTCATGCTGACGAATTTTATGCCAAAAGGGGAACTCGGCCAGAAGCAGAGGGGGTCTTCCATAATGTCTTATTTTGTAAGCAATGATAAAAGTCTTCAAATGGTGGTGGATTTTTTATCGTCTGTCCAACTAACATCCCGTTCTGTACTACGACCCTTTGGGCAAATCCGTTAGGAAAATCGTCATTTTTTGCGTAAATCCGATACTTTTTTGTGAATTTTCAATAATTTTTCACAGAAATTGTCACAGAATGCACATTTTCCTCTAGGTAAATGTATATTAGACATTATGTAGCTCGAAATACGCGTAAACAAAAAATACAGTTGGATCAATTCGAGGTTACAAAGTTCGTGCGATTTTTTTTAATTTTTTTCAAACGCGTTTTCGAAAAAAGGCTGTAGAAAAAAAAGCTCAACTGGGATTTTAGGGGACTTTTGTCTAATCGTTCAGTGACATGTACTCGACATTCCCTGAAAAAATCAGCTTTCTCCGATTTTTTTCCCTAGTGAAACCTAATGTTCTTGGGCTACTCTCACAATTTTTGCCTACATCACTGTTTACAAGCCGATAGAGAACATCGATCAGATCACAACTGGGTTGCAATCTGATTGAGATCCTTTGTCCACTTTCCTACCCACAACGGTGCCAGAATCTCTCTACATGCAGTGAGTGTAAGAATGTAGAATATGCTCTATTTATTGCCTCTTTCTTGATTGTGATGCATTATGCTTATAGGTCGAGGATCTGGTTGAGATGGATCTGCAACTCCTTCCCCCATTATGGTACTCCCTTAGTTAAGTTATGATCGCTGGTAGTACCACAAAACTACATATATGTGCCTCCCAACTACTCATGTGTGGTCCATCATAGCCTTCTGCACTGCTTGGATTAAATTATCAGTTGTTCTGATGTATCTCACATAGCAATCGGAAGACCAGCTCCCTAGTGTTTTGATCATGTGGTCTCCGAATTTTGCGCTTTCTGCAGATGTGGCAGCTCTTATTCTAAAGGAATGACCCAAGTACAATCTAGAATCATAACCCAGCCTGTCCAAGATAGCCTTCAAATGTTTGATGAAAAAGGACCTGTTCAGGGGTTTTTCGTCACCTGTGACAAACAAGGGGCCGCATCTGCCCAGCTGTATACGTGACACCATGTATTTCCTAAGAAGGCTGACTGGACATGCTGGGTGGGGGATTCTAAATAGTTTAATACTAATGCCTTGTCTAAAAGGGTCTGTTTTTGAAGACTTCAAATTAAGGGTACACACTTTGTCTTCCCCAAGAAAACTTATATCCTCAATCCCCAGGTTAGACTCCAAATCATAACTGGACTGTGTTGTGAACTCTCCACAACATAAAAATCCAAAAAAGGCAACCGAACAGGCTGTGTGTAGCATAAGATCAATAAAGGAACCCCAAACCCTGTTTAAGGCCCAAAATATTTTGTTTAGGATTGGGAAGGTAATGGGAAACCTTGGTTTGCAGGGGCAAGCTGCGACCTTCTTAAAACCTCAGAGAATAATGGGTACCTGCTAGAAAGAAGAACCATCAGAACCTGAGAGAGGGTCTGACAGACCATCCTTCATATAGTGATTCTTAATGCTTGCCAGATACACCTTAACAGTCTTGTACTGGAGATGAAGGGAATGCTGGCAGTCTGCAATAAAGCTTAAAACAATTTCCTCATTGAGTACAGGATAAAAGTCTAATGAGACACCAAAAGTGTTGCAAAAGTTTCTTAAACAATGTAAACCAGTAGAGTATTCCTTGTGCATACCAGCGGTCAGAGTTGAAGGAAGAAGTTGATTAACTTGTGGATTCAAGGATCTGACATATCCAGTAGATTGGGAATTTCTTCTGCGATCTACGATGCTTCTGGGGCTAGAACTCTAATTTTTGGAGCCAGGGACATGTTTTGCATACACAGCGAAATTACCTTTGGCAGCCTGCCATGTCAATTTCCGCTTCAAGTGCACAATATTTAAATTTTTTGAGCGGCCTTTTTGAATGATTTGAACTGTGGCTATATTGTCACATCGGAACAAAACTCTCTTATGACACCACACTGTCCTTCAAACACTAGCAGCACTGGCTATTGGGTAGAGTTCTAGAAGAGCCATGGAACAAGGCTTGCTGTGATAAGATTGCAAAGACAAGTGCCATTTACCTTGGAACCAGCGTCCATTGTTGTACCTTCCAAAACCAACACTTGCGGAAGCATTCGTAAATAAGCTGAGGTCTGCAGTTGTTAAAAGTTGATTTTTGAGAAAAAAGGACTTTCAGTTCCATTCCAAAAAAAACCTATGCCACATTCTCAGATCCTTCCTGCATTCACTGTTCAGGTTCATTACCCCAAAGAGATCATCAACAGTAGTAGACAAAGCGATGAGATAGGAGACAAAAGATCGACCCGGGACAATACACCTGCATGCAAAATTAAAGTAACCTAACAAGAATAGTAAGTCATGCTTAATACAGGATCAAACGTTGTGAAATGTTTCCACTTTTCCGATTTGACGATCTAATTTCTCCTGTGGGAGCCAAGCCTCCATCATTTCTGAATCAAAAACAATTCCCAAATACTTCATCTGTTTTGGCGGTCCAAAGGTTTTGTGGGGTGCAATGATATGTTAAGGGAATTGAAAATTTTTGTCAACAAAGCCATAGTGCATTCCACAATTGCGTTGGGGGTGATCAATTGTCACAAAATCATCTGATAAGTGAAAAATATGATAAATTTTATACTTCCGGGCTATCCAACATACTGCAACCGATAAATGGTCAAAAATGTTAGGGCTACATGTACTGCTACACTCAAAAACCAGACAACAGTAAAAATAATGGAGACCTTTCCACTTTATGCCATGCAAGTGCCATAATGATGGTTGAATAGGGATTAACTTAAAAGCATCAACAATATCCGTTTTGCACATCCAGCTGCCAAAACCTAATGTTTTAATGACCTTCACTGCATCTTCTAGCTTGACATAACACAGAGAGAATTCTTCCTTATCAATCAAATCATTCAAACTCGACTGGTCAGAACCATTATCAGGAGCCAAGAGATCGACTATAATCCTTTTCTTACCCGATCACTTGCCTTTTGCAACACCTATGGGGTTTACACGATAGGTTGAGAAAGATGGGATTGATAGGGGTCCCAAAAGAAAACCTTTGTCCACTTCCTTCTTCAGTACCCAGAGAGAACCACCGAGCAACGATGAGCAGCTGCCAGCTCCCCAACATCGTAACTCCGCACTGCAGCACAGGCAGGGTTAGATTGGTTGAAGACATGCGCACCATCGATGTGCAGTACGCCTTAGTACACGGCGTCATCATGCTCCCATGTGGACAATCGGTGTTAAGTGCCTTGCCCAAGGACACAACACAGAGTCTGAAATATCCTGTATAAATAGGGTACAGTTTCACCCATGAACGTGGGGCTTTTAATGAAGAATGTAGAAAATTGGTTATACTTCAAAGTGAAGTAAAAATGTCCAAAAAAATGGCATTACACAGAAAAACAAAAAAAATCCCGGCTATCTCCTAATATTTTTCAGCTCTACAACATACTAAAATTTTGACAAATCTGATGGATTTTAATTTTTCTCCCTGTGTCCCACCCCCACCCCACCCAACCCCCATGAATTCAACCATAATAGAAGGCACCACAATGTTAGATACGTTTTTTTGTGGAGATTATATTCACAAAAGTTTAAAAGGCTGAGGCTTAAAATTAGGTTGAAAATAAAAGGTATAGAAAAAAAAGTAAAACTAGCATTGCTGGTATCAGATGTCTCAAATTGAAATGAAAAAATAAAGGTGCACGACTTCAAATGACCAGAAATAATTGTAGAAGTTTCAAAACTCTATCCCAAATTAATGGATCTTACAAAACTGGGTTTTTTAAATGGTTTTTAATGAAAATTCTGAAATATAGTGTTGTCAGCAGATCTTAAGTTTGTAAGAAAATAATTATTATGAACAGAAACCAGCCAAACATTGAGAGTGACCATTGCATGGGGACTTGTATGATCCATTTAAAAAATTGCAGTTTTTGAATAACTATTGTTAATAAATTTAGTACTCAAACCTGTAAATGTGATATATGCATTTATGGGAGGTTGGTCCGCTGGGTAACTTGAGAAAAAGAGTTGCTATGCTCATTTACTGTGGTAATGTATTAGACAAGTTCTGCTTTACTGATAATAGAACCTGGTAACCAATGCCAAGGGTGATAGTCCCCTGATGTGGGCAGCATAACTATTAAACAATTGGTTAACCCTTCAGAGCCCATTTCTGACTTTGGGTACTTTTTACGGCTTTAGTACAGGTGTCCCAACTTGCAGTCTTTTTTGGGGTAAAATTGCACGTACATTGGCTGTTGGTTCTAAACAAGTCTTGGCTGCCTATAGCCAAGACACAGCTGCAAAGTTACAGAAGATTAATTGTCATAATGTGACAAAAATGTATGAAAAATCTTTGGGCCTTTTGGCACTCTCCCAAATATTGTACAAGGCAAAGACAAAGACATTTTCAGAACTAAAAATAACGTAGCACTCTACCAGTTAAGGGTTAATTTATTTACTGGTGTTTAAGGTCACATACTTCTGTACAGTGGTTAATCATGACCCCAACATGGAGATAAAGTCAAGTCCAGCCAATCGTTTATACCATTGTTGCCCATTTTAGAGGACTTCCAGCCCAGTCATCAAACACAAAGTCCTATAAAACAGAACTTGTTTCCCACAGTAAATAAGCACTGCTTCACTTCCCTGGGTTCCCACAGGGACCTTATGGGCTAAACTTTACTTTATGTTTGTGATGCATTTGCAATAATCCATAGATGCTGAAAGTGACCTGAAACTCCAATGAACGGAAATATTAACGATTGGAATGGACTAAGGGTTGTTGTACTGTTTTTGTTGAAGAAATATTTATGCATGATTTGAATGGTTTCTAGACATTGTGTACCACAGATGTTTCATATCCTGAACATTTCATACATTTTAATAAACCCAAATCTTTGGTCATTTCGTTCTCAATTTTTTTAACGTATTAAACTCACAATTGGACATTTCATATCCTGATTATGGAAATTTTGTATCCTCCACTGGATGTTAACATCATTGGGTTTTTATCCTCTATTAGATGCCTCATACCCTGCATTGGACCTTTGATGTTTCCCTTAAAATGATCTTATCAGATAAGCAGGCAGTTGAATGGTTTTTGTGTTCGAAAGGTGTTCAGGTTGATGTGGGGTTTAGTAACCCTTTGCAACCCCATTTTTTGTAGATTTTCCAACACAAATTCCATCAGATCCAGAAACACAGGAGCCAAAGAGACAGCCAAGTTCCAAACCCAAGCCTGAGTTTTTCATAAGTCTTCAGGCCAGTACAACCTATATCGTATTGTATTTTCAGATAAGTGGATGCAAGAGTCTGTTTGGGGGCAGGGGGTTTCTATTGTGCTTTGGTACATTGGGTATTTTTTATGACCATCAACTGGTAGAGTGCTAAATTATTTTTGGTTGTCAGAATTTGTTTACAGGTGTTGTCAGAATTTGTTTACAGGTCTTTGTCTTGTTACAATTTACGGGAGAGTGCCTGTGGGCACTCTCCCATAAACTGCAACAAGGAATATCCTTGCAGACTAAATTATTTCTCTTCAAAGATAATATGAAGCATGTCCATTGAATACAAAGCCTTTTATTTATAGTTGTTGTGGTTCAGATTAAAGCCAAATACAGGCTTCCAGCACTCTACCAGTTTATGATGAATAGTACGCCACTGGCAATGCTATAAACAGATATGTCTTATTCTAGTTCATAAATAATATATTGTTTCAGATTACTGGAGAATGAGTTGTAGGATAACCAACATAAAGTCTGCATCCTGGTTTTCCTGTATTGATAACAATAGGTTTTGTCAATTGTTTGTTGTTGTTTTTTAGAAAGATTGCTCTCTCTGAGACTTTTCCAAAAATGATGGCAAAACCTGGTGTTATGTTTGGAAACACACTCCCTCTTTATCCAGTGGAGGATACAAAACTCACATTGGACATTTCGTACCTTCCATCATTGGCGTACGAAATGTCCAATGATGAGTATGAAACATCCAGAAAATTGGGTACAAAACAACCAAGATTTGGGTATGAAAAGCCCAATTGGATAAGAAATGTTGAAAGTATAAAACATCAAAACATCCAAAGTACGAAATGTCTAGATACTGTTTGGAGAAGGGTCAAAACCAATTAAACTGCTTGCAATTTATTAGTTTGTAGATTAATTAAGCTGCCCCTTGGATAGCAAATTGTTCACTCAGTTATGAATAAGAGAAAAATTGTATCCAAAGTCTGACCCTGCAGAGATATATTGTATACTTACAGCATTGCTCTTGAAGTTTCATCAGTAAAAAAATTTTCTCACATAATTATCTTTTTTTCATATAAAGCATGAATGGGCCAGACAATAATCAGACTGGATTAATCAAGATTTCTCCAATTTGCATTGAGGAATATCAGAATGAGTTTCTCAATTCTTTCTTCACATCATTGGTAATAAAAGACTCTAACAACATGTATTGCCTTGCCGCAATCATTTTAATATTAAAATATTCCTAGCACATAAGAGTAATTTGTTATGACACATCTGAAATTATCTCCTGAGGATAGTTTATGGCTCCTCATCAGCATGATTTGGTGTTATTTGTATTAACCCAAGACAACATTTTGTATCTGATCAATGTAACCTTTTATGTTGTGCTCATGTTAACCCAAAGAGGCTTATTTATTTTTATTTAATCAGTTTTATAGCAGGTTTAGTTTAATTTAAGCTAAATGATAATACAAAGATTAGCAAATAATTATTTTAACTTTGATTAACCCTTAAATGGTAGAGTGCTGGAATCCCATATTTGGGCTTTATTCTGAATTGCTGGTACCATAACTTGAAGGTTTCATATTCTGTGCTTGTTCTTCATATCACCTTTGAAATGAAATTATTTAGTGTGTTAGGATTTGCCTTCTTATAATTTATGGGAGAGTGCCTTTTGGCACTCTCCCATAAATTGTAACAAGGCAAAGATATGTGTATGGATTTTGATGACCAAAAATAATTTAGCACTCTACCAGTTAAAACTCCAAGCTCATCATTGACAATTTTGGGTCTCAAATATGTACACCAGTGAGAATTCATTGGGATGTCCTGCCATATCATAATAACAGTGGTTGCTATAGTCAGATGGTGCGTGTGTGTACTGACTGCCAAGCATGGACTAGACATTGCAGCCATGCTGCTAGACTTGTAGGTTGTTACAAAGTGGAAATGAAAAAAGCTGTTTGGCCTTAACCCTTTGCTTAATGAATTGGCCACATCTGTCAGTGTAATTTAAAAATTGAGTAGTTGAAAAAATTATTTTTCAACATTTTGTTAACAAAACCATATCATGTTATCTCTCCCCTCAGTGGAATGAGCTTGTCAAGCTTGTTCTGATGAGAGGACACATGATATGGTTTTGTTGAAATGTTTTGAAAATAATAAATTTTGTTATCAAGTGCATTGGATAAAGGGTTAACAATTAATGCATCTTCTTAGAAGGATAGTATGCAGAGGAGGAGAGCATGCAGCTACAAACTTACACATGGTGAGGGTATCAAGACCAAACCTTGGGATATGAGAGACCAGCATTTTTGCCCACTTTTTTATTAGCTCACCACCTGACTGCAAGTCTGTGTGAGGTATTGCCATCACTTGGCATCCGTCGTCCGTCATCTGTTAACTTCTGCAAACCTGGCTTTTTCTCCACAGCCATTCTGCCAAATTCAAACATATATTGCACAAACCATCCCTGGGGTATTCCCTTTCTATTTTGTTCAAATGGAGCAGCTGCCTTCTTCGGGCTCTCGGCAATGATGCCAAAGCCTAAAAGTCTTTAAAAATCTTCTCATGAACCACCAGAGAGATTGCCTTGATATATGGTATGTAACACTCTTTGGTGTTGAAGATTAAAGTTTGTTCAAGAGAAGTTGGCAGATCAATATTTGGGCTCTCTGTGGGCGCATATCCATTTTGGGCTCCACCCAAATTTTCTATTTCAAGAACCGATTGGCTGATTTGAACCAAATTTGACATGTAGCATAAGTGGGTCCAAAGTACTTGATTGATGCCCCAAATTTTTTTTTTTGTTGGGGCTAAAAATAGAAAAAATTCAAATGCCCATATTTTCCAAACTACACGGAACAGAGAACTGTTATTTGGTATGAAGCATCCTTTTGACCGGTAGACTGGATTAAAGAAAAAAAATGGCCATCAGTTGTGTTGGGGTGTTCTGTATAGGCATTTAAAAAAAATGCTGAGTCAGCATATTTGCAAAAATTGAAAAAAAAATTTCTTCATAACCGCTGATCAGAATCTTTTGATATTTGGTACACAGCATCCGTAGGATGGTCAAATGCATGTGTGTTCAAATCGGCCCCCTTGGTTTATATTTGAGCTCAATAGAGGAGCCCAAATAATTAACTTAGGGCGCTATGGGGAATAAGCTTTAAAAATCTTCTTCTTCTGATCATACAGTCAGATTCTTTTGATACTTGGTATACAGCATCTCTACAGGGGTCAGATTGAAGTTTGTTCAAATTGAGTCCCTGGGTTAATATTTGGGCTTCCTATGGAAGCCCGAATATTAACTTGGTGCAATATGGGGAATAATCTTTAAAAATCTTCTTCTTCAGATCCACCAGTCAGATTCTTTTGATATTTGGTATGCAGTCTCTCTTGGGGGGGGGGGGGGGGGGGGGGGGGGGGGGGGTAGATTCAAGTTTGTGCAAATGGGATCCTTGGATGAATATTTGGGCTCTTTATTGGAGCTCAAATTTTAACTTGGTGCAAGCTCAAATTTTAACTTGTTGCAATATGAGAAAATTTCTTTAAAAATCTTCTTTTTCATACCCACTAGTGAGAATCCTTTCATATTTGGTATGTGACATCTGTAGAGGTATAAGATTTGAATTTGTTCAAATCGACTCCCTGAGTTAATATTTGGGCTTCCTATGGGAGCCTGATTATTAACTTGGTGGAATAGGGGGGGGGATATTCTTTAAAAATCTTCTTCAGATCCACCGGTCAGATTCTTTTGATATTTGGTATGCAGCATCTTTAGGGGGGAGTTAGATTCAAGTTTGTTCAAATGGGATCCCTGGATGAATATTTGGGCTCTTTATTGGAGCCCAAATTTTAACTTAGTACAATATGAGAAAATTTCTTAAAAAATCTTCTTTTTCAGACCTGCTATTGAGAATCCTTTCATATTTGGTATGTGACATCTCTAGAGGTGTAAGATTCGAATTTGTTCAAATTGAGACTCTGGGTTAATATTTGGGCTACCAAATTTTATGTGCATGTTCCTTATCATATGTCAATTCAAGTTTGTACAAATAAACTTGCCGTGCCTACAGGGGGCACCAGAAGGGGCATAACTCTGATAGCACTCATAAATTTTTTCAAAAATTCAAAAAAAATCTTTTTCTTCAGATCCACCAGTCAGAATCTTTTCATATTTGTTATACAACATCTCTAGGAGGGTCAGATTCAAGTTTGTTCAAATTGAATCCCTGGGTTAAGATTTGGGCTCTCTATATGCTAGAGGACCCGGGTTCGATCCCCATCCAGGATGACCCCTTGGGCAAGGCACTTTATCTCGGTTGCCTACATGGGGGCACGATGAAGCCGTGTGCCAAGGCAAACTGCACATTGTTGGTGTACATGTCTTCAACCACTGTAACCCTGCTTGAGCGGAGCTTGAACAGAGTTAGAATGTTGAGGAGCTGACAGTTGCTCGTCGATGCTCGGTGGTTCTCTCCATGTATTTCAGCTTCCTCCACCCATAAAACTGCCACAGTCACGATTAGCCATTGTGCATAAGTATGTGACCTTAAACACCAATAAATAAAAAAATAATCCCTGCACAAGGTTACTTATTTACAAATGAAACAAAATACTGCATTTTGATTGGCTGAGACATACAGTGTAACTTGCAATCCACAGTGGCTTTTTTTACACCGTGTTTAACAACGGGGTAAAAACAAGAATATACAAGAGCAAGCTATATGGCTAAAAAAGTACCCATTTTTAATTATCAATTCATACCTTCTGCTTGGTTATGTTAGAACAAAAATAAAAATACAGGAAATTTAATATTTATGTGCAATAAATTATAACAGATATGGATGTCATTGGAACTGGCTCATTGGGCCAGTTCCAATGACATCCATATTTGTCTGGTTTTATTTAAGAAACTTGCAAAGTACAAATTTTCTGTCAGTTTTTGCCCACAATGTAGGTTAAAGTATTAAGTGCACCAAAATTCTTGGAAATAAATTTGTTATCCTTGTGTTTTCCAGGGTGTATGGGAATTTACACCAGTTTGGTAACTCTGTCAGGGCAAAGCCAGCCTAAATATAGGGGCAAAGGGGCCTCATATATAAAGATATTGTAAGTCTAAAAGATATTCCGCATCAAGGCGAAAAACCCTACGTGAATTTCACTTCTCTGTGAAGCTGGACATGGAAAAAACACACGTGGTGTATATCCAGGAACCCAGGGGAGAAGCGGTATGTTAGATAAGGTCTAATCTCATTTAATTTGTACAGTAGTCACGAGTCTTACGAGACGTAATCGGTTGGTGGTAGGATATCGTCACGGCCAATTGAGGAACAAGATTCTAAACGATAGAAATGTCTATCGTATCGTCACCTGATCATTAGGTAGCAATGAATGGCAGGAACGAATCGGTTTTCTCGACAAGTGAAATCACCGTTAAGTCACGCGCGAGATGACTTGTATTGATTCTGCCCCGATATACGTCATCTCCTACCGTTTTGACAGGTGGACAGATGAGCGTCGGTCCACCTCACAGTTTAGGGTAAAAAGTATATATACCTTGAAGAGCAGAGCATTAGACACACACTTGAGGTCACACACACGTTGGTGAAGTCCAGGGCAAGCGGACTCTGTTTCCTGGCATAAGGGTACCTTCGATCACAGGACCCTGAAACGGCTGGAATCGCCAGGGAGGGCATTCCACGATTGATTTAGCTTAAGGTTGAAAGGCAGCTACGGGGCCAAATTCGTTACGAAGGAACACCCAAGGTGAAACGTTAAAGTTTAGATTGTCGAGTAGCAGGTATCAGCCTGCAATAGTCAGAAGTGTAGGTTAATTGTATTGTGTATATTAACCCTTTGAAGCGTCAGCCTGATTGCGTTCTGAGTAGTTTGTTTTGCTGTCGAAGCATCGTAATACCGACTGGAGATTGGTGTGAGTGACAATTTCGCCCTAGCACAAAAGGGGCATTTGGGAATCGTGAATTCAACCAGGAACGGTGAATATTTCAATAGAACTTTCACGGAGGACTTTCAAAAGGCACATAAGGTATGAGTAGACAATATCTGACCCAAATCAGAAGTACGGTGGCTTCATAGATGACGAACATTGCTGGTCGGAACCCTCCGACAGCCAGAGGTACAGTTACGCGCAGACGTTGACATTTGAGCCTAAGCGGGTGAAGCTCTTATGGCGAGCTCACAGTAGTAACATTTCAGATTTGTGAAGCTCTTATGGCGAGCTCATGGTAGTAACATTTCCAGTGTGTAGACTATAGTGCCAGTACAGTGCTATGGAATGACTATATGATTGTTTAGAATTATTTAACCGTAGCAACCAAATTTCTGTGAAAAGAATCGAATTGTTGATTGTTGAACTATTGAAACGGCTTTATTTTTATGTGTAAATAAAAGAATCATTGTTACTTTAAATCATTCTTTCCATTACACAGCCTGAAGTGATTAGGAATCACACCTAATGGAAATCAAACCTATTTCAGGCCAATTTGGCAGAGAAGGAATCACGGCGCCGGCCTAACTCAGCTCCCTGTGCCGAGTTCGCGACACTTGGATTCCAACCCTCCACGTTGGTCTAATTTTCCCGCAACTTCATCAGCGGGACTAAATAACCCCACGTCAGCCCAGGCCTTACGGGGCCTCAGGTGTCCCTGACAAACTCATACACCCTTTTGCTTCGCCTCAGGGTGTATGAGTTCCCAAACCGGTGTAAATTCCCATACACCCTGGAAAACGCAAGGATAACTAATAATATGCCTGTGTACTAATGTGCCAGAGTTAGTCTTGCCAGGCTATATTGCCCACATATGAAACCATGAACATTCAAAGTATGTTGGTTTGAAGGTCTGAAGGCTTCATGCAACTTTTGCATGTATAAAACCGTGACTCAGTGTCAAATGTAGCTACATATACATGAAAGCAGGTATGAAACCTTCAGTACAGTGGCTACATGGAAAATATATGAAACCTGAGACTTATCCATACACACTGTGTTACGTATTCGAGTCTATCTGCTTCTGGAGCAGAACATGCAAACATATGGTTACCTGAGTACTGATTATGCAATTTGGAAGGTGCCTCTCGCATGTGCGTCAGTTCTCTGAGAACTGGCACAGTTGATGAATGAGGCCCCATCCTAACAACAGAGCAAGGAGAACCTACTCAACACTGACAGGACAGCTGAAGTGAATGAGTGGATGGAGGTGAAAAAATTTGTTTTTTAAGCAATAATTTGAAAATGAAACTGACTGTTAACAACGGAGATTGATAATGTTATTATTGGCATAAACCACACTCCAAAAGACAATGACTATTTAAATTTCAACATAGTAGTCTCAGATTCCAGGGAAATGACTACCAACTTCAGTTTATTTAATGAGTTTTTGACTGTAATCCAATAATATGCTATGATGTAACACACTGTTGGAATGGCCTCTGTGAGCCCTTTCCATCAGTGTGTTACATCACTGCGTTTCATCATTATAATCAAAGAACACTGTGTTTTATCATCTTTATAAACTTAATCATGGTTCTATAAATAAATACAATGGCAATATACGATTACACAGTTCGAAGTTTGAACGTTTTTGTGAGTAAACAAACAGAGTTGAGTGTGTTTCACGTAACAGAAACTGAAAAGGAAACAACACAAATAACACTTAAATAAATGACTAAATTACATCCTGCAATTTTTCATACCAACCTAAGCTGCACAAATGATTTTACTGATCAGTTTGTTTTGGTATATTTTCATTTAACCCCCTGCACACTGATGTCGAAATATCTAAAGTTCAAGGTGCAAATTTTTCCCATAATGCAACTAGAAATTTAACCAATTCAATCTTCTTTGACAGAGCTCATTGAGCTCTGTCAAACAAGATTGAATTGGTTAATTTCCCAGTTGTATTATGGGATAAGTGGCTGTTCGAAATTTGGATATTTTGACAACAGTGTGAAGGGAGTTAATGCTTTATATGCGAATACTCGATATTTTCTGCATCCTCTTGAGGTTTTTGCGTATTTTTTGTTCTCATAGAATCGTCAGGTGGAATGATGTTGCATTACTGAAAAAGCAAACCATGTATTCGGGTAAAGATATTTGTCAGAGATCCAGTAATGTAGGCGAACAAAAAAATATGTCTCCCTAGGTGAACTTCAGCAAGTGAAACAATTGTTTGCACAGTCTGTACAGGTCTACTTTGTAATATAATGTACCAATAAGACTAAAACGCCTGCCCTCTGCTTGGGTGAGAGCTCCATAAGTTTTTTCTTTGTTTGCGGCTCCAGTACCATATGTTACTGTTTGACATTAACATGCAAAATATTTGAAATGAGGTTGCCCTTTCACAATTATTTCGTCAATGGAGTGACTTACAAACTGATTCATTTTTGAAGATCTTTCACATGTGCAGCAGACTGTGTGCTAAATGAAGTGTTGTTTAAATTACAAATTGGTTTACAATTTGAACTAACATGCAGTGACCTTGACCTTTATCTGATTAATTGATTATTTGCCCAGTGATGTTGTAGGGTACATAAGAGGTTTATTTCCTAAACCTGTGATTGTTAAAAGTTCCTTGTTCTTATCATGATGTAGGTTTGGGGCTGTTTGTGGGGTTTTATTGGAACAAAAACATTATTGTGATGAATTGATGGTAACAAGGGCTGAGATTTGCGACTTGGAGCATATGTTGAACCTCAACGCTTTGCATCTCTGTTGAACATAATCTCCGCGCCGCAAACCTCAGACCACGTTTCCATCAATTCATAACAATAACTTATAATGTTTTCGACAAAATTACTACTTTTGTATCCATCACCTATTTCGGGGGCGCAGTGGCTCAGTTGGTAGAGGTGCAGGCTGCAAGCCAAGAGGTCCTCGGTTTGAATCCCACCTCCGGCAACCGCGTTGTGTCCTTGGGCAAGACACTTCGCCCCGATTGCCTACATGGGGGCACGATGACGCTGTGTACTGAGGCGTACTGCACGTCGATGGTGCGCATGTCTTCAACCAATCTAACCCTGCCTGTGCTGCGGTGCAGAGTTCAGAGTTACGATATTGGAGAGCTGACAGCTGATCGTCGTTGCTCGGTGGTTCTCTCCGGGTACTCCGGCTTCCTCCACCCGTAAAACTGTCACGGTCACGATTAGCCATTGTGCATAAGTATGTGACCTTAAAAACACCAATAAATAAATAAATCACCTATTTCATATTAAATTCCTTACCACCTATGATATATTAATATACTTTAGTTGTAAGATAGCACTTGTAGTTTGTACAGAATATCATTTTCTTCCCAGCAATTTGAATTCCCTAAATACCATGAAATCATTACACAAAACTGTTAAGGAAATTACATAGGTCAATCAGTTTGAATGTACCCCCTTTAAATTAATGAATTTTGCATTCCAAGTAATTGAGTATTGGCTTGTTTTAATCTAATTTGTTCTATAGTTCAGTATTAAACTTGATCTAATAAGATAGTATGATACGATTATTCTCTGATCTTGTTGGCAATTTAGTTTTCCTCTTGACTTGAATCAATATTTAGACAGGTAATTGAATGGATTGTCATGATGTTGGTTTCGTTCTGAGTTATTGCGTAATGGTGAAACGCCATGGTGATGGAAACAACATTATACGTAAACTTAACCTTTTACAACTGATACTGCTGAATGATATCTTCTGCTTAATTTCATTGGTGTGTCATGGAAATATTGATATTAAAATTTTGTGTTGATCCACTAATAATATTTTCAATCAGCTAAAACATGTTAAGAATATTGGTTTCTCTAAACTTCATTGCATACCATCTATTGTCTATCACATTGATACACTTCCACTTTTAACTGGTAGAGTGCTAAATTATTTTTTAAAGTTGATTTGTAGCACACATTTTTTCCCCACAGATACCATGCTCCCATCAGGGGGTGCCGTAGTTTGGCAAGATTTTGTTCATAAATAATTGTTTTGTATATAATTTATTGGAGAGTGCCTTTGGACACTTTCCAATAAATTGTACCAACAATTTTATATAAACATTTTTCTTTCTGATGCTTTGCAAATAACAAGCTGATGCATACAGTGAAAAGCCACTAAAGTGACATTCGGCACTTTTCAATAGAACCATGATAGTGGCTTCTAGCACTGAACCAGTTAATTATTTGAGGTCATTAAATTTGTTCACATGTCTTTGGCTCATTACAATTTATGATAGAGTGCCTTTAGGCACTCTCTCATAAATTATAACAAGGCAAATTCAAACAGACTAAATAATTGCACTTCAAAGATAATATGAAGCATATCCACTGAACATGGAACCTTTAAGCAAGCTGTTATTCCTACACTTCAGACTAAAGCCCAAATGTGGTCTTCCAACTTTCAACCAGTTGGTTGCTTATTTGCCATGTAATTTGAAGCTGACAGGGTCAGTGCTGAGGAAATCTACAAGCTAAATTTCTGTTTTTGCAATTTTGATCCCCTCAACAAAATTAGTGGGGGATTTTACTGTGGCAATGTCTGTCTGTCTCTCTTGGTTTCCTCTCTCTTATTAAAGTGCTGCTTTGCTGAATGAAATGAAACTTGACACATGTCTTGGGCATGATGGGAGGAAGAACTTTGTTCATTTTGAGGTCATTGTTAAGGTCACAGTGACCTTGAACTTGAACATTTTCTACAGAGTTGGTTCTGCTGTTCAATTAAAATTTTGCTTTGCCGCTCCAAACTACTCTTGACATGTGGTTTGGGCATGATGAGAGGAAGAACCCAGTTTATTTTGGGGTCATTGTGCCAAAAGTCAAGATCACCCATCTGCCTGTTTTCTCTTGCCAATTCTGATTCAAGTCAGTGTTGTAATTGAATCATGTTTGGTAAAGGGTTAATTCATGAAATGAAAGCGTATAGTTTGATATGTTAAATTCACATATCCTTAATTTTTTATTTTTTCATGCTATTTTTTTACCAAAAAATGATAAGAAAATAATCCAGTTAACCCTTTACCCAACGCAGACGATATAAAAATTTCTGATTTTAAATATTTTTTCAAAATTTTCAAAATATTTTAACAAAACCATATCATGTGACCCCCTCATTGGAAAGAGCTCAACAAGCTCGTTCCAATGAGGGGGTCACTTCATATAGTTTTGCTGTAATTTTCTGAAAATGAATATTGTTTCAACTGCTGAATTTGCATATTAAGCGAGCAGATGCAGCTGATTCATTAGGTAAAGGGTTAATAGCTCTCTTTGCATTAAATATGTAAACTGTTGATTTGAAATGAAAGCTGTTACCTAACATGAAAGGCTGACGACATGTCCAAACAAAATTCTTAAATAACTAATATTTTTAATTTTTTGCGTCAAAATCATAGCTTATGATCCCCTCATTGGAACCAGCTCAGTGAGCTCGTTCCAGTGAGGGTTCATGAGCTGTGTTTTTTAGACAAAAAATGAAAAAAATAAGGAAAATTGAATGATGATTTTCAGCTCACCAACTTTAGTTGTGTAAGGTTATGGCATGGCTCAATCGGTCAGTCGGTGTCGGCATCAGCGTACGTGTCCAATAATGTTCAGGTTTCTGTTTAGGTCACTTACTCGCCCTGTTTCCATATCATGGCCTTTATAATGCTGCTATATGATGATTATTACCATTCTACCATGATTTAACCCCTCATACTTTGCATTTTAAACATTTTTCTTGACATTTTTAGTTGCGTTTAGTTTTCTGTTTAGCTCAGAATTTCATGTTTAACTTAGTGTTTAGCTCACCTGCTGTGTTCCTTTTCTTCCCATGGTGCTTATATTCATCATACATCTTCGTTATCATTCTACCATGGTTTAACCCCTCATACTCTGCATTTTAAACATTTTTAGTTGCATTTAGTTTTCTGTTTAGCTCAGAATATCACGTTTAACTTAGTGTTTAGCTCACCTGCTGTGTTCCTTCTCTTCCCATGGTGCTTATATTCATCATACATCTTCTTCATTATCATTCTACCATGGTTTAACCCTTGTCCAGTGAATATCTTAAAATGTTTCATCAAATTTTGAACGTTAACTCTTTTTACCTTACACTTGCACATTTTCAGTGTGTTACAGTTTCTGTTTAGGTCAGCTGTTGACACCCTTTTTATCCCATGGCCTTTATATTGCTTCTTTGTTGTGCTTATTATTCTACCATTATTTAACCCTCGTCCAGTGTGTTTTAAACCTTTTTCTTACAATTTTTAGTTACATTTACTTTTCTGTTTACCTCAGAATTTCATGTTTAAGTTTGTATTTAGGTCAGCTGATGTTTTCCTTCTCTTCCCATGGTGCTTATATTCCATCATACATGTTCCTCATTATCACTCTAGCATCATTTAACCCTTGTCCAGTGAATTTCTTCAAATTTTTCATCCCATTTTTAATGTTCAGTTTCCTGTTTACCTCACACTTAGACATTTTCAGTGTGTTAAAGTTTTTGTTTATGTCTGCTGCCGAAACCCTTTTCATCCCATGGCCTTTATATTGCTTCGTTATGGTGCTTATTATCATTCTACCAGTGTATTTTAAACCTTTTTCTTAACATTTTTTAGTTACGTTTACTTTTCTGTTTAGCTCAGAATTTCATGTTTGACTTAGTGTTTAGATCACCTGCTGTGTTCCTTCTCTTCCCATGGTGCTTATATTCCTCATATATGTTCTTCATTATCATTGTACCATGGTTTCACCCTTGTCCACTGAATTTCAATTCAAATTTCTCTTCAACTTTTGAACGTTGAGTTTTCTGTTTAGCTCACACTTAGACATTTTCAGTGTGTTAACGTTTCTATTCAGGGCAGCTGCTGACACCTTTTTCATCCCATGGCCTTTATATTGCTTCTATATGGTGCTTATTATCATTCTAACACTATTTAACCCTCACCCTATGTGTTTTAAACCATTCTCTTAACTTTTTTATTCATTTTTTACTTACGTTTAGTTTTCTGTTTAGCTCAGAATTTCATGTTTAACTTAGTGTTTATGTCCATTTCTGTGTTTTACTTTGAAGAGGTTGTGTTTAGGCCAGCTTTGTCGCATGTTATGAGCCTGTTTGATACAGTTCTTGTGTTTGCTAAAGTTACTATCAAAGAGGAATGTTGGTAAGCTATAGGGCATTGGTATCCTTGTTGCAAATAGCACTGGCCAGTTTTGGTTGTTATGTTGGGTAAATGATTAAGAAATAAAGAATGATGATTGTCTCAAGATGAAGTTTTGTGGTAATTCTTCTTTCATCAGATGAACAATCTTTAGCCTATGTTATTTGTTAAATCAACAGTCAAGTTGTGTGCATTACCAAAAAATACATCTCACAATATTGTGTCAATGATTTATATCTGTGACTTTTAAGCAGATTGTTCATTAAACTTTCCTTAGGCCATGGTTCACCGAGATTTACTGGCCAATTCGATGCTTTTTTCTTGTTGACTATAATCTGTATTTTTCAACCCTCTAGCAGGAATTCACATTTCAGTATTCTAAATTCTGCAATTTGTCCATCCATTTATACAAAATCAGCTTGCAGACATTTTTTTATATCTGAAAAACATCAATTACTGTCATTTAAAACTTTTCCAAATTGACTAAAAAAATTCACTTCAAGTCTTGTGATTTTTTGAATGCAGCTAACTATATCCAACATCAGGAATCAATAAAACAGGTTAAAAATAATGTGGAATTGCACAAAACCTGTTAAAGACTATGAACAGGAATTTTGAGAAAATCTGAGGCTCTTCATAATAGAAATTGAAGAGTGTAGGTGGAAGGTCTCTGGCAACCCTGTACCTATCATAATGGCCATAACCAGACAGTGCTATTCACAAAGATTAACCATTCAAATTTTTTTTTTCAGATAAAACCCCAAGTGAGTGAAGCAGTTCCTGTTTACTGTGGTAAACAAGTTCTGCTCCACTATTAAACTTTTTTCTTAACATGAAAAGCAGACAAAATTTTGTAAACAAAATCTTGAATAACTTATTTTTTTCATTTTTTGTCTCAAAAATATAGGTTATGACCACTCATTTCAATGCGCTCAATGAGCTCGTTCCAAAGAGGGGTCATAACCTATGTTTTTGAAATAAAAAATGAAAAATTAATTGGCGATTTTTGTGAATAGCGCTGGCCGTTTTTTTCCATTACATTGGGTAAAGGGTTAATATGGGACCCACTAACCAATGTCTAGGGCAGAAGTTCTCTAAAATGGTCAGCATATGTATAAATGATTAACTAACTTGAACTTTATACTTGCGTTGTGATCATGATATATCCATCGAGGCTGAAAGTGATCTTTAACACCAATAAATAAATATGAGGCAATAAAAGAGAAGTTATTTTGGTCACCTCCAATGTTTGTTAGGTATGCAATTAAAGTACTCTGTGTTAGTGGTGAACAGTTCCCCAGGCAAGCATCAAAGTGAGAGGTATTTGAAAGAATAACGACTTTCAATTTAATACTAAATTGACTGAGATGAGTAACATCCAGTTGAATTACTGCCCAGTGTAAAGCCTTTGGAACTGAGTAATAGCTATTGCATATGCTGGGAATTGTCTAGTTAATTCAGAAAAGGGCAGAAATGTCACAAAACAATTTCTTTATTTTTTTTCAATGCCCAGTGGAATTTTATATGTCTGTATGTTCATCGATAGAAAATAACCAATATTGTGAAGTTTATAAATGGCAAGATACTTGAAGGCTTAATAGGTTACATCAATAAAGAGAAAAGCATCTGTCTCAGAGAAGTATGGCAATAATTAGCGAACAGTCCAGTTGCGTATAATGTCCACATTTGTTTAAATGAAGTAATTAGTACCCACCAGCTAAGGCACTTTGACTATTATGTGTGTGTGATGCCTGATTTCATTTGATAATGAAATAATGTCTTCTGAAAATGTATATGTGCTTTGTAATGTTCACATTTGTTTAAATGAAGTAATTAGTACCCACCAGCTAAGGCACTTTGACTATTATGTGTGTGTGATGTCTGATTTCATTTGATAATGAAATAATGTCTTCTGAAAATGTATATGTGCTTTGTAATGTTCAGCAGAATTGCAAGTGGACATTCAAGTGTCAGTTTGAATAAAAGTGTATGTTCATCCAAATGCAAGCATCACCAGGTACCCTTAACTGTCTGGAAATGTCTAAGACCAAAAACATCAAATGGAGTCCAATTTAAAGTGCATCAATCTGGCTGGGTATCTCCAATTTCAAAGAGAGCAATTATTGCTAAAATTGATTTCTTTCTCAAACTGTATATGTTACAGTAAATCCACGAACTCAGTAATTACGTGTATTTACTGAAACATTTAGTAAATACACGTCGTATTTTCTAAATGGGTCAGTAAATACATGAATTTACTGGAAGTTTCAGAAAATGTGTGTATTTACTGGAAAAAGACACCAGTAAATACATGAATTTACTAAAATGTTCATTCATTGATGGAAACTATCAAAAAAGATAAAAAAAGAATAAAATTGTGCTAATATTTTATTCAGAAATGACACATATATGTAACATGTAACATAAAACATATAACATGCAATACATTTTATATTTTGTTTACGCAATTAATACTGTCGTTACATTTTGAGGTACATTTTAATTTTGCTTTAAAACATTTACATCTGTTGGTTTGACATCTCTTTGGTCCTTTACAGTTACATTTTACAAAGCCTTACCCACCACAGTTTGACTCTGCAGTCACGGCAGTTCTAAGGGATACTGTACACTCCTGGCTTACATCATTACGGTTTTGTATGGGATGTGGGCAAAGGTCAAACTGATTTCGAGAATACAACCCCTTTAACACACCAGCTTTAACAGCAATCCTGTATAAGTCATTTTCATCTTCTACAATAACACCTAGAATATTTCTAGGGTCACCTCTTCCTCTATCAACAGATGGGATTGGAATGGCTACTTTATCACCACATTTACCAGCTTTGTTTTGAATTTTACTTCTCTTCACCATTCTCTCTGCTTGTTTATGCTGACCAGCACATGCCAGTGCCCTCTTTTTGTTAATGTCATTTTTGTGATCAGTTATTTCTGATGACTGAGATACCTGATCAGTTATTTCTGATTCCAGAATTGAAGATATGATGAATGAAAGGTTTTAGCACGCCAAAGGCATGCAGGGACGATGTGGGATTTACCACTCCGTTGCGATCCGGTTGACCTTATTTTATTTCACTTGCATCACACAGGCCTAGCTTCCTATTGCCTAAAATGTGGTTCGAGGTGGTATGCATGCGGTTAGAATTTCCGGCAGATTACGTTGGAGTGATAGATTGTCAATAATCAATCCCTCAACGCCATTAAGACTATTAGAGAGTGGGCTGTATTCGGTTCCAGCTTGGCGATGATAGAGGTTTGATTTCCACCATGGTGGCGAGTCAGAATATAATTTTGTGCGATGGCAAATATAAGGGAAGAAGAGAAAAGAAAACCAAACAGCAACGCCGGTTTGGTAGCGACCCTGGTATATGACCATAGCGGTTAATTGAAGATGTGATAACTTTAACCCATACTTATACCTTTTTGTGTTTATCTTGAAGCCCGTCCTGTCAAAAGAACTGCTCATTACATGAAACCAACTTAAGAAACTAGATCACTTAATTACTTTTTATTAATGCAAACAACTCATTGAAGCCCGTCCTGTAAAAACAACTGATCATTACATGAAACCAACTGAAGAAACTATATCACTTAATTACTTTTTATTAATGCAAACAACTCATTGAAGCCCGTCTTGTAAAAACAACTGATCATTACATGAAACAAACTAATGCAAACAACTCATCAAATAATTGAGAACAATTCTATGTATTCATAGACTTTAATTAAACATTGTTTAGTAAATACACGAATTTGCAAACAGAATTGAGAACAATTCTAATTCACAGATTTACTAAAATTAACTTAGGAAATCTATGTATTCATAGATCTTAATTTTCAGTAAATACATGTATTTACTGCATTGTTTAGTAAATACTCATATTTGCAAGGTGAATTAGAAAATACACGTATTTACTAAAAAAATCAGTAAATATGTGTAACTGAATTCATGGATTTACTGTAACATATATATTCTAATCATTGCCAGGTGAAAACAGTCTCTTAGGCCCCAGAGAACTCAGTGACCCTACTCTGAGATTCAGTGATAGTCCACAAAGTCAGGTCAGTGGACAGCCATGAGCCATGGAGAGAGGGATGGGAGGTTCATGAGTGTTACTTATTATTGCCAAATAGCTAAGAGCTGGTTCAGCTTGTTAACACTGCAGGGAAAACCATTGGGTTTATGACTCAACTGTGTTAGACAGAAACATGGTGACAGTGGCAGTGAAACTAGCAAGTGTGTGAAGACGCTGATAACGGTGTACCTAAGCAGAACTGTAAGCAAACTAAATCCAGGTGATGATGGTTTTGATCCTGTGAGAGAAGTGACAGAAGTGATTGCCCCCAAATCACAAGCATCAAGGATGTTTGTATTACAGGGTGCAGGAGCAATAACACAAGATTTATTTATTTATTGGTGTTTAAGGTCACATACTTATGCACAATGGCTAATCGTGACCATAACTGTTTTATGGGTGGAGGAAGCCGGAGGGCCCGGAGAGAACCACCGAGGATCGACAAGCTACTGTCAGCTCCTCAACACTCTAACTCTGTTAAAGCTCTGCTCTAGCAGAGTTACAGTGGTTGAAGACATGTGCACCACTGATGTACAGCACGCGTTAGTACACAGCAACTAGGCTAAAGTGCCTTGCGCAAGGACACAACGTGGGTCGTCCCGGATGGGGATTGAACTCGGGACTTCTAGCGTAGAAGTCCAACAGTCTACCACTGAGCCACGGCGCTCCCAATAACACAAGATCATAACTCATAAAAATACCATTATACTCAAACTGGCACTCTCAAAACTCCTCAACTTCAGAATTGTTGCTTCACTTGTGCTTCCAATGAGTGAAGAGGGAATACAGACAGAGGGCAGAAAGGGGATATTCATTTAGGCAATCACTAACCTCTTCTGAACAGGCCTTGTGTGTGGTGTTTTTATGTCATGCCCTATTTTTCATTTATAACAGAAGATCAGTGTACCTTTAACTTTGCTTATGGAATGCTTTCATTACATATCATTTTAGAGAGGTCTCTTCAAGCTCTTTCCAATTGCAAGTGACTTAATAACACATTTAATGAGAGAAACTCCAAGGATAAGTTATGGCATTCTGATTTTGGAATTTTAGAATACTGTGATTGCAAAAGTGACCAGAAACTTTTTACCAGAGCAGATGTTGGGGGGGGGGGGGGGGGGGGTGAGGGGGGGGGGAGGAAACCCTCCAATAATTTCTTGGAAAGGGACTCCATTGGGCACTCATTGGGCATCATTGTACTGTACAATAATCAACCAGGAAACATGACACAATTTCCCAATACAACTGCAACGGACATATGGCACAAATTATTGTTAATCTCTGGCAGTCTATTTTTTTCACCCAAATTGAACATGCCCTGTTGGGAAAATGCTACATGCGTGATGATACATCACACTGCTGTGTCAAATTTGATTTACAATGCCTCACAGCCAGGGAGCTCCTATTAGTGCACCTATGATTTCTGAACTGAGCATAAAATGGGTCACCTATTTTTAGGAACCAGGGGGTGAATAGAGGACATCAAAATGAGATCAGTATGGGTTCACCATGTTGACGAGTACACACTAGGCTCCACATTGCATTATGTAATTTTTAGGGCTGCTCACCCTTGAAATCCTGAACGTCGAATGCATTTGGGCAGAAGTGTTTTCAAAGAGTCATAGATCGCTATTGCTGGGGGTATTTTATCGCCCACCCAACAGTCCATCGGAGACATGGGATATCATATCGGCATCTGTTGAAAAGGCTAAAGACACGACAACCGGTGATCTAATTATTACTGGTGATTTTAATGATAACCAAGTTGCTTCTTCAAACGGTTCTTTTACTGACATGGCCAAATACTTCAACTTGCGTCAGCTTGTGAGTGAGCCCACTTACTTCACCGAATCATCTGCTTCACTGATCGACTTATTTGTTGTTAGCAACATGGTCAACGTCTTAAGATGTGATGTTTTAGAACCAGTAATACCAGAGATGGTTCACTACCACTGTCCCATTTCCCTGGAAGTTGAATTTGTAAAGCTGCCGGCCTCATCTTCAAGAGGCATATAAGGTTGTATTCTCAGGGAAATTATGAATCCTTAAATGCTGCCTTCAGTAACGAATGGTGGGATACCCTTTTTGACAATCCATGTCTTGATATGATAGTGTCCAACTTCACCAGTGTGGTACTTGAAACTGCATCCAAACATATTCCCACTAAGTTCATTACTTCAAGAACATCCCAAACCCAATGGATGCATAATGAAATACACCTTCTGATTCGTCAGAGAAAACACTTATATCAAAAAGCCAAACGCAATGGGCTCCTTCATGCTTGGGTAAAATTCAAACACAAAAGAAACGAAGTTGTAGCAGCGATAAGAAAGGCCAAAACCTCATACATATCCAAAGTTCAGTCCAAACTGAGTAGCCACGAAACATTGCCGTCTCAGTGGTGGAAAAGCTTGAAATCCTTTATAGGTAGCAAACTTCCAGGAATCCCAACTATAAATCATTTAAACTGTACCTACTCTTCCAACGAAGCGAAAGCCGAGGTTTTCAATGAATATTTCTGTTCTATATCAACTGTCGACGATTCTCACACTTTCATCCCGGGCCCAACTCCACCTGCCCCACAGACCATTGACAGCATTACTCTTCAGTATTGCGAAGTATTTGAAGCATTGAAGTCTTTTAAGGTATCCAAGGGCTGTGGCCCGGACCTCATTAGTCCTCGTCTTCTCAAAGAATGTAAATCTTCCCTTTGCGAGCCACTTTTAATTTTATTCAACATCTTACTCAACAGCTGTTATTTCCCATCTGATTGGAAAAAAGCGAATGTCTCCCCTATCCTAAAAAAGAACCCTTCCAATATGGTTACAAATTACCGCCCAATATCATTGATTAGTTGTGTTGGTAAAGTCTTTGAGAAATGTGTCTTTAAATGCTTATGGCAGTTCCTAAAAGATAACAATGTTCTTAGTCAGTTTGAATCCAGTTTCTCTTCTGGCGACTCAACTGTCCTCCAGCTTACTGATTTACATGACGAATTCTGTCGAGCGCTGGATGAAGGTAAAGAGGTCAAGGTGGTCTTTTGCGACGTCTGTAAGGCATTTGACAACGTGTGGCATGTTGGACTCATTCACAAGCTAGAACGTATCGGAGTTTCTGGTGACCTTCTATTATTCCTAAAATCTTATCGGGCAGATTCCAGCGGATTGTTATAGCATCTGAAAATTCTACATGGGCACCTATAAACTCTGGTGTTACCCAAGGTTCTATCCTTGGTCCTTTATTTTTCCTAATTTATATCAATGATATAACCAAAAATTTACTTAGTTCAATATGTCTTTTTGCTGATGATACCTCCTTATACCTTATAGTTGAAAATCCTGAACAAGCATCGATCGTAATCAACCAGGATCTGACCACGATTGAACAGTTGGCTCGAACATGGTTGGTGGAGTTCAATCCCAACAAAACCGAGAGCATGGTGATCTCAAACAAAAGTACCCCTGCTTTACACTCACCATTATTTTTCAGTGGTACCGAAATTTGTGAAGTAAACAACCATAAGCACCTTGGTGTAATATTAAATCTTACGTGCACGTGGAATGACCACATCAACCATATTTGTTTAAAGGCTTGGTCACGGCTGGACTTGTTGAGGAGGCACACGTTCCCTTTGGATCGTAAGGTCTTAGAAAAAGTATATTTCGCATTTATCAGGTCCTTACAAGAATATGCTGACACAGTATGGGACAACTGTTCGGCATCGAAGTCCGCCGAGCTAGAGAAAATACAAATAGCGGTGGCAAGGATAATAACTGGTACAACCATTAGCGCTAGTAAGTTTCTACTCTATTCTGAGACTTGCTGGGATCCACTCGAGGAAAGACGCCGCAAACACAAATTAGCGCAATTTTTCAAAATGTACCACCATATTACCCCATCATATATTGCTAATAAAGTGCCGCCACTTATCATGTCAACCAGCCAACAACACAATCTCCGATCGTCTCACAACCATCGAGTTCCATTCTGTCGTACAAACTTGTACCAGCGTTCTTTCCTTCCAAACATTACAAATCAATGGAATAGCTTACCATTATCAGTTCGTGAGAATTCCTCTATCAGTAACTTCAGAAACTTCCTCAGCAATGGCAACCTACGACCGCCACTATTTTACAGCGGTAACAAATCCTGCGTAGCTCAAATACATCATTGTAGGTTGCGCCTGCGTCGCAGTAATCTTAATGCCCACTTGTATGACAACCATTTATCCCTTACTCCCTCCTGCCAGTGTGGCGAGATTGAGTCGACCGAGCATTTTCTTTTGTACTGCCCAATTTACTTAAATCTTCGAAATGATAATCAGCTCTCTGTCATATGCTATAGATTCCGCTGCCCTACTGTTTGGCTCAGAATTATTGAATAATGCCGAGAATCATCATATATTTGAAACTGTACAGTGTTTCATTTTGTCAAGTGGATGCTTCGGCTGATGAAATGCTATCGTGACCTTCTGACATGGGCCACCAGCCCACACCTAGCCCATTGATATAGCTACTTTTAAACCAGTCAGTTGCAATTCCAATCCTGCAATGTTTGCACTGACTTGCTCAACGACAGTCTGTATTTTTGTTTACTTCATTATTTTTTCTCTGCCCTTAAATTTCTGTTTGACCAAAATTTATTTCATTTTCTTTATTATTAATATTATTGTTATTATTATCATTCTGATTATTACCACTTTTACATGTGTTTCTCTTCTTTGTCTGTTTTCCTTCTTACTTTTTGTCTTACTGTTTCTCATTCCGATTATCCAAGTCTTTCTAGGGACGTAGGACCTCGGCATCTACCTTGTCTCACTAGATGAGGAGTACTACCATTTGATACTTTACGCGTAATATACAATATGCACCTTCCAAGTTTTAACAAGTAAACATCGTATGTATTATTGTAATTATATAAATAATTCCCCGTCAGTCTCCAACTGCCACGACTTTCGAACCTACTACTTTGTTAGGAAGACTAATTTTAACTATATCTTAAATGAAAATGTTAACTTACCTAGACTTGAAGATGCCAGACCCTGCCCGGTCCTTATAACATGCTTGAACTATTGGTTAATTGTTCCCGCCACATTTGATCAGATAAGATATAGTGACGACCCCCACTGTACCACCATGTTTATTCCTACATTTGAGTGATGGGTGACCATATTAATTTTTAATCAAATCCCTCCCCATTGAGCTCAATTTGTGTCCTACGTCCTTTGCCTGTCTTATATCCTCCTATCTCTGTATCAGCTTAATCAACATTTTGTGCAAAATGTGTAAACATTTGTGAGGTGGCATCTCTGGGACGTGTAAAGTGTAAAGTCTTGTTTCAACACAGTCGCATCCACCTTCAAAGGGCTAATGGTGCTTTGCGAATGTTAATATAGGTTAATGTATTAGGCCACTTTTCTATAAATAGCTTAATAGTGCCTTGCAAATGAATGTTAGATCCCTGTCTCAGTGCAGACATACTGCTAGTGCAGTATGGCTGTGGTGAGCCAGTGGTCTGACATCTATTTTGGCACAAGCCAAGCAGCCCTTGAAATTTAAATCATTTTACTAACTAAGGCACTATTGCCATGGTGGAACTGCTTTACTATGGCAATCATCAGGGTTAATGGTGCTTGTGACTGTTGATATATGTTAATACATGTGACTACATTTTAATAAATGGCTTAATAGTACCTTGCGAGGGCATTATCACAGAGTTGCTTGCAAATGAATGTTAAATCCCTGTCTCAGCACAGACATACTGCCAGTGCAGTATGGCTGTGGTGAGCCAGTGGTCTGACAACTATATAGGCACAAGCCAAGCAGCCCTTGAAACTTAAATCATTTTATTAAGACGCTATTGTCATAGTGGACATGGCATATATTATTGTAGGCACAACTTAAGCAAGTTGCCCAGGAGGTGTTTCAATCACATCAAAATGGGTTAACAGTGCGTAATGGTGCCAGTGATGTGACACTTCCCTTATCCATGTAACTCTTTCAATCACATCAAAATGGGTTAACAGTGCATAATGGTGCCAGTGAGCCAGTGATGTGATACTTCCCTTATCCTTGTAACTCCAAGCTAAAGTGCTTTAACACAGTTCCAAACACTTCCAAAATGGTTATCTGTGCCTTGTGAATACCAATATTACTGGGGATGTTTTCTTCTCTTTTTTGTTATGCCAAAATAAGGGTTCACAATGTTGTACATGCAGATCCAACAGACATCCGACATTGGTGAGTCAGTGGTCTGGCATCTATTTTTACATGCCAATAGTTGAGAAAGTTGTAACGACTCTGTTTATACTACATACAAATGGGGCAGTGGTGTCTTGTGGATACCAAAGATATCAAAGCTGTGCTCACTCCACCAAATACTTGTTAATGATGTTTTGCTGGTGAGTTCCCAACCCTTTCACCAGCGCAGTAGAAATGGTGACCTTGTGAGATTATACTGAAACCAGTGGAGCACTACACTGTGTTACCCCCCCGTCTGACTCCCAATTTATCTTCGTTTTAGGCTGCGACTATTCGGCATACACATCGCCATGAACTAGAGGTGACATGTCAAATATCATAGAGGAAAATCTCTGTGGTGAGGTAGTGCATGCTCATCAGGGTTCATAAACAAAGTCAGACCTCATCTGGTATCCGCTGTCCAGATCTCATTCGTGTGCATTTGCCCTACTCGCGACGCAACGCATGTATGTGTTGCGGCATTGAAGCTGTCATAATTCCCCTGATCAGCATGGCAATTCACCCCAAGGAAACATATATTTGATCTCCATTGCCATCGATGATGGTATTTATACCTGTATTAGAAATGATATTCATATCAATATTAATTTATTTACTAGCCTGAACACGAAACTTTTCCCCTATAAGCTCCCAGTAACGCTATGTCGGTTATCAAGTCAGTAATGTTTTAACGTTCTAACTTGATACCTCAGTTGTGTTCTTCTTTTCTCTCTTTTTTTCTTTGACAATGGAACGAATGATGCACCACACTGTTTTGCCACCCCAATATGTCAATATTATTGTTTTGACATATGTTCAAATCAAGCTCCGCTTTCAAGGACATAAGATTCATCCGAGAACACCTCCACACCACCCTTCAGTTATGATATTTGACCAATGTCTCGCCATTGCCAGATTGCAATCTGGCGGTGGCTGGCCGGTGAGTTATTACCCAAAGTGGTGTTCCTTTGCAATTTGAAATTGGGGGGTCAGTGAGATTATATTAATCATAATGCTTGAATGAATGTGGCACCACAGAGTGCTGTCCCTACCTCCACCCACTCAACCAAACATGTCAATATTGCTGTGTTTGTCATATGTTCAAAGCAAGCTATAGTGTCATTGGGATAGTATTTACTTCAGAGCACATCTGCACGTTACTCTTTCCTGGACAACAATGCAAACAGCCACTAGTGTCTCCATCTTGATTACCGACCCAGATTTGTGGTTTAAGTCGGCCAATATATGTTGTCAATTAAACCATGCTTCCCCATGTTGATTCGCTCGACCGCGTCAGGCAATGGTGTGATCATTCAAATTTCTCGTGCGTCCTCTTCTCACTGTGGCGTTTATTTCATGTAAGTCGACAGAGAATTTGTGAATCACGTGGGCACAGTATTCACCCGTTAGCACCGCTACACATTCACTCTTTCCTGAATTAGGCCAGACAGCTGTCTCAGCAAAGCCTGATTGCTACAGCAATCTGACATTGGCGAGTCCGTGATCTGACACTGTGGATGTTATGCTTTATTTAACGAGGCATGTATCCATGTTGTTACCACCCTAAATCCGTTAATATTGCTTTGACGGTATGAGACATATCGGTGTGCTGCACCCCCTCCATTCACCCACCCAACCCAACATGTCATCATTGTTGTGTTTGACATATGTTCAAAGTAAACTCTAGTTTCATTGGGATAGTATTTATTCGGACACACCATACAATACTCTTTCCTGAACAGTGCATCTGCATATTATCCTGCGCCTAACGAAGCACGCAGCGTAAGAGGGTCAGAACTCGTAAGGAATGCAAACGGCAACTGGTTTCTCCATCTCGAATCTCGACAACTGTACCTGATTTGTGGCCTAAGTCGGTCAATATATATTATCATTCAAATCATGTTTCTTTATGATGATTCGCTCGACCGCTTTCAAATTTCTCGTGCGTCCTCTTCTCGTTGCAGAGTCTTGTGAATCATGTTAGTCGAGAAATTTGTGAATCATTTGTGAATCATGTCAGTTCAAGTCGGTCAATAAAGTCAACGGTATGATATGGAGCTAGTGGGAACCCCTTGGGGTGGGGTAGTGTTTGTTCACCACGGTACAAACACAGCTTCACATCACTTGGTTCCCCTCATCCATAACTAAATCCAATATTTCTTTCGTGTGCATAAGCTTTTTCCATGGTGCAATCTTTGTGTTGCAGCATGGTACATGCTAAATTTTACCTGATCACCATTAACGTAAAGGAATTTCCAAGCTGTTCGACACTCACCTACTCAAAGAAAATATATCATATTTAACTTTAATCGCCATCGATATTTGCAATCATCTTCGTACTGGAAATGATATTCGTGTCAAGATTCATTTGACTTGCCCGAAAATGACCAATGACATTGCCCCCTCAAGCTCCCAGTATCTTTATCATCCAAGTCAGTAGTTCTTTATAGTTCTTACCTGACTCTTCATATATGTATTTTTTTTTTCTTTTTTTAAAAAATCTTGCTTATTATCATACTTTTAAATAAGTTACTACTGTCTTCCAACTACATAACAGTGTTTGTCACACATTATCTGCACTACTTGCAAGCCTGAATACAATCTTGTTTATAAAGAAACAGTTTGCCTTAACTGCGTTACCTAGTTACGAATAGCTCATCATGTGTTCCCTTGAATCTTATCGTGCATGGATTGGTACATTTAACCTCAAAGTTTTTTGTAGGAGTTCGAAGTTCTTCTTATCGAAGAAGAGATCTATTTGTGTCCTAATCTATCTTTGCTTGCGCCTCAGCGGGGTTGGGCTGCATCAAAGCCTTAATGTTGTGGTCACTTTGTTCTTTGGACTGTCCAATAAATTGTTAATATCGCTCTTGGATAATCCTCTGGATGAAATTTTATATCCTTACAGCATTGAAGTTTCAACAACTGTACTCATAAGGAAAGTACATGTACTGATACTTTCTGCCCTCCTTGTCATTTCGCTGTTCAACATGACTGTGATTCTTCTACTGTCTGGTGATATTGAAACTAACCCTGGCCCGAATTCTCTCAACTCCGATTACAACCAGAATACCTTAAAAATTGCCCATCTGAACATTCAGAGTTTAAAACCCAAAGTTGACATTATCCAATATGAATTTGCATCATTTGATGTCGTGGCTTTGTCTGAGACATGGTTGGATGATAACGATTCCACATCCGATATTCTTGTTCACGGGTTCCAGGAGCCATTGCGATTTGACCGTTCGACAAGGGGAGGTGGGGTAGCTATTTATATCAAAGATGGAATATCATTTCGACCAAGACCAGACCTACATAACTCGAACACAGAGTGCCTGTGGGCGGAGGTGTTTACACAACGAACTAGATCGTTACTGTTGGGTGTGTTCTATCGGCCGCCAAACAGTCCCCGCAAAACATGGGAAGCCATATCAGGATCCGTCGAAAAAGCCCGAGACTCCTCAATTGCCGACCTAATTATAACAGGGGACTTTAATGACAATCAAGTGACTCCCTCAAGAATTGGCGTTTCTGAAATACTCTGCTATTTCAATCTGAGACAAGTCGTGAGTGAGCCGACTTGTTTCACCGAGACTTCGGCTTCGTTATTAGATCTATTTGTTCTCAGTGACTCAATAAACATGAAAACTTGTGAGGTCCTTGAACCAATCATCCCAGACATGATCCGATACCATTGTCCAATCTCACTCAAAGTAGAATTCTTGAAACCACCAACTTTATTATTCAAGAGGAGAATTTGGCTTTATTCCCAGGGTAATTATGGAACGTTGAATGAGGACTTCTCCCATGTCAATTGGAATGCCCTCTTTGATGACCCATGTCTCGATAACATAGTGACCAAATTTACTGACAAAATACTTGAAACTGCATCCGCCCACATACCTAACAAAATCACTACCACGCGAATAGATCAGCCGAAATGGATGCACAATGAAATTAGATTACTGCTCAGACAGCGTAAACGTTTATATCGCATTGCTAAACGTACCAATACCCCGAATGCCTGGGCAAACTACAAACTAAAACGAAATAATGTTGTATCTGCTATAAGGAAGTCCAAAGCTTTACACTTGTCGAAAATTCAGTCCACGCTAATAAGTAGTAAAACGCCGCCATCACAGTGGTGGAAGACCTTGAAAACAGCAGTCGGGAGCAGTTACTCTGGAATTCCTACTCTCACCCATTCCGACCAAATATTCTCGTCAAATGTTGAGAAAGCCGAAGTGTTCAACGAATACTTCAGTTCTATCTCAACAGTTGATGATTCGAATGCTTCCTTGCCATACGCATCAACACGTGTTTCTGCAATTATTGATTGTATCACTTTACATTGTGATGAAGTGCATACAGCAATGAAATCGTTAAAAATTTCTAAGGCGTCCGGTCCAGATCTAATTAGCCCGCTTCTTCTAAAAGAATGCAAATCATCCTTATGTGAGCCACTCTCCATCTTATTATACCCCCGCTTCGAAGAAGTGGGGGCTATATAGGAATCGCCCTGTACGTCCGTACGTCCGTACATCCGTCCGTCCGTACGTCCGTCCGTCCGTCCGTACGTCTTTCCGGAGATGAAATTCTTGTGTGCGCAACTCCTCCTACATTTATCAATCAATTTGGACAAAACTTTTCAGACATCATCACTACTAAGTGAACATGCGCATATTCCAAGATTTTTGATCTGCGACGATTTTAACCAGGTTTTCTCCCTTTGACTTAGATTTATTGTGTCTTTCCATCCGAACAAATTCTTGTGTGCGCAACTCCTCCTACATTAATGAACCGATTTTGATGAAACCTTTCAAACATCATCTCTACTAAGTGAACATGTGCATATTCCAAACTTTTTAATCTGCGACAATTTTAACCAGGTTATCTCTCTTGAACTTTGATTTAATATGGGTTTCTACATGAAATTCTTGTGTGCGCAACTCCTCCTACATTTATCAATCAATTTGGACAAAACTTTTCAGACATCATCACTACTAAGTGAACATGCGCATATTCCAAGATTTTTGATCTGTGACAATTTTAACCAGGTTATCTCCCTTTGACTTAGATTTATTATGTCTTTCCGTTCGAACAAATTCTTGTGTGCGCAACTCCTCCTACATTAATGAACCGATTTTGATGAAACCTTTCAAACATCATCTCTACTAAGTGAACATGTGCATATTCCAAACTTTTTGATCTGCGACAATTTTAACCAGGTTATCTCTCTTGAACTTTGATTTAATATGGGTTTCGGCATGAAATTCTTGTGTGCGCAACTCCTCCTACATTTATCAATCAATTTGGACGAAAGTTTACAGACATCATCACTACTAAGTGAACATGCGCATATTCCAAAATTTTTGAGCTGTGGCAATTTTAACTAGGTTATCTCCCTTTAACTTAGATTTATTATGGGTTTCTACATGAAATTCTTGTGCGTGCAACTCCTCCTACATTTATCAATCAATTTGGACAAAACTTTTCAGACATCATCACTACTAAGTGAACATGCGCATATTCCAAGATTTTTGATCTGCGACAATTTTAACCAGGTTATCTCCCTTTGACTTAGATTTATTATGTCTTTCCGTTCGAACAAATTCTTGTGTGCACAACTCCTACATTAATGAACCGATTTTGATGAAACCTTTCAAACATCATCTCTACTAAGTGAACATGTGCATATTCCAAACTTTTTGATCTGTGACAATTTTAACCAGGTTATCTCTCTTGAACTTTGATTTAATATGGGTTTCTGCATGAAATTCTTGTGTGCGCAACTCCTCCTACATTTATCAATCAATTTGGACAAAAGTTTACAGACATCATCACTATTAAGTAAACATGCGCATATTCCAAAATTTTTGAGCTGTGGCAATTTTAACTAGGTTATCTCCCTTTAACTTAGATTTATTATGGGTTTCTACATGAAATTCTTGTGCGTGCAACTCCTCCTACATTTATCAATCAATTTTGACGAAACCTTTCAAACATTATCACAACTAAGTGAACATACGCATATTCCCAAATTTTTGATCAGCGACAATTTTAACCAGGTTATCTCCCTTTAACTTGGATTTATTATGGGTTTTCAAATGGGATTCTTGTGTGTGCAACTCCTCCTACATTAATGAACCGATTTTGAATACATGTTGCACATTGTAAATGTGTTTTTCCAAATGTAAACCATATATGTGTGGGCTCCTTAAGTATTCAGTGCTGTTCTGTGGAAGGCCACATGCAAATACAAATTTCAACAACAAAAAATGATCTTTATGTATACATTTCCTTATGGCCTTCACCTACATGATCAGAAGTGCATTCCTCTAAAAACCCAAAGCGGGGGTATTAATCACCTTCAGTGATAGTTCTAGTTCAATATACTATTGAACAACTCGTATTTCCCATCATTGTGGAAAAAAGCTAATGTCTCTCCGATTTTGAAAAAACACCCTTCCAATTATGTGACGAATTATCGGCCAATATCTTTGATTAGCTGCGTTGGTAAATTACTTGAAAAATGTGTATTCAAACGCTTGTGGGAGTTTTTGATTGACAATAAAGTTCTCAGCCAATTTCAGTCAGGTTTTACACCCGGTGATTCAACAGTCCTCCAGCTCACTGACATATACGATGAATTTTGTCACGCCCTTGATGATGGCAAAGAAGTTAGGGTTGTCTTCTGTGATCTCAGCAAGGCCTTTGACAAAGTATGGCATGCAGGTCTTATCCACAAGTTGGAAAGTATTGGTGTTTCGGGTGAACTTCTGTTGTTCCTCAAATCGTATCTTACAGATAGGTTGCAACGAGTTGTGATATCGTCTGAGACTTCGTCCTGGAGAACCATAAATGCAGGTGTTCCACAAGGGTCTATTCTTGGACCCTTGCTGTTCCTTATATATATCAACGACATAACCAAAGATCTTCTGAGCAGTATACGCCTATTTGCAGATGATACTTCTTTATATTTAATTATAGAAAACCCTGAACAAGCCTCGACAATAATTAATCAAGATCTGGCCACAATTGAACATTGGGCTAAAACGTGGTTGGTAGAGTTCAATCCAAATAAAACTGAGAGTATGCTAATATCTCGAAAAACTACCCCTACTATCCATCCACCATTATTTTTTGGCGGTTCTCAAATATCTGAAGCCGTTAATCATAAACATCTGGGAGTCATATTAAATAGCACGTGTACATGGAATGACCATATCGACCATATTTGCGCAAAGGCCTGGTCCCGGTTAGACTTACTTAGGAAGCACAAATTTAACTTAGACTGTAGTGTCCTAGAAAAAATATATTTTGCTTTTATCAGGCCCCTCCTTGAATACGCCTATACTGTTTGGGATAATTGCTCCATAACTAAAGTGGAGGAAATGGAAAAAATCCAGATTGCTGCGGCAAGGATTATTACTGGGGCAACCGTCAGTGCTAGTAAGTCCTTACTTTATACGGAAACTGAATGGGAACTGTTGCAAGATAGACGATACAAACACAAGTTAATCCAGTTCTTTAAAATGTACCACCGTATGGTTCCTCCGCACATCTCCAGTAAAATCCCACAACGTGCTTCCTTGACCAATCCTTCACTTAGTCTTCGATCAGGTCAAAACCACTGTGTTCCGTTCTGTCGGACTGAACTGTATAAATCTTCTTTCATACCCAGTGTTACTGACCAATGGAATAATTTGCCCTTGTCCGTGCGTGAAAACTCATCATTGACAAACCTCAAGACTTTTCTAAACGATGGCAACCGATGACCGCCAAGGTTCTATTGTAGATCGAAATCTCGCACAGCCCAAATATATCACTGTAGATTGAGACTAGGATGTAGTAACCTCAATTTTCACTTATATCGCAACCACTTATCACCAACCCCTCTATGCCAGTGTGGAGAGGAAGAGACTCGGGCTCATTTTCTCCTGCATTGTCCAATTTTCTCCGATGCTCGTAATTATTCAATTAATCTCCTTCTGTTTGGAGCGGACTCCTCTACACTTCTATTCGGTTCAGAATTCCTGAGTAATGACGATAACCGCCTTATCTTTGAAGTGGTACACGACTTTATTTTATCAAGTAAGCGATTCGCTAATTAACCCCAATGTAGTACTAGCCCATTTTATATACTTACTATAATAAATACTAACCCACAATTAAATCAAGATGATCTCCGTTGGAATGCCTGTAAACTAAGCTACACATGTTTACAGTGGTAAATAGGCGAAGCCTTACTGATCAACCGTGACTCTGTTATCAATGCTTGGATGAAAGTCCTCCAAATGGGCGTCTTGGGTGGCAAATAATTGGAGTTACCTTGATTATATTTCTATCTTACGTCACGCATAGTCATTTCACATAGGTGAGTGACATTAGACACAAATAAATACTCTACGTAATGAATGCATCCACCACGCACTTTCCAACTCTTCTTGCAGCTCAACCCATCCCTGACTGTTTCCATACAAGATTAGTTACTGTCACTTTTCAAACGCTTGTATAATGCAGATAAACACTGTTTGTACTTGATACTGATACCTTCTATTGTCATCGACGTATCTTTGTGATCTTGTGTTGGTGGAAACGGCCTTGTATAAGCTTTCAGCTTACTGCCGAATTCACATTAATGTTTGAAATGTATCTGTTATGGTTTGTTTTGTTTTTTTTGCAATAAATAGTGTTTAAACTAAAAACTGTCCGACTACTGTGTCATAGATCGCAGATTGTTGCCCACGGCGTCTTGGGACTGCCACCTCCCTATTGACCGTAACCTCCACGCTGTGTAAATCCACATTTTTTCAGGGAGACGACTCCAAAAAGCTTCAAGCTTACTGTCAAATCCCTTCTATATATTTTGTGCCTTCTTTTTTCTGTTACTGTGTATACCATAAATGTTTGATTTAGTTTGGATGTTAAGCTTTCTGGTTCCATTTGATGTATACATATACCATGATTTTTCAAATAAATATTGTTTAAACTAATGCCTTACAGGGCCAAAATTAAACTACATGTTGACATGCATACAATAAAATAATGTTTTTTTCTCAAGCGTTTAGAAAAATGCATATCCTCAAGCTACAGTAACCTGATTGAATGCAATAATATTAATGTTATCTATTGGGCAATTTCATCTAGTCATTGAGCAAGAGTTTGTTACATCCCCTTCGACATTTTGGGCAACTTATGGCCCTGAGTAGTGTATGTATGCTGCTGGTAGGAGATAATAGAAATTTGATAAAACTGATCAGATTCATCAACAAGAACCACTCAAAACAGCTCAAAGCTCATCAACAGAACTATTTTGTAATGTCTGGAACAGAATCTGTTGAGAACTATGTGAAGCTAAAATATTTTCATGGGAATAGTTTGAAATTTCCAATTGTAATTTTCTAGCTTCAATCTTTAAAACAAAACCTACTGAGTGGAATCTCATATAAAAATGTAGCACCAAAAAAAATGTTTTTCAAACTGCAAATATCTGCTAATGGAAATTTCCAAAAATTAATGCTTGTGACCTAGTGCTAAAATAATCACAATGAACTTTAAGAAGCAACTGGATGATCTGCACTTAACCAGCAGAAATGTCACTGACAGAATTGTAATAAAAACTGCTAGAAGGCAGTAACAAAACTCTTTCATGAAATTCCTGGAAAGAAGCCACAAAATGAAATTGATGAATGCAACTGGGGAGTATTCAGGGAAATTTCATAACTAGCAAACTGAAAAAAAGAATTTTCAATTGAAAGTGTCTTGAAATACTCAAGCAGAGAATTTTTAAACACTAATGGATTGAGCTGAATATACAGAATGTCATGAAAACTGCTGGCCTCCACCAGCTGGACTCAAATATCCTTGGAATTTCTGAAACACCAATTGAATGGCAATGGTTCAGTCTAGGTCTCTACGGTTGATTATCATTAACAGAAATTTCATGAAAAACTCCTGGGAACCACTGACAAGACATTTGAAAAAAAATTGTCATATATCACTGATACTTTATAAGGTCCAACTCTTTGGAAGTTCCTCATATTTAATGGAATTAAGAATACAACTTGTTAAACCTTTCAACCTGGGCACCCTAGATGGAAGACAGAAGTGTCTATGGTGAAATGGCAAATCCATTCTGCATTTGTAGGGTGGTTCAGTATTAATTTAATCCTACAAAAGTGTACGATTAAATTATTGTAGGTCCTCATTACCAATTCATTGCTCATTGTGTTTGCTTGTCCACCAATAATTTTTCTTCATCTCTAAGTTTATGCTTATTGGGTTGAAAAGTTCAGGTTTCTTTCAGTTAAACACATCTAGGAGCATTTTCCACAATTCTTGTGGTAATTTGAGTATTTATCCACTTTCAGTGTGTTTTACAGAGCTTATGGAACTCTTGTCATACGAGATAAAGTATATTAACCTTCTGCACACTGTTGTTGAAATATCAAAATTTTCAGTAGCAAATATTTCCAATAATGCAACTTGAGCTCTTGCAAACAAGATTGGATTGGTTAAATTCCCAGTTGTATTATGGGAAAAATGCAGCTTGAAATTTTGGAGTTTTGACATCAGGTGCAGGAAGCTCAAATCATAATTATCCAAGTCAAAGAGATCTGTAGAGCAGCAGAATTTGGGTGTAAAATTGTCAGTATTATATTTTGGAAAGATATTACTCAATACTTACTGCCAAAGTGGCTATATGTATACATTCAGTTTACAAAATTCTGTTGTGCTTTTTGAGGGTGAACATATTTGCAAATGGATTTGGAAAAAGAGCCTCAAGAATTTTGGGCCATAGTAGGATCTTATTATCCCGCTCCGACGAAGTTGGGGAGGGGGTTATTGAACTGGTGTTTGTCCGTTCATCTGTCTGTCCATCACAAACTTTGTCTACTCAACTTCTACTACAGTTTTCAGTGGATTTTTTACAAAACTTGGTCTGAAGATTCAGTATCAAGTGTAGATGTGCATGTGGTCAAGAATTTTCAATACGATGAATTTTGCATGGCTATGGCCCTTCGAAATAGCAAAATTTCCTTCATGAAGGCTTGTCCTCTTAACTCCTACATTTTTTATTGGATTTTTATGAAACTTGGCCTGAAGTATCAGTATCAAGTGTATATGTGCATGTGGTCAGGAATTTTCGATGCGACAAATTTTGTGTGGTTACAGCCCTTGGAAATAGCAAAATTACTGTCACAAATGCTTGTCTGCTAACTCCGGCATTTTTCATTGGATTTTTACAACACTTGGTATGCAGTATGAGTGTACATGTGTATATGGAAAGGAAGTGTCGATTCAAATAATTTTTCTAGAGTTAATAGTTCTTGTCAACTTTGAATTTGCCAAAATAGCAGGTTTTTGGAAGATCACGTCAGTTGCGATTAAAGAAATTAAATGATTTATCCCCCCGCTGACGAAGTCGGGAGGGGGATATTGAAATGGTGTTCGTCGATCCGTCTGTGCATCAGTCCATCCATCCATCTGTCCATCACAAACTTTGTCAGCATAACTTCTCCTTCAATTTTCAGTCGATTTTTTATGAAACTTGGCCTGAAGTATCAGTATCAAGTGTAGATGTGCATGTGGTCAGAAATTTTTGATGGGACGAATTTTGCGTGGTTTACAGCCCTTGGTAAATTTCCATCACAAAAGGCTTGCCCACTTAACTCCTCCTGCATTTTTCATTGGATGTTTACGAAACTCGGTGTGCAGCATGTGTATGATGTATACATGTGCATATGGAAAGGAAGTTTTGATTTGAATAATTTTACCAGAGTTATAGCTCTTGTACATATCGTAGCATAAAAGTCGGTGGAGGATACGGATGTTGTTAGACTCTCTTGTTGTAACATATACATTATTGTGATGGATTGATGGTAACATGGTCTGAGGTTTGCAGCTTGGAAAGTATGTTCAGCCTGGACATTCTGTGTCTTGGTGAAACATAAACTCTGAGCTGCAAACCTCAGACCATGTTACCATCAGTTCATCACAATAACAGATAATTTTGCTAATGGTATATTTTGTTATAGCTAGGCTTTTCTGAAAAACCATCAGAAAGAAACCAATGTTAATCTCATGAAAATATTTATTTGTTCCTTTCAAAAGTCTGAGAACACAGAAGTAATTGACTATTGAAATTCACAAGTTTTGATTTCAGGAAATTTTCCTTAAGAAGCTGATAAAAACATATTTTGTAGGGACTGATTTTGAAACTTGGTAATGAGAGAAGTTTATTACATTGAGTCATACTAAGAGCACAACCATTTTCATACATTTTTGCATGCTGTGTGTATTGACCTAACTACTCCATTGAGTAAAGGTTATTATCATCTGAAAATTGATTTGTTCCACACCGAAAACAACAATTACAAGTAATTGAATTTGTAAGACTGTTTTAACAAGTCAATAAAATATATAATGAATAATACACAGCAGAAAAATATATATCAGTTTTTTGTCCTCTTTTCTTCTTTGGCTAGAAGAATAGTTCATTCATTTACCTCAAGAATTTTGGTTCTCATTGCAGACTTTTAAAGTTAAATTGTCTACATGCAAAGGATTGATCTTACTGCAGTTACCATACTGATCTAGGAATAACCCCAGTGGGGTGTGAAGTAAAAGAGAGCAAGCGTGTATGGATGGGCTTATTTTTGAGAGGCCAAGCCTGCAGGAGAGTTTGGATGCAAATTTGACAGAAAGTTAGGTGACTCTGTCAATCTCATAACAAAAATGCATTAACCCCTTACACAATGTAACGGCCAAAACCGGCCAGTGCTATTCTCAAAAATCGCCAATTAATTTTCATTATTTTTTCATTTTTTGTCTCAAAAACATAGGTTATGACCCCTCATTGAGCTTGTTGAGCTTGTTCCAATGAGGGGTCATAACCTATGTTTTTGAGACAAAAAATGAAAAAAATTAGTTAGTGTCGTCTGCTTTCATGTTAAGTAAAGGGTTAACCATTTTCCTAACGAATTAGATACATCTGCCAGCATAATTTATAAATTGAACAGTTGAAAAAAAAGTATAAAACAGTTTCAACAAAACCATATCAAGTGATACCTCATTCTAATTTTTAAAATCATTTGAAAAAGAAATAATGAAAATAGCAAATTTTGATATCAATCATGTGCATTGGATTGGGTAAGAGGGTCACTCAATATGGTTTTGTTGAAATTTTTTGAAAAATTTGAAAAAATTATATTTGAAATAATAAATTTTGATATCGTCTGCGTTGGGTAAATGGTTAATTAGATATATGTAGAAATTATAGCCCAGCCTCAATCTAGATTGAATGTACTGCAGCTTTATGTGGAATTATAGGCCATACTCCATCCAGTTAAGCATATTTGGGGCACCCCAAATGGAAAAGAATGCCAAACAAATCCAGTGTTGGACTCAAGGGAGAAAGGGCAGCTTCAGGCAGTCATCCATGCTGATGATGGTTACTTGCAGTATTGAATTTTCTTACAGTTCTAGTAACTGTACTATCTTTCCTAAGATTACATGTGTAGAACAGGTGTGAAGGTCTTTGGAATGGCACACTAGGGCTACAGCCTAGTTTTCTGAAATTGCAAGAGCTCAGCACAAGGCAGTAAGTCAAAAATTGATATATGATAACAGTTTTCTTATCAATTATGTATACAATCGATTAAAAATATTGTCAGATTCCATTTTTGTAATCTCAAGTTGTGTCGAGAACTTGTGTGAAACTTCATTTTGCAACAGCAACAAGTAAATCATCCTTTGAAAAGTTTAACTTCTTCTTTGCAAAAGTTTGCACTGGTTAAAAATAGCACTTGCAAAATAAAAGTCCAGTGTGTACACTACAGCATTTGACAAAGTGTGCCATTAGGCAAGATCCTCCCCAAAATAACACTGGATTATTATTGCCTTATTTTTGCCAGATTTCCAGATTGCTGTTGCAATCTGGCAGTATTCAGGCATTATGGAAATAATATTCTTCAACTTTCTCAAATTTTGCTTCCTCGCCAGAAAAAGTAGTTTGCAAGAATGTTTCCAATTTTTTTTCAATTTTCAAAATTACTTCAGATATAGACATCTATCTTGAACATGCTACAAAGTTTGGGCAATAATTTTTTTTCCTGTTTTGCAGGTGTTAAGCAATTTCTTAATACTGCCACATTGTGACAACATTATGGCAATAATATGGTGCTGTTAAAGCAATAGATTTACCTCCAGCTTTCTACATTAATATAGTCTGTAGTATGTATTCCTTGTACATGTACCCAAATCTGTGAAATAATGAGAAATCACATTTTACTTTATAACCTCCCCTAATTGATTTCTATTAGGAATAACCTAGACTTCAACAGTAAATACTATTGGGATGGGTACAGAATTAACAACAATGAATTATGGTGCCCCTATGCAACTCATCAAGTGTACAAACGTGAAGCGAATCTCAGTAATCCTGTATAGTCAACTCCAAAACAGATCTCTCCTGTATCCATGATTTATTCTCATGCTATGTCTTCTAACACTGACAGGGGAACAAGTATGGTCTCTGCCAAGAAGGTGCTATCAAAATGATTGTGCATGCTAAAGCATTGCAGATGGCACCTCATGCACTCAAAGTATGATATTTTAATTAAGTATTACCTGGCTGTTATTAATGTTTACAAAAATAATTTCATGATTATTCTTTATTCTCTTACATTCACTCCAAATAAACTAGCAGCAAATAATTTATTATCTTCCAGAAGGATTATAAAAAAAGATTAAGCAAGATAAAAAAGATTGAGTGAGAAAGAATTGTTTTGATAAGAATTAGATTAAATGGATAAACATTTAATTCAGTTGTCCCATAACAAAGAGCCATTGAATGAGCACAGGCATGAATTCTGTCTCGTCTGCGTTGTCAGACAGCGATGGTATTGAAAACGACGCACTGAAATAATATACCATAAAGCATTTGAGACCTACTAAAAGTATACTTTTATTGCCAAATTTTGGTGCCAAATGCTGTATTTTTGGTGTCAAATGAATTAATTTAGTGCAAATAACAAAATTCAGTAACATGTACAAGCCTTAAAAAAAAGTGAATTAATTCAGTATCAAATGGTAACTGGAGCCATGGTGTTAACTGATAAAACAAATTATGTTTACTGGTAAAATAGACTCTGGTAACCAATGATTGTAGAGGAAGTCCTCTAACATGGCATGAATGATTGGCCAAACTTGATGTCAAGCTTGTGTTGCAGTCATGAATAGCTATAGATGCTGAATATAATGTTTCCAATCATATCCAACCATAAATAAGTTGAATATTTCTTGTGTGAGTATTTTCAATTTGCATTACAAGTACAACCCTTCACTTAGCATAACTGCCATAACCTGCCAGTTTCCATTCAAATTTTATTATTTTTATTTTTTTTCTCAGTTTTTGACCCCAGGACATGAGCTCATTCGAATGAGAGGTCATAAGCTATGTTTTGGAGGCAAAAATGCAAATTTTTTAGTTATTTAAGCAAAAGTTTTAAAAATGTCAACTTCTGGTCAGGTAAAGTAAAATGTTAGGATGTATTTCTGATTTTTGCCAAAGATATGCCATACAGTTTAACCTTGAGTGAGTTGGGTCAATAAAAGTGACAGTATCTCAATGCACATGCTCATTAATGTTCTTATCTTTTCATTTTGATAACTGTAGGCTCAGAACACAAGTTTGATGCTATTATGGCCAGAAACCAGTCAAGCCCTCAACTGGGTCATCATCTATGTTTAGTTTCAATCATCTGGAATATTTCACTTGGTTGGAAAAGTGAAGCTATACGCATTTCCAAACAACCCATATATTCTAAAGGATAGAATCTGAAAAATTTCATAAAGATTCATTTTCTGTGAATCAAACCTATAAATGTTGCTCAATCAAGACTTCATTAAAATTTCCACAAAATGTGAGTAAACAAACAGCCCATAGCAGTGTCAGATTCCTTACAGAATTAGACTGGTGGCCCGAGAGATTGCTCAGAACAGTGAACAAAGAGTAGATTCACAAATCCTGTTGAAAAGGTGAACTATTTTAAGGCCTTGCAAAGCTTTGAAAATTCAATTCAATTCAATTCAAAATTACCCTGATGACAACCAGAGGCTCAGAACACTCAACAATGAGTAGATTCGCAAATCCTGTTGGAAATGTAAAATATTTTTCGGTTCTGCAAAGCTTCGAAATTTAGTTCGGTTTGAAATCATCTCATAGATTTCATTCGAACTGGAATGTGCTGATTTGGATATTTTGAATTGTCAAGATGTTCTCAAAATCCTACCGAATGTCTCTTCCTCTTGAACTCTTCTTCTATCATCAGGTCTCCTGTACAGGAGACCTGATGATAGAAGCATTCAAGTTGGTCCACTTTCGAAAACTACTTCAATTCCTTTCCTGGAATATTCCACATTTTTGAATGATTTCCCCAAACAGAGAAGTTGATGTTGAGTACAATATGTGAATGGAGACTGACAATATTTACAATTGTAAGAAGGTGCAATATCTACAACCTGAAGGGGGCAAGGTGGCTCAGTAGGTAGATGTGTAGGCCGCAATCCGAGAGGTCCTCGGTTCGAATTCCACCTGCGGCAACTGCGTTGTGTCCTTGGGCAAGACACTTCACCCCTGTTGCCCATGTGGGTGCACAGTGATGTTGTGTACTAAGGCGTACTGCACGTCGATGGAGCACCTGTTTTCAACCATTTCTAACCCTGCTTGTATGGATTTAATATGTTGGGGAGCTGACAGTTGCTCACCGTTGCTCAGTGGTTCTCTCTGGGTACTCCAGCTTCCTCCACCCGTAAAACTGTTAAGGTCATGATTAGCCATTGTGCAGAAATATGTGACCTTAAATACCAATAAATAAATTAATAATCTACAACCTGAAGAGACGTGAGAATCGATTGGAGATTTGATTGGATATTCGATTCAGAATCCTATACCTGATTCAGTTCGACCTGAAATGTGAGATTCACAAGCCCTAAACTATTTTCAAGTTCTTTGTACATAGCAGTATACACTTCTTTACTAATCTTGTTGCTTTTCTATTGCCAGGTAGACCACGCTTCATATAACCAACCACTGCTTCCCTCTACTAACCCTACTGATGTAGTCACTGAATACTTCTACAATGTCTGCACACCTGTTAAACCTTCCACTGTGTCTAATGATTCTATTAGTGTAGATTCTAGACTTGTTACCTCACCCCAGCACCCATCTCAGGTAATTGTATTAAAGCATGCTTTATTTTTTTTTTTTTGATACTATTTTACACTAGCTAATTCACCAGGATTTTGAACACAACAGTGCATGCATCAGCAGCAAAATCATTTTTATTACCTACCTTGTTGGCATAGTTTTATGTCATTTTGTGAGGAAAATTCCTTAAGATTAAGGCATTTCCTTAATTTTGCTTTCCCAAATATGAATAAGAATAAGGGTTTATATAGCTTTAAATTTTTTTTTATTTCTGTGATTGGTGTGAAAAATTGATTTTTGACAAAAATTTAAAATGTTTTGCAAAATCTGTAAATTTTCTGAAAAACAAATGTTGCAAATTTTATTTTGTGAGCCATTGGTTGTCTTGGGTATATTTTAATCATTCCAGCTGCCTTTCTTCATGAATTTAATTTGGGAAATTTTTTTATATATATAGTTTTGTGCTTATCTTATACATGCTTTTGTACAGATGGTTGCCTCAGACAAGACTTTTGTGTGATTATGCTTTTAGAAATAAAAGGACTCATCTGAATACATTCTGTGGTCCAAGTTATGAAACATAGAAAATATAATACTGTACCCTGGAGCATACTGAAGTGAATAGCCCTGTTAATAGCATATAGCTTCCAAACACCAAACCATTTCCTATACCTTTAGTACACATTTGAACTGTCAATTGCATATTGCTCAAACAGTAAATTTCTGTTAACTGAATAAAACATCTTGAGCAAAAATTACTTTCATTGAATCTCATTGTTTATAAGCCTCTTTCACTTCAAAACCTACAATATTAGCATTTAATCTATAATATGTTGTTCGACAGAGCTCATTGAGCTCTGTTGAGCAAGATATTATAGAGTAAATGCCCTGTTTATCGTTTATCACTGTTCACCAGGAAAATAACAAAATTCCTGTCAATTGAATACTCCTGTTGACTTAATATTCAATAGATATGATTCCACAGTACTGTAGAAACATAATTTTGAATTAGTGTACAAAATCCCCCTGCATTTTGAAGCATTTAATTGTTTCTGTTTCAAAGTTGATATGAGTTATGAGTTGCTCAGAAATTGTTATCCATTTGGCTGATGACATGCAATTTATGTGACATTCTTTAGAGCAAGCTTGAAAAGCCTTTTCCAACATTGTGTCAAATAGCACCATTTCATCAGCAAACTCTTTGATATACCAAGATTCTGATATTGCTCTGAAAGTGGGAGCCCAGTGGAGCAGTGTACTAAGTCAGTCTGCGGGTCTCTGGTACACATACATTCAGTCAGTGCTAAGTAACACTGATTTTGCGAGGTTAGTAAGTTGGAGAGCATGGCAGTTTCTCATTGCTACATGGTGGTTCTGTATTCCAGCTTCCCCCACTTGTAAAACTCTCTGACACAACATGACTGGCTGTTGAAAGTGTCATTAAACCCCAATAATTAAATAGATATTGCTCTGAAATTGATTGTAGCACCAATACAGTTAAATTTACTCTGTATGATAGCATTTAGAGTTTGTTATCTTATTGACAGAAATTTCAAGATATGATGGATTAAATTCTTGATTTGTTAATGTGTGAGGAAAATATAGGCAGCTGCTCATTACATTTCCCGCAGTAGTTTATTGTACCACCGCTTTTAATATATTGTTTTTTCTATGATCTGTACTGAAATCCAACAGTTAGATGCAATCAATATAGTATTCATACTTATTTGGTTTTTTAAACCCTTTGAACACCAGAGGCCATTTTACCAGCCCAGGGACATGGTACGCCATACTTTCATTAAGTAGGATGTCTGCTAAGTTAAGGGTGGGGTAGACCAATCAATATTTTCGATGTGCAGCCCTAAGGCTGTACGTTGAAAATATTGATTGGTCTTTCCCCAAATAATGAATATAGACTCTTCTAATTGCTGCATTTGAACTGACATGGAAGATACCACCAGGGTTCAAAGGGTTAAACTGTATTGGAGTGTTCTCTAAGTGTATTGGTGCAACATGGGTATAAATGATTCACTAAACTTGACTTTATCTCCATGTTGTGGTCACAATTAGCCATTGTGCAGAAATATGCGACCTTAAACACCAATAAATAAATAAATAAATAAATAAATAAATAAATAAATAAATAAAGCTGCTCAAGAAAGAATTAAGGAAATATCTGTATGTTAAATTAAAGAGGAATCCAGTGGATCTTTCATCATACAATTCAGTCAGATCTGTTCGAGCTTCATTTACAAAAATATCCATTCAAATTTTATTATGTTTAAAAATTTTCCCTCAAAAACATAGATTATGTTCCATTATTGAAACAAGCGCATTGAGCTTGTTCCAATGAGGGTCATAAGCTATGTTTTAAGGCAAAAAATGAAAATTTTTAGTTATTCGTGATTTTTTTTGCCCATCTAGTCTTCTTTTTATTTATTTATTGGTGTTTAATGTCACATATTTCTGCACAATGGCCAATCGTGACCACAACATGGAGATAAAATCAAGTTTAGTCAATTGTTTATACCCATTTTAGATGATTTCCACCCCAAGCATTGGTAACTGAGTCATATTTTACAAGTAAAACAGAGCTTGTTTGCACAGTAACCAAGTACTGCTTCACTTACAGGATTTTGACGGGGGTGTCTAGTCTTCTATTTTGGTTAGGTAAAGGGTTAAATGGCAAGCAAACATATCTGCAGGAATATCTTCTTAACCAGTTACCAACTTTGCAACTTCTTGAAAGTACCCCACAAACCAAAATGTTCAGTCTACCATAATATGGTTACTTTCCGGTTTTTTGGTGATAAATTAAATATTGTATTTAAGGTGTAAGAACAGCAAAGGTAAATATATTAGGTTAAAGTTATTCTAAAATGGTTGCCATTTTGAGAGTGAAACAATGACAACATTTCATGAACAAATCTCAAACTCGCGACTAGAGAATTGTGATTCTATCAATCAATGACTCACTCATGAAGATAAAAAGTACTGGAGCTCATACATATACAGATAAACACTTCATACTCTAGCTGGAAATATCTGTATAATGAAAACTAAAGTTTTCTGACTACTTACTTCATTGGCAGTTAAAATGGGTTAATGAGTTAAAATTGACTCCAAAAATATTTGGGAAAAGTGTTGTTTTATGATCACTAAAACTTCCAAGGCATTTCTGACTATATTTTTTTTCTTCCTGTGAAAATGAGCACAAAAATTGCAAAAGTTTCTAAAAATGACCATCTTTGTGGTGTTACATTTTTCAAGCTGCTGAATCTGCACTGGTTAATATTGAGAACAAACATCTAACAAAGAATTGGTTGATTCTTGGACTATCCAAAGCTTTGTCAGTTATTTCAAAAATACTTTATTGAAAGGGTCAGGCAAACAGAAAACTGCAAGGTTCTCTTCTTTCGCAGTTAGAACAGACATTGGGTTAAAACTGACACCAAAACTTTCAACACAAAATTTATTGTCAAGTAAACAATGAATACCACCATGCAACTCGGTTTGTGTTGTTCTATCTTTGTATCAAGATGTGAAAAAAGAAATATGCAGAAGTCAAACAAAACTTATTTTTTTATCCACACAGTACTGCTTTTCAAGTAACCAAAACAGATTTGGGGTGAAACATGACAGCAGGATATATGCCGAAATTCTGATTTTTTTTTATATACTAAATACTACTACACAAAGCACTGATGTGTATTCTTTCTGTCAGGGTATAAATGAGTACAGTAAAGTACAAAATTTATTGAAAAATTAAGTTTATCTGACAGTACTCCTTTTTAGGAAGCCAAAACTGGTATCGGATACAGCAGGACACCAAAACAGATAACAGCAAATTTGTTGCCCTCCAAATGATGAATACAGTCAACTGGTAGAGTACTAGAAGCCCATATTTGGGCTTTAATTTGAACCATGGTAACCCCAAATAAAAGGCTTCGTATTCAATGTACAAGCTTTATATTATCTTTGAAGCAAAATTATTTCGTCTGCAAGGATTTGCCTTGTTACAATTTATGGGAGAGTGCCCACAGGCACTCTACCATAAATTGTAACAAGGCAAAGGCCTGTGAACAAATTCTGATAACCAAAAATAATTAGGCGCTCTACCAGTTAAGCAAAGCAATAAGAGCGACAGCCTTTCTTGTATGGAAAAAATGACTACAGAAAATTGCCAAATTTACAGAAAAATAAAGCTTTTCTGTCAGTACTAATTTTTATGCAGCCAGAGCAGGTATTGGATAAAATGGGACATGAAACGTACAACACACAATTTGTTGCCAAAAACAGATAACAGCAAATTTGTTGCCCTCCAAATGATGAATACAGTTAACTGGTAGAGTACTAGAAGCCCATATTTGGGCTTTAATTCAAACTACGGTGACCCCAAATAAAAGGCTTCATATTCAATGGACAAGCTTCATATCTTTGAAGCAAAATTATTTCGTCTGCAAGGATTTGCCTTGTTACAATTTATGGGAGAGTGCTGTTTTGATGCTTTATTCACCAACATAAAAATCAAAGTGTTGCAGAATTCAATTTTGTATGGGCATGTTTTCGAAAACTCCATCACATCTTTCAACATTCAGCACTGGTAAATAATAATGCACAACATCAGTTAAGTCTTGATTGTTTTAAATAAATGCTATATTTTGCTGGCAAAATAGTCATTTGATTTTTATAACTCAAATCCAATGCAAAAACTCTTTCCTCCTAAACTCTTTTATTGGTTTTGTGTTCCAATTATATTTTTTTAAATATTTTTTCACCACCAATGTCATAATACCAAAATTTCAAGCAAGAAATCTTTTTCATAATGCAACATGGAATTTTACCAATTCATTCTTGTTTGACGGAGGTCATTTTGAGCTCTGTCAAACAAGATTGAATTGGTGAAATATCAAACTGCATTGTAGGAAAAATTTGCAGCCTGAAATCTTAATATTTCAACAACGGCATGCAGAAGGTCAAAATAATTTTTGAGTTCATGCTTGGTTATCTACTGATGCTTGTTAATTTATTTTATCAGCTTGTGCAGCACTTTAATGCATCATCTAAGAAATTGACTTTGGTATTTTCAATTACGCCTGATTACTTTTATAAACCATTTCTGAGTGGTAATTTATTACTGAGTTCAATACTTGACAAAGAGAAAAGGAAAAATGAATCTTTTCAAAATTTTCACCCTCTGTAAACTGATGTCAAAATATAAGAATTTGAAGCATCAAATCTTTCCCATAATGCAACTCAAAATTAACCATTTCAGTCTTGTTTGATAGAGCTCACTGCTTGAGTTGGCTAAATTCCTTGATAATAATAATAACACTTTGGCCAGCCACTGATTTGTCGAGGTTCTCGGACGAGAAGGCCTTGGTTACCCCTGTACTCCCAACTGACTCCCTATTCCCACGCTTCTCCTCTCCTCCCAACACTCGGAGACGAACTGCTTGATAACATCCCTTGCCCCATTCTTCCCAATCTCTCCGATTAGCATATTAACCCTCTCCTTTGAGTGTCCGCCTAACCACATGTCCTTCATTCTCCCATCCCACTTCCCCATTATACTCCCAGTGAATCTCATTCTTTTAGACTGGTACTTTGGGCATTCTAGAAGAAAGTGTTCCAGGGTCTCCACCATGCCCAAGTTACACATCTGGCACTCCCTTTCACCGTCTTTCCCAATTTTTCCCCTCAGCTCCAGGGATCGCGACCTCAGCTTAAACAACAGTGCCCCCCAAAGGTGCCATCAAGGTACTCTTCAAAACCTGGCTTCTCTTTATCATGCAGGCCACCCAAAGATCTCTTTGATTTGACCCCCTCTCGCCAATTATGGTTACAGTCCTCCATGACCCTTTCTCTGACAATTTTTTTTACCCTGGTTTGCCCCAACGTCCAGGTCCGAGATCTCCAATGAGTAGTTCTCTACTAGCTCCCTCACTTGGACCACCCACCCCGTTTTGATATTTGAGTTAGAAAATTCTCAGGAACATTACTTTACACCATCGGCTGTTGGGGAGATTTACCAAATAATTAAGATAACCGAGTTTCAACAGGTCTATCCTGTCCTTGATCCTCATCTACCCAAGCTCACCCCTGATTGCTTCTAGCGCTGCGGCATTACTCGACTCCGTTATCCATCGGCCTGCATCGTTCTGCAGGATTTCCAAGCTCTTTACGGCCGTCTGGTTTAGGGGTACCATTTCCGTACCGAATGTTATACTTGGCAGCACCACCATTTCCCAAATGGTTTTCCCCACAAAAACCTTATTGAAACTGTTTCTCCCTATAAGTTTCATTTGGTTAAGGATTCGCTTCCCCTTCAGAATCAATTTATTTGTGTGATTTCGGTAGATGCCTCTTCCTGTAATGCTTATATTTACCCCCAAATACTCGTAATCACCTGTCTCTCCTACACTGAGAAGTTTGCTGCTCCATTCCGGAATGCAGAACTCACCCACTCTTCACCTTCGAGTGGGGTCCACTTTGCGGCCCACAGGTGTAACTTTGCTCTTGCTGTCATTAAGTTTGAGTCTCCATTTGCTCCCATATTTCCCAACAATTCCCAGCATTTTCGTTAGCCCCTCTTCGCTTTCTGACACTAGAACCATATCGTCTGCAAAGAATAGCCCTGGGATCTTCAAGTCCCCAACTGCTGCCCCCTCGTCGCTACGCAGGAGTTCATCTCCTAAACCTTTGATGTACAATGCAAACAGGATTGGCGAAAGGATACACCCTTGTTTTAGGCCTATCTCCATAGGCACACGTTTTGTTGTAATGTTTCCCAGGCTAAGTTCACTCTGTACATCTTTATATAATGCTTTCATAATTCCAACAAACTCGCCTCCAAAGCCCAGAGACTCCAGCTTGCGCCACATACCCTCCCTCCATATTCTACCGTTTGCCTTTTTGACATCCAAAAAGGCCATAAACATCTTTTTATGTGCACCCATACTATGTATGGTACACATAATGCCGGCATCCGGGGTGACCATCCGTCGTTCGTCCATCCTTTGTCCATCCGTCTGTCTGTCCATCCATCTGTCCATCCAGCGTCCGTATCCATTTCTTTGGCATTCAATAACTTGAAAAATATTGCTTGGATTGTCAAGTTACTTTATATTTGTGTTAAGGTTACTGATGTACTGAGCTGTATAGTTTTTGGTGTAAATCTGTTATTTTGATCCTGAGATATTAACCCTTTATCTGTCAAATTGAAAATTCCTCCAATCCCTTTGGCATTCAATAACTTGAAAAATATTGCTTGGATTGTCAAGTTACTTTATATTTGTGTTCAGGTTACTGATGTGCCAAGCTGTATAGTTTTTGGTGTAAATCGGATAATTTGATCCTGAGATATTAACCCTTTATCCTTCAAATTGAAAATTCCTCCAATCCCTTTGGCATTTAATAACTTGAAAACTATTGCTTGGATTGTCTAGTTACTTTGTATTTGTGTTCAGGTTACTGATGTGCCGAGCTGTATAGTTTTTGGTGTAAATCTGATGATTTGATCCCGAGATATTAACCCTTTATCCTTCAAATTGAAAATTCCTCCAATCCCTTTGGCATTCGATAACTTGAGAAATATTACTTGGATTGTCAAGTTACTTTATATTTGTGTTCAGGTTACTGATGTGCCGAGCTGTATAGTTTTTGGTGTAAATCTGTTATTTTGATCCTGAGATATTAACCCTTTATCCTTCAAATTGAAAATTCCTCCAATCCCTTTGGCATTTGATAACTTGAGAAACATTACTTGGATTGTCAAGTTACTTTATATTTGTATTCAGGTTACTGATGTGCTGAGCTGTGTAGTTTTTGGTGTTAATCTGATAATTTGATCCGGAGATATTAACCCTTTATCCTTCAAATTGAAAATTCCCCCAATCCCTTTGGCATGAGATAACTCAAAAAAGATCAATCCGATTGTCATGTTTCTTTATATATTTATTCAGGTTACTGATGTGCTGTGCTGTATAGTTTTTTATGTAAATCTGATAATTCGATCCGGAGATAATTTAACCCTTTATCCATCAAATTAGACACTCCTCCAATCCATTTCTATATGTACCCATACCTTGTATGGTGTACATAATGTCAGCATCCGTGGTGGCCCTCCGTCATACAGCTTTCTACTAGTTGCGCGTATGGGTACACATCTGACGATTTCATTGGCCTATTTTTAGCTCAACTTTGACGAAGTCAAATTTGAGCTATTGTCATGGCCCATCGTCCGTCTGTCCGTACGTCAACAATTGGCTATGGCTCGGGCTAGAGGTCGTATTTATGAACCGATCTTTACGAAACTTCTTGTGTACCTTTGTTATGACCCTGGAACGGGAACGAGTGTTTTTAGGTGTGGTCCGAAATTCAAGATGGCTGCCAGCGGCCATTTTGTACCGATGATGCAAAAATCAGTTTTTTGTACAGAACTTCTGTATGAAAGTTCTGATTTGAATAAAGTTTTGTATAAATGTTTAGTACCATGGGATACATCACATATAATACAGGTTTTTTTCTCGTGCGTAAATTATGCAAATTAGACTGACTTTGATTTATTTAGTGTTACTTTCAGAGCTGTAAGTGCCAAGCTGCTATGGCTCGGGCTAGAAGCCGTATTTATGAACCAATCTTTACGAAACTTCTTGGGTACCTTTGTTATGACCGTGGGATGAGAACGAGTGTTTTTGGGTGCAGTCCGACATTCAAGATGGCTGCCAGCAGCCATTTTGTACCGACGATGCAGAAATCTGTTTTTTGTACAGAACTTCCATATGAAAGCTCTGATTTGAATAATTTTTCGTATGAATGTTTAGTACCATGAGATACATTACATATCGTATGGGTTTTTTTCTCGTGCTTATATTATGCAAATTAGACTAACTTTGATGTTTTTTGGTGTTACTTTCAGCACTGTAAGTGCAAATCCCTATACGGCTCGGGCTAGAGGCTGTATTTATGAACTGATCTTTACGAAACTTCTTGGGTACCTTTGTTATCACCGTGGGACGAGAACAAGTGTTTTGGGGTCCGGTCCGAAATTCAATATGGCCGATGGCAGCCATTTTGTACGAAATTTGGTGCAATCAGATTTTTGCCCAGAACTTCCATATGAAAGCGCTGATTTGAATAATTTTTTGTGTGAATGTTTAGTACCATGGGATACATCACATATAATAAGGGTTTTTTTCTCGTGCAGAAATTATGCAAATTAGATGAAATTTTTTCAGTGCTGCTTACACACAGTAAGTACTCATGTCAATACGGCTCGGGCTAGAGTCTGTATTTATGAACTGATCTTCACGAAACGTCTTGGGTACCTTTGTTATCACCTTTGGACGAGAACGAGTGTTTCTGGGTGCGGTCCAAAATTCAAGATGGCTGCCAGTGGCCATTTTGTATCGAAATTAGGTCTAATCAGTTTTTTGTACACAACTTCTATACGGCTCAGGCTAGATGCCGTATTTATGAACCGATCTTTACGAAACTTCTTGGGTACCTTTGTTATTACTGTGGGATGAGAACGAGTGTTTTTGGGTGTAGTCCAAATTTCAAGATGGCCACCAGCAGCCATTTTGTACCAAAATTAGTGCAATCAGTCTTTTGTACAGAACTTCTGTATGAAAGTTCTGATTTTAATAAATTTTTGTATGAATGTTTAGTAACATGGAATATATCACATATAGTATGGGGTTTTTTCTCATGCAGAAATTATGCAAATTAGATGAACTTTGATTTATTCAGTGCTACTTATACTCTGTAAGTGCACATGTCAATACGGCTCGGGCTAGAGGCTGTATTTATGAACCGATCTTCACAAAACTTCTTGGGTACCTTTGTTATCACCTTGGGACGAGAACGAGTGTTTCTGGGCGCGGTCCAAAATTCAAGACGGCTGCCAGTGGCCATTTTGTACCGAAATTAAGTCCAATCAGTTTTTTGTCACAACTTCTACACAGCTCATATTTGTGAACTGATCTTCACGAAACTTCTTGGGTACCTTTGTTTTCACCTTGGGACAGGAATGAGTGTGTTTTGGGGTGCCTTTGTTATCACTGTGCTATGAGAACAAATATTTTGGGGTTCAGTCAGACCCACTGTGGGACTCAAAAATTTCTTTTCTAGTTTAGCATCTGACTGTCACCCACCTTTACAATACTTTACCTATACATTTGTTACAGGCAACGCTCAGTATTTATGTACAGACCGTTACAATACTTTATATGTACCTTTGTTATCAGGTCATTACCTAGATGTTTGTCATTGCTGTGTCACATACTATACATGTACATGTCTTTGTCTTGACAAGTTGAGCTACAGTGTCATTGACACTTTCATTCTTTTTTGCTTTTGTGGATTCTATCATTTGGGATAGTGTGAAAAGATGGTCAGTAACTCTCCTTCCCTTCCTGAAGCCATTCTGGATTTCTCCCAAAAAACCCTTCTCTTCAATCACCTCCTCTAGACTCCCATACAGGACTTTACAGAAAACCTTTCCAATGTTGCTACTGACAGAGATCCCTCGATAGTTGTCCAAAACATCTTTTTCTCCCTTTTTGTGAATAAATGTCACTTTGCTTTCTCTCCACTCCTTTGGGACCTCTTGATTTTCTATGGCTAGATTGAATAGGGCAGTTAGGCTTTCCACGAATTCCTCTCCCCCTTTTTTGATAAACTCGTTAGGAATTTCATCCACTCCTCCCGCTTTTCCATCCCTTAATTTTTATATCACCTTTTGCACCTCCTCCGTTTTAATTTCCCTGCACATGAAGTGCAATAGGTTTTCCTCAACCTGATTCGGACACTCAGGTGAGCTCCCCATGCCCCATCGCTTATCATTTACCTTTTCCCAGTGCTTGACTAGTTCTGATGCGACTTGATCTTGCTCGTCTGTAACTCTGCCGTCTACTTTAATACTCTGTGGGTTACTTCCTTTGTTATGTTCTTCTGGACACTACCCCTCTTGGGTACGCTTGCAAGCCTTGGTTTCAGTTTTTCATTGAACTTTGCCCAGTCAGCATCCTTTTTGAATTCCCAAATCTCCTTAAAGCTTCCTTTGCTTTTTACTAGATTTTTGGCCCTGATCGTCACTGTAATCAAGTTGTGATCACTATCCACCTCCATTTTACCCTCATCATCCACTTCTACCCCTATCACCTCCCTCCATAAATTAATATCTGTGAGAATGTAGTCGATTATTGATTTTCTGTCATTCCTCTCCCAGGTCCATTTCCCCTTACTCCTCGAGTCCCTGTTCAGAATCTTCAGACCGAGCTCGTTTGTGAAGTTCAACAGCTTCTTTCCATTCCTGTTGACTTTCTTGCCCACACCCTCTATGCCTTCTTCATTATTACCTATGTGGCCATTAAAGTCACCCATCAGAATTATACCAAGCCCCTTGTTTTGTAGTTCGGTGATATTGGACCTTAGTGTTGAGTATATCGAATCATTCCACTTGGGTTTGCTTCCCTCCACCACACAGTACACAACCCCATGGGCAATACTTTTGTTTCTCAGATTGATCCTTACCCATCCAATTTCTTTCAATACCTCAACCGGGGTGCTGACGTCTTCCAGGTCTGTGATATTTTATTTAATCTTGTTGTACAGAGCTCTGTAGTGATAATAATAAACAAATATCTAGCTCCTTACCTGAGTAGAGAGAAATAATCAATATCTGGTTAATTAAATATTCCTTCAGTTTCCATTGACAAAGTTGGTATTCAATTAACAAGGTTCTACTGAATCACTACTGTGAGACCTGCAGTCCCAGCGTAATGCAAGTCCACTCCTCCCAGGCATCTGTTACTGGGTCTTATGTGACACAGTGGTAGCAGAGAACATGTCTACCACACATAGTAAAGAAGCACCACTCTAATTTCCTTGGCTGCTGCATGGAAACAACAGGCATATAAAATTAACTAAGCCCAAAAATTGACTTGATTTACAAAAGGATGTGTCAAAGATTTATTTGTATTTCGATTGGTGACATCATAAAACTGACCCCCAAATTCACTGGTATGTCTGAATTATACCCATAGTATTCCCGCTCATAGTTTTGACCATTTCAAAAGCAATAACTTGTCAAAAAGTTTTTGACATATTATTATTTTACAAATAAATCTGGCTGGGCAAGAAGGTCATGACTTTAATATCCTCCCACTTATCCTTACTACTCTCTGTGCTGCTGTTTGCAATAGGTACATTTAGCACTGGCAAGAGTAGTGAATAAATTATTCATTGTCTATAAAAAGACTCTAGATTAATACTTTTTATTCTGGAAAACCAAAGATGGTTAACCCTTCAACCAATGCAGACCAATATCAAAATCTATTATTCTTTTAAATATTTTTTCTAATTTAAAAAAAAATGTCAACAAAACCATATCATGTGACCCCCTCATTGGAATAAGCTTGACAAGCTCATTCCAATGAGGGGGTCACATATGGTTTTGTTGACATTTTTTTTAATATAATTTCTTATACTGCCGTATTTGTGTATTATGTGGGTGGGTGTGGCCAAGTCGCTAGGTAAAGGGTTAACCCTCTGTACACTGTCATCAAAATTTCAATCAGCAAATTCTTCCCATAATGCAACAAGAACCTGTCGTCCCCTGAGTTCCAATGTGTTCTATGTGCCTACTGGACGCTGTGTCCATCTCCGAACCAACAGGGAGTATTTTCAATTCAGTTGTCAAAAGGTAGATCAATTATCCGTAGATAATCCAATTTGAAGAACACACTGACAGGAGGGAATCAACCCATTAGGTAATTTATCAGGAATTTATTCCATAACACATAAGTAATTAACCCTCTGTGTACTGATGTCGAAATAACAAAATTTCAAGCTGTAAATTTATCCCATAGTACAATTAGGAATTTAACAGTCTTGTTTGGCTGAACTCATTGGGCTCTGTCAAACAATATTGAATTGGTTGAACTCTTAGTTTCTTTTTGTGTAGAGGATTAACAGATCAAACTTGTACTAAGGGTGCAGTAATGGGTTTGTTGGTTGACAACAGTATGCAGTTAACAAGGCTATTCTAGAAAACAACCTGTGATCAAGTGGACAACACTAAAGTAAAAGTTCATTCACAAACTTGACAAATCCTGAAAAACTGGTGAAAATGTCTTGGAAAGTCAATGATTTAGCTTCCCAATTATGTGTGGGCATACTGACTTGATGTGTGATAGCATCTAATCTGTGATGAAGTCATCTCAACTCAATCATATAGTTCACTGTAGACATATTTGGTTCAGTTACGATTGATTTTCCGACAAGTATGTTTTAAACATTGAGTACAGTTACATCTTCAGATTAAATATTCTTTCTGCAATATCCAGGAGAATGACAAATTTGACATCCCAGGATAATTCTGTGCTTTGACACAGCAGATTTTTGCATCCATCAGATTAGTATTCTATCTGTATAGAATCAGGACATTAAAGATCGAACAGTGCTATGAAATTACATTTTTTTTTATTTAGGCACCACAAAGTAGTTCTACTGTGTCTCAGGCCATTTTTTGTAAAATTGTTGAATCTACAGAATAGCATAGGTGGTGGTGTATTTCGTCTCTTGAGAGCAAGAATGCTTTGAATTGCTAAAGCATTGCAAAGCTTTGTTGCACTCAAGGGACAAATATATCAATTTTATTAACTTGGGTAAAATATCTGACATAAACCATTTAATTTTTTTTTTTTTCAAGTTTGCATTGGTTTAAAAAAGAGAGCATGCAGCAGCCAAAAGGACCATGCAGGAGGGTCTGAGAAACAGATATTTTAACTTTTTTAGGCCTTTCATGTTTGTTTCTGAGCAACTTTAGTAAATATGTGGCTCGCAGCTATCTTCAGATATTATGGCAGTGTGACATATGTGCATGTGACCATGACATTAAGTTGTTTGATTGTTCTTATGTAGACTGGTACCCTATTAATTCAATAGCACATTGCCAGTGAAAAATATATGGCAAACAAGAGTATTCAGTTAACAGAGATCTGGTCATTTTCCTGTATTCTAATAACATGAGCATTTATTCTATTAAATCTTGTTTGACAGACCTCATGGATCTCTCTCAAACAAGATATAATAAATTAAATGCCTATACTGAATGTACTGAGGCCAAATCGGTTTATAAAGATCGGACTTCAATAGTGCATTTGCCTTCAACTGCTGCTAACTCTGCTTGTACATTAGGGGGTCTGGAAGTTGTTTGCTGCTGCTCAGTGGTTCTCTTCAGGTGCTCCAGCTTCTTCCACCTGCAAAACTGACTCACACGATATAACCATGGTTATGTGGGTCATCTCGTGTCGGACAGTTTTACGGGTGGAGAAAGCCAGTGTACTCTGAGAAAACCACTGAGCAATGGCAAGCAACTGTCAGACTCCGCAACATACTAACTCTACACAAGCAGGGTTGTGCACCATCAGGTTGCAGTATGCTTAGTACACAGTACCACTGTGCCTCCACATGGGTAATCAGGATTAAGTGCCTTGCCCAAGGACGCAATGCAGTTAACCCTGAGGAAACTGTGGACCTTTTGGTTTGAAGTTTAATGCCGTAACCAATGAGCCAACATGATTTATATGACGATAGTTGAAAGTGTCATTAACACCCCAATAAAAGAAAACAAAACAAGCATATTATTGTGGTTTGTGGTATGTTGTTGACAAGTTATAGGTCTACAGATATTTTAACACAATCTTGATAATACATATATGCATAGAACACCACTAATTATTCTTGTGTATTTTTTCACATACTTTAGCAATTGGAATTTTTTTTTTTTTCCAATTCAAAGCAGTTCACTTCATATACCACCATTAACAATAATAGCTGAAATACTGAGATTTTACAACATATTGAATTATTTTTATCTTCATCGCTAGAAAGATATGGCTATTTTTATTTTCGCTCGTGGCTGAATTATTTTTGTTGCCAGTGCTTGTGTTGCATACAGAGAAACGACAAACCAACAGGTAAGACTATAATTGTTTTTTCAATGCATCATCTCTTTCTGAAATAATTGATGAAGGCTTTTATTTGATTTATGAAAAAAGTGCATGACTTATTTCCAATAATATTATTGTGAAGTCCACAACACATTAATTTTTGTATTATTTCTGATTTGTGTTCTTTGTTTGTTTCTGATTAATTTCAGATAATTTGCAATTTATTTTTAAGTACGGGTATTCAACTTTGTTCTGTAAATTTATATATCAAGACTTATAAATTATTTGATAGAGTAGTAATTTTCAGTTCAGAATCTCGTGAAGTAGACTAGTACTCATATGCTGTGGCAGACTATTTTTATTTGATCAGTACAGTATACACTTGAGGATTTCGTACTCTTTCACCAAGTAACACTAAACATGATGTTATGGGAGGAAGGATTTTTTCTTCTTTTTTTTAAATCCATAAAACAGTTGGTATTGTCTCAGAAATTTTACTCACAACACTCTGATGTTGAAAAGACACCCTTTTCAACAGAAAAAAGGTCACTTGATTGAGCTGCAAATTTAACCCTTTAAACAAAGTCTTCCCATGATGACAACATCACTCACTCTAGATTCCAGGGGGAATATACCACTTTTTTTTATTGTTAAAGAATATAAAAAAAATCAACCTCTTTTATGATTTTATTGAAAGATATAGCATAAAAACATGTTGTAACACATTCTGGTCAATGTTTATCTCCACTTGTGATCTGTGGAATTTCTGCTGCGAGATGTGCCACACCCCTTGTTTCCCTATCGTCGGCATTTCCCGCTTGAACTGACTCTTCACACTCACTACTATCATCCGAATTGTCACTTATCTCACTTTCAAAATCCGAATCATCACTATATTCTGTTATTTCCAAATCTTCCTCATTGTCACTGAGTATCTGTCAAATTGCTTCATTTGGGGCGCGGTAGCGTTGCGGTAACCGGTTCTCGTCAGATCACCGAAGTTAAGCAACATCGTGCTCGGTTAGTTCTCGGATAGGTGACCGTCTGAGCAAACAATTCCGACTCCCACATTGTGTCCTTGGGCAAGGCACTTAACCCCAATTGTCCACATGGGGGCACCATAACCCCATGTACTAAGGCGTACTTCACATCGATTGTGTGCAAGTTTTCAACCAATCTAACCCTGCCTGTGCTGCAGTGCGGAGTTACGATGTTGGGGAGCTGGCAGTTGCTCATCGTTGCTCGGTGGTTCTCTCTGGGTACTCCAGCTTCCTCCACCCATAAAACTGTCACGGTCATGATTAGCCATTGTGCATAAGTATGAGACCTTAAACACCAATAAATAAATAAATAAGTGCTTCATTTATATTCATCCATTTCGGGGGCATTTTGATAACCAATTTTACACTGCAGTGAACACATTAGCATAACAAGAATGAAAGCACAAAGGAGGTCATTGAAATGAGGCATGATCTGCATCAACAATTGGTTAACCATATATACACTAGAGGAAAGCGATTGGCTGGCACAAATCGTTCACAATATGTTTATAAATAACGCCATTTGCTCTTGGCAGGTTTACCGGCCTTTCGGGTATACTGAGCTTTTACCGCTGGCCAGAAAAACCGGCATTTCGATTTCAAAGGGTTAAATGACTACATCTTGTTCGACAGAGCTCAAAAAGATAATTGATTAAATTTTCTGTCCTACAAATGCAAAATAGTATCATAGTGTCATCAAAGAGATTTCCAGGTAAAAAAAAAAATTAAAAAGATTTTCAATGATCAGGAAAGTACCTGAGAAACAAGAGGTTTTTTCAACAGCCTCATGAAGGATGTTTCACTCAGGGCTTGATTGTTGCAATGCAATTTCATTATAATTGGTCATTTTTTCTTGTCAAAGTACAAATTTAACACAGAATGATGTATGTAGTTTGAGCTTTGATGTCAAACACATAAAACAGAGTCCATCCATGGAATAAATCTTGTCTCTGATTAGTATTTTATGCAACAAATTACCAAGGGAAGGAGACAGGCCTGAAAATAAGCAGTCTGGCATTTGCAGAATGAGGTCCCCAGAGGGTGAATTTGATGATATTCCTTACAGTGGGCCAATTTATCGTCTAGGTACCTCTTTCTGTTCAGTTTTGAGACCCTGATTCAGATTGAGGTTCAGAGGGTAAATTTAGTGATGCTACCGTGCTGTTCAGGGTAGCATCACTAAATTCACCCTTTGGGGACCTCATTTTGCAGATAACACTCTGCTTATTTTCTGGCTTGGAAGGAGATACAGCTTGTGTTGCAATATGATATGTATCTCAACATCATGTCCCAATTTGAATATATATCAAGATAATCCATTTAGTACCTGAAACAATGCATGTATTGCAAAATACAATAATGAAATTTACCATTGCACTAATTGTATCTCCCTTACAAAAACACTGCATTGGAATTATAACCAATGATTTTATGTTTCAATTTGCACATTGGTCTCTCTGATGTCCATATTTGTATTGGCTTTGCAAGGCTTAAATTACTGACTTATCACATGGTGTTAACCCCTTCACCTAACATGAATAGCAGGTTTTTTCTTGAATAACTTTGTTGCAAAAACAAAGCTTATGACCTCTTACTGAAACAAGCTCCTTACAGTGAAGAGTCATAAGCTATTTATTGGAGACCAAAAAATAATAAAATTTGAATGTGGTTCTTTGAATAGCGCTGGATGATCTGGCTATTTTGTAGGGTAAAGGTTAAATTTACACTCTGAGAAATAATTTTTTTTGACAAATTGCTCCCATCTTGTCCAATGTAGAACTGCTTTAATCCATTGTATCTTTTCTGATAGAGCTGTGCAAGTTAAAAGAAAATGAAATAATTCCCAGTTTTGTGTTGGCCTGAAGATTTGAAAATAACTGAGATAATTTAATGTCAGAGGCCGGGGGAACATGTATTTTACATTAGATTGTGTTATCAAAAATTATTTTCTGACAATTTATAGGAGAGTGCCAGCAGGCACTCTATAAAATGCTGATAAAATTTCTATTAAAACATTAACCATAAAAAGAATATATATTGCTCATTGAAGCCAACTACAGTATTCCATGGATTTTCATACATTCCAGATATTGCATCTTGCTCTGAACTTCAGTTAACAAAACTTGAATTTTTTTCTGGAAAGAGAAGTTTCTGTTTTGGCCCAGTTATGAAGACTACAAGCTTTTGATGCTTACTAAAACATTCTATTGTTAAATGAACATACAAAATCTATCCATCTTAATTCAATAAACCTCATTGTGAATCATTTGCTCTCTTCATTTTGTTTCAAATTTTGGACAGTATAATTTGAGTCCTGCAAAGCTTTGAAATTCAATTCAGTTCGAAATAGTCTCCCATGATTTGATTGGATTCAATTTCAGTCATGCAGATTTGAAGTATTTTGAATTGTCGAGATGTTCTTGAAATTCTACAAAATTCTACAAAGTGTCTCCCCTTGAACTCTTCTTCTATCATCAGATATCTTGAACAGGAGACCTGAGGATAGAAGAAGAGTTCAAGAAGGTTCCATTTCTGAAATTACATTGATTCCATTCTGGAATATTCCACCTTTTTGCTTGATTTGCATGAGTCGCGGTTTCACACAATACTTGAGTGGAGACTGACAATATTTATGGTTCTTAGAAGCTGCAATATCCATAACTTGAAAAGCAGTAAGATTCTGTTTGAGATTTGATCTGATTTGAAATCTAGTGCCTGATCGATTCGATTGAACTCGAAATTTGAGGTTTGACAGGCCGTAAATATAATCTCATGACTGGCCCGGTGAAGGTCTTTATGATGGGCAATGGGAATTTTGTTTATTTTTCTATTCTAAACTTTCAATTAGCACATTGTTTGAATTCTCCCAAAGTTTCTGGAGAATATTGTGGCAAATATTAACATTTACAGTTAAGGTCTCACTTTATAAAAAAAAACCCCACAAACTAAAGTGCTATCTTTTAAATATATATTTGATTGCTTTACATAACAATGGAGGAAACTTTGGTAGGAAATGTTTCTTTTAAAGTATTTTTTTAAATTTAAATTTTTGTTTCCATTAGGCACAACATTGAGAATTTCATCACTGTTTTAGTGCACCTCACATCTCTTTATAAACACACATTTGTTTTGGGAGAATAAGTCATTCTTTGAACAACTAGTGGTCATTTTAATTAAGTGGGCCAGAATACTGTATCATTGGTTTTTTTTATTGTGGAGAGGTGGGGGGGGGGGGGGGGTGGTTGTCAAGCTGATATGTTATGTGTCATACTGTTGGGCTTCCACTTGGCATTTTTGAGATTGGTTAAGCAACCCTTACTGTTAGTGAATGAACTATAAGTTCCTCTATTAGAATACAAATATAGTTCATTGATGAGAAGTCAGACTGTATAAATTTCTGACTTTCTATATTGAGAACAGTGCATTATAAAATGTACAGAACAAGTCAAGATGATAAATAGACAAAGATTGATCATATTTCTTGCCTTTATTTTATTACAAAATCTGCATTATGAAAATGCAAATATTTCAATACGAGGAGTATTGCTACTGAAAGTATGCATCTTTGAATGATGTTTTGATGCTTAATGGTCTGAAATTCCCAGCTGTCATAGGTCAAGTATGAAATAAAACTACAAGTGAGCTCAGAGAGTACTATTTGAGATGCACTGTGATCTTATTTCTGACATTTTTAGTCTCTTGTGAATGACACTCAAACTGTTCCTGATATTTTGAAAATAACTTTCTTGTCAACCTATCTTACAATTGTTTACAGCAGGCTTGCATTACAGTCCCTAACTCAGAAGTATACTCTCTATTTTGATCTTTCCCAAGCGATTTGGGAAAGAAAAGTGGTGCAAAAGCACCAAGAAAAAATAAGCCAAAACGGAGTCGAGTGCTACCAGCACACATCTAGTGGGGCATGCTCTTCTACTAAAACAGATCCATGGCTTCCGGTTCCAGTGCACAGACATGTAACCAATAACTCATTCTTTTTCATTCTGCCATCTTAGGAAGATGTGCTTTCATTTACGCTGATAAACAGTGATAATTCAACTCATTGACACCATGTTCCTGTGATTAGAATTATGGATCTGCTGATCTTATATTAACAGGGTTGTGTTTTTTGTATATTCTCGTTGTTACATTTAACCACATTTTTGTTATTTTATATTCTCCGTGTTCGTGCACGACTTTCGTGTACCATGCGATTCAGTTAATATTTTTCGGCTGACAGTCTTTGTTTTCTTTTTGGATATTATTGTTGGAGTTAGGTTTCAGTGGGGGGTCCGTATTGGCAGGATTTCTCCCCTCCGTTGAGGGTGGAATTTCTGTTTTCTGAGTCCCTTTTGGCCATCTGGGTTCTGTTGTGTTCCCACCAGGCCTTTATTGTCTGCCACTTTCCTCTTGTAGTCGGGGGTGTTTTACTTCTTTTTTCTGTTGAATTCGCCTTCTCTTCTACTTCGCTCACCTCTGCTATGCCCAGGACTATTCCTTGTGGGCAATGCCTTTTGCCAAAGCATGTGGATGATTCTCATGCTTCATGTTCCACATGTAATTGGTGTTCTTCAGATTGACCCTCTGGGCTCTGTGGGTCTTTGCCGTCCATCTTTTGGGCTTCCATGAACCGTGTGGTGCATTCTCATGGCTGTTCCTCCTACGCCCATGGGAGAGGGGAACGCTGTCTGTCGGGGCCTTCCAACACGACCACGTCTGGTGAGAGTCTTACCCCCTCCATGGGGGATGTGCAGTCTTTTCCTGCAGTTGATACTGTGGGAGCTGTTGAGTTTTCTGGTGAAGAGAGGCCTGGTTCCAGGATGGTTGTCCCGTCCCCTTCCAGTTGACATCTGAGTCTGTCACTAGGGTTGTGACTCCTCCTTTGCAACTGAGCTCGGTTGCTCTCTCCACCTTTCCACCGGTTTCAACAGCTCCTGATATATCTGCTGCTGCTGCTGCTACTACTGCTGTTCCATCTGCAACGTCTGTGGTCACCATTTCAGCCATCCTCGGCTTATCCCTGCAGGGATGTCTGGTAGTTTGGACTTGTGATATCGGCCTCAGCCATCCCTGACTTCAACTCAGCAAAGTCAGAGGGGCTGCCGGCCGGACCCTCTGCTGTGGTCTCTCAGCCGTCGAGCCCAGCAGGATTTTCCTTGAATTCAGATGTTCATGGTGGAGTCACCATGGACTCTGTTGCATTTCCGTCCACGCTCTCTGGTCCTTCGGCCAGTTTTGCGGGACAGACGCATTTTGTGCGGCCTGGACCTTCTGTCCCTCAGAGGTCCGCGGCGACTCTCCTGAGGTCCCGCACTTCAGATCCTCGGTGTATTTCATACCCCTATAAGCATCTGCATTCAGATATTTCGGCTGCCATCCGTCATCCGCGTCTGGTGATCGTGACCCTTCACTTGTTAAAAGGGTCGGGAGCAAAGCCACTTTGCCAGGTTGTTCCCACGTCAAACTGGCCGATACGGGCCATGAGCTTAGGGAGACCCTCTCCTTGTTCATGGAAGTTCTTTTCAACAGCCTTCCCATTGCCTCCAGTGAGGCTTCCTGGCACCCCCTGTGGCACCGCCTCCTGGGATTGGAAGCAAGCAGCTTTCTGATCCCCTGGTGTGCCTACACCATGGGAGGCTTCTGGTGGTTTGCCTGTGATAGGCTATGTGTCTTCCGACTCGGAGGATGGGTCAGACACACCTGATGTCGAGAGCCAACAGTCTTCTGACTTGGGGGCAGCTCTTGACTTTGTGTTTGAGTTCCTTCCAGAACTTTTACCGTCGGACCAGTTGAAGGTTTCAGCCAGGCTGCGATCATCAGTCGCGCCTATAGCCTGTGGAGCAACCTGCTTCTGGGCACCTTCTACCGTACCAGATGGTACAGGTGGTCAAAACATTTGCAGCTTTGGACTCAAAGCTGAGCTCTCAGGCTATGAAGACTTCCTTCTTCACCAGAGCTGATACCTTTTTGCATCCAGTGCGTTATCATTCCTACGATTCTGCCAATCCGTCAGTCTGCCAGACTTTGACGGTCTTGGATCAGGACTCCTCCTCCCTTGGGCTTTTCAAGCCCAAGTCGGCTCTTATTCCTATGGCGACTCTGGAGTCCCTATTGGGCGTATTGAAAGAGATGCTAGGCATGCTTTCTCTCTAGGATCACATCTCAGCCTTGGCTGCTTATCTTCCTCCTGATAAGTTTGACAGGCTCCTCGTCATAGCTCGGTGTTTCTCTCCAGATACTCTGGCTTCCTCCACGCATAAAACTGTCATGGTCATGATTAGCCATTGTGCATAAGTATGTGACCTTAAACACCACTAAATAAATAAATAAATCAATTTTCTGGGGCAAGTTTACCACTTCAAGGCCATGCCTTTTGGCCTTCAACTGACTGATGTCGCAAGTGATAGCCTTCCATCGCACACAGACCAGGTTGACTACTTCGGCATATATCTGGACGATATCCTCCAGAGGCACTCCAATGCTGCACTTCTGGAGTCAGATGTCGACACACCGTTGAGCCTGCTCATGTCGAGAGGGTTCGAGTCAACGAGGAGAAGTCGGACCTGGTCCCTTCTCAGTCGATTTGTCATCTGGGGATTGACTTCCATACTCATCTGAATACAGTGGCAGTTCCATGGGTGAGGGCTGTGATTCTCTCCGTTTTCTGTCCCAGTCCATGTCTACGACAGTTCAGGAGTATTCTCTGGCTGCTCGATCTATGCAGTTCGGTGACGGAACTCATTTCTCTAGGTTGGCTGCATGTCAGACCTCTCCAACACTTTCTGCTCCATCGTTGGAGGTCGAAAGTCGATCCTCTGGATCTAGTGCTTCAGTTACCAGCATCTCTTCATCATCACCCTCTCCCCTGGACAGATGTTCAGTGGATTATTCAGGGAGTTCTGATGGACTTTCCCATGTCCGACCATGTTCTGATGGCAGATGCCAGCGATCTCGGGTGGGGTGTGACGTTGGATCCTCCAGGTCTTTCCCTTCACGGGGTATGGGACTAGGATCAAGCAGCTCTTCACATCAACCAGAAGGAGCTTCTTGCTCTTCTTCTGAGTTTCCAGCAGTGGATCCCACATCTTTTAAATCATCAGGTCCTTCTATCTGACAATTCGATAGTGGTCGCTTACATTCGGAACCAGGGCGGCACACACTATGTTCCCATGTACGAATTGGCCCGGGATCTTCTGCTTCTAGCTCAGGATGTCAATGCCAGGGTGGTGGTTCATCACATTCCCGGTCATCTGAACGTCCCAGACGACTCCCTGTCCTGACGGGGCAGGGTCATTTCCACCAAGTGGATGCTTCACAGGGCTGTGTTCCAGTCACTTTGTGATCTCTGAGGTCGTCCCCACATCGATCTGTTTGCGACCCATTGGAACCATCAGGTGGACACTTTCGTGTCCCCGTGTCCAGATCCTCTGGCTTTCGACGTGGATGCTATGCCTTCCCGCTGGTTCCGATTCTGCCTCAACAGTTGTCGAATCATTCTGATCGCTCCCCTGTCGCCTCAGCAGGTGCGGATCAATCAGCTCCTCTCTATTGGCGGCGGTTCTGGCACGTCTCCCTCTACATCGCGACCTTCTTTTGCCAAGGTCACCCAAGGAAGTTTCACGTTGACCCGACTTCATTGTGCCTTCACGCATATCTTTTGTCAGGTCCTGTCTCCTCCGTAGAGGTTTTTTGAGATGAGGAGTGGAGTGCATTTCTTATCAACCTACCTTACAATTGTTTTCTACAGGCTTGCACTACAGTGGAAGACCCTAACTCAGATAAAACACCACAAAAAAATAAGCCAAAACTGGGCCGAGCGCCATCGGCGCACACCCAGTATGGGACGCTCTTCCCTTGGTAGAAATCCACAACTTCCGTTAACCAATGTGCAGTGCATCATCAATTCATCATTCTTTTTTATCCGAGACACATGAAAGATGTGTCTCTGCCATTTGCATTACGAAACAGTGATAATTCAACTCGTCGATAATGGTTTTCCTGTGACTGGAATTATGGATCTGAAGATCGTATAATAACAGGACTGTGTTTTATATATTCTCAATTAATATTTTCAACCACATGCTCATTGAATTTTATTTATATACTCCGTTTTCGCGAATGTTTTTTCGACATTGTGTCAACGCGGTTCGGAAATAAAACTTTTCAGTTGATAAATTTATTATTATTATTGGAGTTAGGTGTCAATGAGGGACTGTATGGACAGGATTTCTTCACTCTGTTGAGGGCTGAATTTCTGTTTTTTAGGTCCCTGTCGGCCGTCTGGGTTCTGTCGTGTACCCACCGGTTATTTTTACTGCCACCTTCTCTTGTAGTTGGGGGTGTTCTTCTACTTTATGTATCTGTTGAGTTCACCTTTTTCTTCTACTGCTCTCACCTCTGTTATTTCCAGTTCGGTTCCTTTAGGGCGATTCCTTTTGCCCTCGCTTTTGGTGCATTCTCGTGGCTGTTCCTCTCGCACCTGCGGGGTGGGTGGGGACACTGTCATTTCTGGGCCTCCCGACATGACCACGTCTGGTGAGAGTTATTTCCCATCCGTGGGGGATGTGCAGTTTTTTTTTTACCGTGGTGGATACTGTGGGAGCTGTTGGATTTCTGGTGAAGAGATGCCTGGTTCTGGGAGTATGCACCCTCTCCAGTCGGCATCTGAGGCTGTCACTAGGGTTGTGACGCCTCCTTTGGAGGCCGAGCTAGGTGGCTCTCTCCCCTTTTTCGCCAGTTCCAACAGCTCCCGTCGTATCTGCTGCTACTGCTGTTCCGTCTACAACGTCATCAGTCACCGTTCTTCTGGGCACCTTCTACCGTACCTCGGCTTAACCCTGCAGGGGTCTGTAGTGTGGTCGTGGGGGTATCGGCCTCAGCCTTCCCTGACTTCAACTCGGCAAAGTCTGAAGTGGCTGCCGACTGAACCCCCTGCTATGTCCTCTCAGCCGTTGAGCACAGCAGTTTTCTCCCTGCAGGGGACTGCAGCAGTGTCTGGTAGTGTAGACATGGGGTATCGGCCTCCGCCTTCCCTGACTTCAACTCGGCAAAGTCAGAAGTGGCTGCCGACCAAACCCCCATGCTGTGTCCTCTTAGTCATTGAGCACAGCAGTTTTATCCCTGCAGGGGTCTGCGGGGATTCTGGTAGTGTAGACGTGGGGTATTGGCCTCAGCCTTCTCTGACTTCAACTTGGCGAAGTTGGAAGGGGCTGCCAGCCGAACCCTCTACTGTTGTCTCTCAGCTGTTGAGTACCTCGGTTTTTCTCATTGGATTCGGATGTTCATGTTGGGGTCACCATGAGCTCCATGGCATTTCCGTCCATGCACTCTAGTCCCATGGCCAGTTTTGTGTGACCAATGTTTTTTGTGCAGCCTGGACCTTCTGTCCTGCAGAGGTCCGTAGCGACTCTCCTGAGTTTCCACTCTGTTGATCCTCGGGGTATGTGATACCCCACTACACATCTGCCTTCAGATGTTTTCAGCTGCAGCCCGTCGCCCCGCGTCGGGTGTATTTGGGGATCGTGACCCTTCGCTGGTAAATGGGTCAGGAGTGAAGCCACTTTGTCGGTTCGTTCCCACGTCACTCCGTTCCGACAGTCAGTGAGCTTAGGGAGGCCCTCTCCTTGGTCACTTAGGTTCTGTCCAAGAGCCTTTTCCGTTGCTTCCAGTGAGGCTACGAGTGGTTTCCGGGCGCCCCCCTGTGGTGCCACCTCCCGGGATTGGAAACTGGTCGCTTTCTGATCCCCTGGTGTTCCCACACCATGGGAGGCGTTGGCTGGTTTGCCCATGATGGGCTATATGTCTTCCAAGTCATGGGATGAGTCTGGCATTCCTGACGTCGAGAGCCAACAGTCTTCTGACTTGGGGGCAGCTGTTGACTTTGTGTTTGGGTTCCTTCCAGGTCTCGAACCGTCAAACCAGACGACAGTGTCAGCCCGTCTGCGATCATCAGTCGCACACCTACAGCCTGTGGAGCAACATGCTTCTGGGTGCCTTTGACCGTGCCTGTCGGTATCGGTGGTTGAAGCATTTACCGCTTTGGACTCTAAACTGAGTCCCAAGGCTATGAAGACGTCATTCTTCATCAAGGTTGACACTTTTTGCCTCTGGTGCATTATCGTTCCTATGATTTCGCCAATCCGTCAGTCTGACGGTCTTGGATTGGGACTCCAACTCCTCAGCCATATGGAGACTCTGGAGTCCAGGTTGGGCTTATTGGGAGGAATGCTGGAATGCGTTCTCTCTTTGATCATGTCATCTCTGCTTTGCTGCTTATCTGCTCCCAGATGAGTTTGATGACAAACAGGTTTTTGTTTTTGTGTGTGCTGTTCAAGGCGCTCATGCATCTTCTCACACACATGCCTGTTACGCGGCTAGCTTGGTATTACTTCACAGGTACGCTGTGCTGGACACCAGACGTCCCCTTCTTGAGGGGCAGAGCGCTGCTCTTCAATCTGCCTCTTTCGGCAGGTCCGCGACTATTCCATGCTTCCGTGGCGATGGTCCGGGATGGCTCCCTTTGTCATTCCATTGATCTGCTGCTGCTTAGCTTGATCAGCCTTCTGTTGGAGGCAGGCGCCATCCAAAGCCTAACAAGTACCCTTCTGCTTCCTCTTCGAAGCTGAGGGCTGATCCTCCTACCGCCACTTCTACTCACTCACAGGGTGGGGTAGGCGTCGGCAGTAGTCACCTCGATTTTGTCCCAGGTTGAGGCACTCCCCTAAGTAGAGAGTGCCTCTTCCAACATGAGTCCCTTTCAACGTTACACGTTGGGAACTTTTGACCTCAGAGATAAGCGATCTCCTGTCAAAGGGGACAATCGAGGTCATCAAGAACTGTCTTTCAGTGGGATTTTATTCCCACATGTTCTTGGTGCTGAAGAAGGACGGCCAACTCAGATAGGTTACCGATCTGAGTATTCTGACGCAGTCTATCATTGCTCCTCAGTTCAGCATGGAGGCTTTCAGATCAGTTCGCTGCTCCATTCCCCAGGATGTTTTCCAGTTCAAGGCCTGGATCCTTGGGCCGTCACCTGTCTGATGTTGTATGTGTTAGTCTTACATCGCACACAGTCCAAGGTGTCTTCTTCGGCTTGTCTAGTTGATATCCTCCAGAGGCAATCCAATGCTGCTTTTCTGGAGTCTGATGTCATCACACTGTTGAGCCTACTCATGCCACTAGGGTTCAGAGTCAACGGAGGGAAGTCGGACCTGGTCCCTTCTCCGTCTTGTCATCTGGGATGGACTTCATCAGCTCGGAGTCTTCCCCGACTGCTTGTTCTCTGATTTTTGGTGACGGATCTCATTCCTCTAGGTCAACTGCATGTCTGACCTCTCCAACACTTTTTGCTCAGTCGTTGGAGGCCAAATGTCGATCTTCTGGTTCAGGTGCTTCTGTTACCGGAGTCTCTTCTTCGTCACCTTCTCCCCTGACAGATGTTCAGCGGATTATGCAGGGAGTTCCGTTGGACTTCCCCACGTCTGATCGTGTTCTGATCTCGGATGGGGTGTGACATTGGATCCTCTAGGTATTTTCCTTCATCGGTCATGGGACCAGGATCTAGCCACTCTTCATGTCAACCAGAAGGAGCTTCTTGCTCTTCTTCTGTGTTTTCGACAGTGGATCCCCCGCTTTTCGAATTGTCCGGTCCTTCTGTGGTCTGACAATTCTACGGTGGTTGTTTACATTCGGAAACAGGGTGGAACGCACTATGTTCCCATGTACGATTTGGTTCTGGATCTTCTACTGCTCGCTCCGGATGTCAATGCCGGAGTGGTGGTTCATCACATTCCCGGTCGTCGGAACGTCCTAGCTGACTCCCTGTCCTGATGGGGCAGGTTCTTTTCCACCGAGTGGATGCTCCACATAGCGGTGTTCCAGTCTCTTTGCAATCTCGGGGGTCGTCCCCACATCGATCTCTTTGTGATTAGTTGGAACCATCAGGTGGACACTTTCATGTCCCCGTGTCCAGATGCTCTGGTTTTCGCCGTGGACACTCTGGCCTTCGCCGTGGATGCTCTGGCCTTCGCCGTGGATGCTCTGGCCTTCGCCGTGGATGCTCTGGCCTTCGCCGTGAAAGCTCTAGCCCTCCTTTGGGACGGTCTTGCTGGCTACGCCTTCCTGCCGGTTCCGATTCTGCCTCAGGTTCTAGCCCAGATATGAACCTGCAGTTGTTGAATCCTTTCGATCACACCCCTGTCGCCTCGGTGGGTGTGGATCAATCTGCTCTGCTCTCTGTTAGCAGCGGTTCTGGCATGTCTCCCTCTGTGTCGCGACTTTCTTTGCCAAAGTCACCCGAGGAGGTTTCAGGTCGACCTGACTTCATTGTGCCTTCGTACATATCTTTTATCGGGTCCTGTCTCCTCCATGCTTCTTTTTCATATGTGGTACCACATCGTTTCGGCACTCATCCTTGCCTCTCCAAGCTTGTTCAGCACTTTTCCTTGAAAAGGCCTAGGACTTTGCAGTTTACTCCAAAATGGTCATTTTCTTGGGCGCTGCTCTGCTTGGGGAGGGGGGGGGGGGGTCGTTCGTGCCTTTATCCTGGGTGTATATGCGTTTTCTCATGTCCCAGATCTCTCCTGAATCCATTTCCCGATGGATTTGTCTTGCTATTCGTGCAGCTTCTGCTCGTTTAGCTACTGGCGATTATATTACCAATTGTTTTTCTGCCATGAGGTGTGTGCATTGTCTTCCTCTCAGGGCTTATACTAACTCCGTCATGTTGTCGGATGTTACGCTGGCAGCCTACTGGAGAAATGCTACCTTCTCCACTTATCTGTAATAGTTGCAGGAGCAGACAGAGGACCTTTGTTCTACGGGCCCTCTTTCTTCTGCTCAGGCTGTTGTCTATTTCAGCCATTCAGCTTCTTACAGGGTCAGTTCCAGCTCTGTGCTGTTACTGCCCTTTCTGTCTGTGCGTCGCACATCACCATACCCCTCATCTTTCATTGTCTTTTACTAATGTTTGTGATGCTATGGTTTGATAGGACTAGGGATCTCTTCCTCTGTCCACGGTTCCAGTGCAATTGAGTTATGTGTGGGATGGTTATGTGATTCCCTCCATCCTATTGTCTATTCAGCCTGTAGTAAACAATTGTGGGGAGGTTGATAAGAAATATAAATTTTGTAGTAAATTTCCTTTCTTATTATACCTACCGCAATAGTTTACATGGAGGCCCTCCTGTCTTCTTCGGGTAAGAATCCTTCCTCCTCGCTAATCACATAACTATGTTGGCAAACTCAATGATGAATTGATGACGCACTGCGCATTGGTTAACGGAAGTCGTGGATTTGTACTAAGGGAAGAGCGTCCCATACTGGGTGTGCGCCGATGGCACTCGGCCCAGTTTTGGATTATTTTTTCGCAGTGTTTTTTACACCACTTTTCTTTCCCACATCTCTTGGGAAAGATTAAAATAGAGAGTATTTTATCCGAGTTAGGGTCATCCACTGTAGTGCAAGCCTGTAGTAAACAATTGCAGTAGGTATAATAAGAAAGGAAATTTACTATAAAATTTATATTTCTGCACTGGTTTAGCCTATGCGACTAAGTGGAAAGTCTTCTGTCGATGGTGTGCTGATCACTCTGTTGCTTATGCCGATCCTTCGATAACACAGATTGCAAAGTTTTTGGTATATCTGTTTTATTCTCGGGGGTCTCCAACATGTTACCATCAAAGGGTACAGGTCCATGCTTTCAGAGACCTTTTCGTATGTAGGAAAGCATCATATCGGCACTAATATGTACCTCTCCAAGCTTTCTTTGAATAGGCCTAGGATTTTGCAACTTACCCCAAGATGGAATCTTTCTTGGGTTCATTTTGCTAGGGGGGTGCCATTCAAACCTTTATCCCAGGTGGATATGCTTTTTCTCACATACAAGACAGCTTTTCTGATGGCTTTTGCCTCAGCCAGAAGGGTTAGCTTCACGCCCTCTCGGTTGATCCAGCCTTTTTTTAGGATCTCCACCAACAGTGTTACTTTTACCACTGATTGCTCCTTTCTGGCCAAGAATCAGATACCAGAAACTACTCCACCTCCTATCTGTATCAGGGCTCTTCCTTCTGCTGAGGGTAATCGCCCTTTGCTCTGTCCGGTTCGTGCAATTCGCATTTGTCTCCACCGGACACAGTTCATTAGGAAAGGCAGGAAACAATTATTTCTGTCTCTTATTCCTGGTCAACAGAAGATCTCTCCTCAATCCATTTCTCAATGGATTTGTCTTGCTATTCGCACGTCCTATGCTCTTCTGGCGACTGACGATTGTATTACCATCGAGGTACATGCCTTGTCTACCTCCTGGGCTTATGCTAACTCCATCAAGTTGTCAGATGTTATGCAGGCAGCCTACTGGAGAAATACTTCTACTTTCTCCACCTTCTATCTGCGTCAGTTGCAGGAGCAGACTGAGGACCCTTTTCCTTTGGGCCCTCTTTCATCTGCTCAGGCTGTTGTCTACCCTAGCCATTAGGCTTCTTACAAGGTCAGTTCCACCCATGTGTTTGGTTATTGTCCTTCTGTGTGTGTGTATGTCACACAGAGCCATACGCCTCATCTTTCAATGTCTTTTACTAATGTTTGTGATGCTATGGTTTTTTAGGCCTGGGGAACTCTTCTTCTGTCCACGGTTCCAGTGCAACCGGGTTATGTGGTGGTTTGTTATGTGATTCCCTCCTCCTATTGTCTATTCAGCCTGTTGTAAACAATTGTAAGGTAGGTGGATAAGAAATTAAAAATTTTTACAGTAAATTTCCTTTCTTATTATACCTACCAATTTTTTACACGAGGCCCTCCCATCTTATTCGGGTAAGAATCCTTTCTCCCCATTGATCACATAACTCCAATCTTGGCAGATTCAAAAGAATGAGTCATTGGTTACACGTCTGTGCACTGGTACCTGTTCTTGGAGAAGATCGTCCCCTGCTGTCTTGTCTACTGGATGAACATTCCCCTCTGAAAACAAAAACACTAATTCTTCGCCCAAGTATACCCTGGTTTACCAATGAACTTAGAACTCTGAAAGCTAATTCTCGAAAGCAAGAGCGGGAAAGATCTAAATCTTGCATTGAGGAAGCCGCATATAAGACTGTTCGTAATCAGTTCTCTAACAAACTAAAATATGCCAGAAAATCTTACTACACAACATGTGTTGAAGCTTGTAATGGTGACAGCAAGAAACTGTTTAAAGTTGTTAAAAATCTGTGTACAGAAAAACAAAGTGTGTCATTTCCACCACACGATGATCCATCAAAGCTAGCTGATCAATTTGGCGAATTCTTCATCAAAAAAATAAAATTAATTCAGGAAAAAATTAAGAACATAAATGTAGACAAAATTGACATCAAACAGAGACCATCAGAAAAAGAGCTTTCAACTTTTTGACCTTTAGAAATCCACGAGGTAACCAAATTAATAAAAGAATCCTCAAATGCCTCATGTCAACTCGATCCAATGCCAACACCTATTGTCAAATCATGTGTAGACTCTTTGGCTCCTGTAATTACAAAAATGATCAACATGTCTCTGCTAGAAGGATATGTGCCTGATGCACGGAAAATACTAATTGTTAATCCTCTTCTGAAGAAACAAGGTGCGGAACTTGTGTTTAAAAACTTCCGACCAGTGAGTAACTTACCGTTCATCTCTAAGCTGTGTGAAAAAGCCGCAATTGCCCAACTAATGTTACACAGTGATATGCATGCTCCATTCCCGGCCATCACGTCTGGATTCAGAAAATTTCACTCAACTGAAACGGCATTACTCAAGGTTCAGAATGACATCCTCCTTAATATGGAGTCTGGAAGGGTAACATTGCTTGTTCTTTTAGACCTTAGTGCTACTTTTGACACCGTTTGTCATAAAACTCTGCTAGAGACAATGAATTCTGATTTTGGACTTAATGGTGTTGCTGCTAGCTGGCTATCATCATACCTCAAGAATAGGCAGCAGCGTGTATCAATAAACGGTAATCTGTCAAAAGACTTCCATCTTGAATGTGGAGTCCCACAGGGCAGTCGGCTTGGTCCTGTTCTGTTTCTATTCTTTTTTTCAAAAAAGTTCACCATCATTGAATCTCACCTGCCTGACGTCCATGGTTATGCTGATGACACACAGGTCTATTTCTCTTTTCGACCATCAATCAAGGATCAAACTAAAGCTCTAGAAACTATTGAATCATGTATTTCGGACATTCGCACATGGATGGTTTCAAACAAATTAATGATAAATGATGATACAGACTGAATTCCTAACAATTGGTTCACGACAACAACTCACTAAAGTTGACATCAATTCAGTGAAGGTAGGAGATTCTGATATCAGTGCAAGTAATAGTGAACGTAATCTTGGTGCCTTCTTCGACTCTACCATGTCTATGGACAGACATGTTACAAATATGTGCAATAAGGCTTTCAGAGGTCTATAAAAAGTTAAACAGATAAGACAGTTCCTCACCAAAGACTCAACAAAAACCCTAGTTCATGCCTTTGTAACTTCACATTTGGATTATTGTAATGCCTTACTGTTCAACCGTCCACAATATCAGTACTCTCGCCTGCAGATGGTACTAAATGCATCAGCCCGAGTGGTATGTAGGGTATCACGATCTCAACACATCACTCCTGTTCTGAAGGATATGCACTGGCTGCCAGTCAAGTACAGAATAATTTTCAAAACTTTATTATTAGTTTTTAAGACACAAAACAACATGTCACCAGCCTACTTAGAAGAACTCCTTAATACCAAGAATGTGTGTCAATACAACCTGAGGTCCGATGGTAAAATGCTTCTACATGTTCCAAACCAAAGGTGTACGACATTTGGAAATAGGTCATTCTCATTTGCTGGCCCTCACTTGTGGAATAATTTACCAGGACACCTAAAAAGGCTGTCAAATGTCAACCTTTTCAAGAAAGATCTGAAAACATTCCTGTTTCAAAAAGCCTATAAGTGATGTTCTGGACTGTTAGATACTGTATATATTCCGTTTGTATATTTGCACGAGCTCAGTAACATGTACAGCGCCTTAGAATATGGTTCTATATCTTCTGAACTATAATTTTGGCGCTATATAAATGTGTATATTATTATTACTGGGTGTGCGCCAGTAGCACTCAAGCCAGTTTCGGCTTATTTTTTCTTGGTGCTTTTGCTCTACTTTTCTTTCCCAAATCGCTTGGGAAAGATCAAAATAGAGAGTATACTTCCGAGTTAGGGACTTCCACCGTAATGCATGCCTGTTGTAAACAATTCTGGTAGGTATGATAAGAAAGGAAATTCACTATAAAATTTAAATTTTTTATTTGTCCCCCGACCCTTCGGGGGACTATTGTAATCAGCAGTGTCCATCCGTCTGTCCGTGTGTGCGTGCATGCATCCGTCCGTCCGACTGTCCGTCCGTCACACCCTTGTCCGGATGATAACTTTAGTTTGGATGATTTTACTGAAACTAAATTTGGTATGTGTCTTACTTGGGTGGAAATGCAGGTCAAGTTCGAAAATGGGCACGCTCCACTGATTTCTACTGGATTTATTCCCCTTTTTCGACTTAAAAAATACAGTTTTTGTGTTGTCCGGATGATAACTTTAGTTAGGATCATTTGATTGAAACGAAATTTAGTATGCCGCTTATTTGGGTGGAAATGCAGGTCAAGTTCGAAAATGGGCATGCTCCACTGATTTTTACTGGATTTATTCCCCTTTTTCGACTTAGAAAATACGGTTTTTGTGTTGTCCGGATGATAACTTTACTTTGGATCATTTGATTGAAACGAAACTAAGTATGTGGTTTAATTGGTTGGAAATACAGGTCAAGTTAAAAAATGGCCATGCTCTGTCTATTTTTACAGGAGTTATTCCCCTTTTTCGACTTATAAAATACACTTTTTGTGTTGTCTGGATGATAACTTTACTTTTGATCATTTGATTGAAATTAACACCCTTAACCTCTCATAAAGACCATGCTCTTGGAACAAATTGCATCCTAACAGCTCCCTTGAATTTGCCATCTTGGTCGGGGGACCAGGGGCGTTACCCTTGTTTAAAATTACTATGAAAAATTACTCTGCCCCCCCCCCTCTCCCCCAATAAAACTAATGGCTATTTTTTTTTATTTCTGGTGAATGACTTTTTTTTGTAGAGTTTTCAAGTCTTCTCAACATTCTTTCAAAGAGTAGCATTTCATTAGCTGTGTTGGAAGTATACAAATCTTCAATGATTATTTTAAAATAGATTGTGACTATGAGGCAGCTGACTTTTTACTCAATTTGAGTTTGTTGACAACAGCATCAATATTTAGATGAGTTTTCTGCATCATGTCGTAAGCTTCTCCACACTGATCTAAAAGTATCAAAAGTTCAAGCTGCATATTTTCTGTAAATAATGTTAACTAGGAATGTAACCGATTGAACTCTGGCAAACAAGAGTGAATTGTTTAAATTTCTAGTTATTTATATAGTGGGGTTTATTGCCACTTTCAACAGACAGGGTCACCTCATGTTAGAGGGTTTTATGGCTAGAGGAAGCTAGAGTTACTGCATGAAGAGAACCACTGAGCGGTGGCAATCAACCATCAGACTCCAAAGCATGCCAATTCCACACAAGCAGGGTTAGAATTGGTTAAAGGAAAGTGCACCATTGACGTGCAATACACTTTAGTATACAGTACCAGCACTTCTGTTCCTCCACATGGTCAATGGGGATTAACCATTCACTTAATACAAAAGGCAGATAAAATTCTTGCAATAAAATTCTTGAATAACTAATTTTTTTTTCATTTTTGCCTCAAAAACATAGCTTATGACCCCTCATTGGAATGAGCTTAATGACCTTGTTCAAATGAGGGGTCATAAGCTATGTTTTTGAACAAAATGAAAAAAAATAATGAAAATTGAATGGTGATTTTTTTTTAATAGCGCTAGCTGGTTTGACTGCTGCATTGGGTAAAGGGTTAAGTGAAATTTCTAGTTGCATTATGTCGAAAATTTGCAGTTGGAAATGTTTGAAGTTTGACATTATTATGTAGAGGGTTAAGAATTTTCCCAAATAAACTGATAATGTAATTAAATGTTAGTATAAAATAAAAAGTACATTGGAGCCCACTTAATTGGATATCTCTTAACTGAATAACCCTGTTAATTGAATATAATTTCTCAACTCAAAACCATTTACCATACCTTAAGTACAAATTTGACCTGTTAATTGAATATAGTTTAAAGCGTAAACTCCTGTTAATTGAATAAACAATCTTGTAACCTGTCAAGAAATTACCCTGACTCTCTCCAGTTTTTCTTTGTTTATAGACCTATTTGGCCTCAGTACATCTAAGGCAGCCATTTAATCTATTATATCTTGTTTGACACAGCTCATGGAGCTCTATCAAACAAGATATAATAGAGTAAATGCTAAGTTTATCTCTAGAATACAGGAAAGTGACACAATCCCTGTTAATTGAATACTCCTGTTAATTGAATAATTTTCATTGGCAAAGTGGCTATTCACTTAACTGGGTTCCATGGGATCATGATATTTCATGAGATACCTCCACTCGCCACAATCCATGAAGCATAAACCTATACTTTTGTGTTGACCTTAACCCTTTACCTAACGAATCGCCCACATCCACCCGCGTAATATGCAAATTCAGCAGTTGAAAAAATATAATTTTTCAAAAAATTTCAACAAAGCCATATCATGTGACCCCTCGTTGGAACAAGCTCGTCGAGCTCGTTCCAAAGAGGGGTCACATGATATGGTTTTGTTGAAATTTTTTGAAAAATTTGAAAAAATGATATTTAAAATAATAAATTTTGATATCATCGGCATTGGGTAAAGGGTTAAAGGACCACATCTGACATGATAAACCTTCTGAAAAGTTCCAAACATGAGGGCTTCCAAACAAGAATAAATTTACTCTTGGAGTGGTTTCTATAGTCAACTTTTGTGTATCCACACTGGCAGCCAAGTCTTGATTGGAAATATCTGCCATACCACTACACTGACTGGTAGTGTGCTTTATTATTTTTCCAAGAATGATTTGTAATATGGGTATTTTGTTGAAGATACGAACGACTCTATCAGCAAAAGAAGTCTGTGTTTGGAAAGTTTTTTATCATAAATTTATTGTGTAAATTATAATTTATTGGAGAGTGCCTCTTGGCACTCTAACAAAACAATTTTACACAAGCAACTTTTCTTTTACTGCTGACAAAACGTCAATTTGTTTTCAGCACTTTTTAATTGGTCCATGTTAGTGGCTTTTAGCAATCAACCAGTTAACAGGCTTTGTGGGCATTCTTGAAAATTGTCCATTTCCTTATATAATTTCCAAGAAGTGAAGCAGTGCTTGTTTATTGTGATAAACAAGTTCTCTTTTAGTGGTAAAATAGGATCCAGTCACCAATGCCTGGGGTAGAAGGTCCTCTAAAATGGGCAACATGTGTATAAACAACTGACAAAACCTCATGTTACACCCTATCAGCTATATATTTATGTAAACATGTATTTTAGGTAAATATATAGCAGTTCTGTAGTCTGAGCATAGTGGCCATCCACACGTGGATGGTCACTAAGTCCAAATTGCTAAACAATTATATTTCAACATTTCAGTGACATGTATAACATATTTAAAAAATATCTCACACTTTTTTTCATTTCAATAAATTAAATATAAATTTTGTTGAAAATTTATATTGAAAAATTTCTGATGGTGGAAAGTCATACCAATCCTTAGTTTTTGCTGGCACAAATCAATTTACAGTGACATCACATTAGTATGCTACCAGTCTTTTTAGTCCCCATAGGTAATAGTATTTATTTATGGGGGTTTGATGACACTTTCAACACAAGCAAGGTTATCATGGGTTGAAGGATCTGTACCAACACATGCACAATGCTCCCACTTGGGTAATTGGGAGAAATTGTCTTGCAGCACAGTGCTTCCACTTGGGTAATTGGGATAAATTGTCTTGCTGCACAGTGCTTCCACTTGGGTAATTGGGATAAATTGTCTTGCTGCACAGTGCTCCCACTTGGGTAATTAGGATAAATTGTCTTGCAGCACAGTGCTCCCACTTGGGTAATTGTGATAAATTGTCTTGCAGCACAGTCCTTCCACTTGGGTAATTGGGAAAATTATCTTGCAGCACAGTGCTCTCACTTGGGCAGTTGGAATAAATTGTCATTAAATAATAAATTGTCAATTATTTTATTAGGTTTTTTTTTTTTGGTTAACTGGTAGAGTGCTGCATACTCATATTTGAGCTTTATTTTGAAGAGTAGGTACCATAGCTTGAAGGCTCATATTCAGTGGATGTGCTTTGAATTATCTTTGAAGTGATATTATTTAGTCTGTAAGGGTTTATCTTGTTACAATTTATGGGAGAGTGCCTTTGGGCACTCTCCGATAGATTGTAACAAGGCAAAAACCTGTGTACAAAATTTGATGACCAAAAATAATGTAGCACTCCACCAGTTAACAGCTCTTTCATTTTATTTCAAATAAAGATTTTTTTTTATTCTTGATACATTGATAGGAATGTATTTTGAGTTATTCATTTCATTTTTCATAGATTCAGTACTTTTTGTTTCAAACATTTCCCTTATTTATGTTTCTTTTTCATTTCTTCGTAGAATATTTTCTGTGCATTATTATTAAATACTTTCCTTTTTCATGTTTATAGCATTCAAGTATTAGCCCAATCAATATTCATCCATGAAAGTGACAGAGGCAAAGTCCTTTAATCATTTTGTTATATTGTCAAAGATATTTAAATAATGAGAAAATTTTTTTTACCAAAATTTTGATGGTCCCCAATGTTAAAGAAAGACATGGGTTAGGAAACATAAGCTCTCTTACTTCAGAAAATGATTTCGGTTGTTAGTTCAGTCATTTTATTTCAATGTCATGTATATGAGGAATTTTCTGGTCTGCTCCTCAGTCTTGAGTTCATCTTATAGTACAATGAGCTTGCTTATCACACACACACAATGTATTCTATATTTCCTCTTACATTTAATGTGACCATGTGATATTTGCATTGCAGTCTAATAAATAATTAATTGTTTCACTCATTTCTTCATAGTGAAGCTATATTGTTTTTGACACCCACCTCCTCCCCTTTACCACCCTGCTTATTGTCATTAGTCCCTTTCTGAAATCCAATCTCAAAATTGTGGGACTGAATGGCCATATTTCGTCCCATTGTTTGAATCATTTTTGATAGGACAAATCTTTTATTATCTATGATCACATATTGTTTATTGGGATCTTGAGCGGGAGGCTTTAATTAACTACCTCACCTGGTTGGGACTTTTGACTGTCCTCACTAAATCAGCTTGATACATAGGTCTGTGGATTTTGTTTACAGATCAGAAAGGGCATCTCTTGAGGAGAGGATACTGTTGGTGTTTCTGTAGTGTTCTCTTTTGGCACTGGTATGTACACTATCTTTCTGCCCCTTTAAAGTTTGTTTGCTATGTAACTGTATTTATTTGCCTTACTAGATGCTGAGTGTATCGACTGGCTCCATGCATTAACTTTAGGATGTAATGATGTTTTGCCATTGGTTGTCAGTAACAAATTTCTTGCCAAGTTTTGGATTTATGTGTGTGATTATTTAGTCCTCGTTATTCAAAACTAGCCTTGAATAGGGGGGGGGTTAGCTCATCCCTACTGTTGTAACGTGTCATTTTGCAACTTCTGAAAGAAGGCAATTTCTTTGTGATCATCAGCTTCATATTTTCTTTCAAGAACTTCAGAAACATGAGCTGGAGTGTCTTGGGTTTCAGGTACAGGAACTATGACATGACTTGTAGCACTGTTTGCCAGACATTGTATATAGAATGTTAACCCTAAATCCCCAAATAACCACAAACTGCCACTTTTATATTGTTTTTGAAAAAGTTGATCCAAGTGTATTCTTCCATGAGAACTCTACCAGTGGACTGTATTTCTTGATAATGTGTTTACATCATTGTTGGCTGTCTGCCTGTACAGGCAACCAACATTGATGTAGAAACACTGTTAAGTCATTATTCTGCAGCTATGTACATAATATACACCTGGAACTTAATCAAGCACCCCGTTTTTTTCGCAGTGGTGTTGATAGAAACTGTCATTACTTCTATGCTATCTTTCAGATGGCCAAAAGTGATTGTTTGTGGGAAGAATGGTCTATTGACAAATGAAAGACAACACAATTATGACAATATGCAGTATTTTAATGGCGCTAATTACACATATCTATCACTAATGATTTTGATGCAAAAATGTTTTCTCAACAAGTATGGTGCTGGAACGGTCCATGATGAAACAATGCCGGTAATTACTGACAAAAAATGTAACTTGTCATCTCCTGAACACAATAGCAGTGTCTGACATCAGAAGTGAATGTATCCACCACATGCCTGGATGACAGCCTGAAACCTCCTTCTAATGCTACCAGTGAGGCTTCTGATATGGTCCAGAGGCAACTGCTGCCACTCCTCATGCAATGCAGCTTCCAAATCGGCCAAATTATGTACAGGCGGATCCCTTGCTTGCACACAATGTCCAAGAAAGTCCCAGATGTGTAAGGTAGTGTTGTAATAACATTGTTCTGAAGGAATGCTCTCACAGCATGGGAACGATGTGGCCTTGCATTGTTGTCCATGAATACAGGGAGAGTAGCCAATGAGTGGTTGTCAAAATGAGGCATGACAACCGGATTGAGAATGTCCCGGATGTACTGATGGCCATTGAGATTCACACATACAGTCACCATATCAAGTTTACAATCATAGATCATTACTGATCCTCCATCAAAAGGAACAGTAGGTTTGATGTTCCTGGGCACGTAAGCAGTTTTTCTATGCCCCCACACTCTCATGCGACCATCTGTGACGTGAAACAGGAACCTATTCTTGTCTGACCAATGGACTCTCCTCCATGTCCTGAGATTCCCGTGTTGTGCTATACACCACTCCAAATGTCATCATTGATGCTGATTGGGCAGAGCTGGATGCTTGATGACCCTTCTGGACCTTATACCCAATGCTTTGAGATGGTGTTGGACAGTTCTGTTGCACAAACGCCTGTTGGGGAGCCGAAGGCATTTCAAAACCCCACTTGAAGAAAAAGGGTTCACGCCTAACGAGGCATGCCAGACTCCGATCTTCCCGAGGAGACGTCTTTTGGGGTTGTCCAAGCTTTGGTAGGTCCTTAACATCATTGGTTTGTTGATGTTTTCAGATAAGTCTGCTTCCAATAGCTTTGAATGACATGCCTGTTGCATGCATGCCAACGATGCCAACGATTTGCCATCTTAGTGCCTCTGACAGTCTCCTCCTTGCTATGTCAACATTTATTGATAAAAAAAGTGACAAATTTTCTTGTTTATACTCAGATATTGCATGTGGATGACAGTGTTTTTTGTGACATTCATGGGAAGCATGCTTCATGTGGACGATGGGATGTGTTTGGGGTATGCTATCAACCAGAAACATCATATTTCACTAGATGAAATGTACTGCAAAACATAGCAATCATTAAAACATAATCAGTAATAGCATCGTCACTGACATGGACATTTAAGGGGGTGCTTAATTAAGTTCCAGGTAACTGTATACACATGGTACATTTTATCGTAAAAAAATCTCATCATTCAGAGGTTAAATGCTTCCAGTTTTAGAGTTGGAGTTTCTTTTTCATTTCTACCATTTAAGGTTTCATTGTGCTGCTGAATATGTAAGAACTGAAGTAGGTTATTTTATAGCCATTGTTTCAGTACAGATTTGCTGCCTCAAATATAAGAGCTCAAGTGCTTATTTATATTTTATATCTGCTATATTTCCCTCTGCCACAGACAGTTGGGTTTATTAGACACCATGCATTTTTTGGTCAATAAGTGTGGTCAAATATGCAGATTATTTACTCACATGTATGGCCCATTTCATCATCACAATAGTTGTCTCGCAAAGCCCAGCTTCCCATAAGAGCATAATATATGATATGCAGAGAGTCGATTATCAACGAAACACTCATGGAGTTGAATTTTCACGTAAGAAATAACTTTTTAAAATAAATTTTGTGAAAAGCTTAACCCTTAATCTAACATAATGGCCTATCCAACTCAGTGTTATAAACAAAAATTGAGATTCATACTTTCAAATTTTTTCAACTTCAACCTCAAATAGAGCATGTGATCTCTTATTGAAATGGGCTCATCAAGCTCATTTCAATGACACATCAACAGCCCTGTTTTTGAAACAAAAAGTGAAAGTTTTTAGTTATCTAAGAAAAAAAAGTATGCAAAAAAGTGTCGTCTTCGTGATATGCAAAAAAGTGTTGTCTTCGTGGTAAAAGAAGCATTAACAAGGATTAAACTCTTGAGATCCATTATCTCAAACAATGTTTGGACTTGTTATGCTGAATGTGAGGGGTGGGAAAACCACCTCTGAGTATTTTAGTGATAATCGACTCTCTGTGTTATGTATATTGGCTGACAGTGTTTTGTCCAACAAAATATAAGAACTCTTGAAACATACAGAATTTTTTGATCTCACAGATTGGCCAAGAGTTTTTCATAAACAATTTACAAAGATTTTACTAAAAGAGTAGGCAGTTGATAGGTCCAATTTGTTTTTTTATTATGTAGATTCAGTCTGAAAAAAAGCTTGAAATAAACAGGAATTAATATCCAGAGGGAAAATCTTATTAACTCTGAACGTGCTGACTATTTTCAGGATATTTTTCATCATATCTAGTCATGGCTGCTGTCAGGCTGCCATGACTAGATTTGATAAAAAATTCATCTAAATTGTACTCAGAAATCATTGATGAAAAATTCATACCATTTACACGAGGGGTGGGGAGGGGGCAATTGATTAAATGTGCTTAAACTTATTTCAGTGGCATGAGAAATCCTGTCCTGGGGCAGAACATCTGCCAGCAGCATGCAAGGAGTTAAACATTATTGTGGGATGGTGAAATCATTATTATTATATGATGAGGCTGTGATTCAGGATTTCTACTGTAAACAATACACTACTGTGATTGCAAAAACGGTCATTTTCTCAATCGGATTGTGATCTGGTAGCAACAAACTACACCTGTAGGTGAGCATTTCATATCTAAAAAATTGCGTAATCAAGACCAAACAAAGAGAAAACAAATGGAATTGGCATCTGAGATTCAAGTATCTCGTTTTCTTGTTTCAACAGATTTGGATTCTACAGTGTTGTGGTGGAAAGAAGATAGAAATTTTGACCAGATTGAAAGCCAGTTGAGTTCTCGTTGAAATTCTCTGCTTTTGAAATTACAGTACTGTATACAATGAATAGGTCCAATTTTTAGCTTAACTTGACAAAGTCAAGATAAGCTATTGGCATCACGTGTGCGGAAGTCTGTTAGCCTGTTAGTCTATGAGTCTGTTCACATTTTCGTTTACAAGAGTCTAAACCCTGTAGTTCTTGTCTGATCATCACAAAATTTCATATTCAGGTTTGAGGTCATGTCTAGATGAGAACATGCTCTTTTGGTTATGATCGGTCAACCGTGATGGCTGCCCGAGCCCAAAACCTAAAAACCTTTAGCACAGTCTACAGGTCGTATATATGAAGGGATTTCAAGGTAACTTGGTAGGATGACTCTGTATAATATCTAGATGAGAACATCCCCTTTTGGTTATGATCTGTCAACTGTGACAGCTGCCCAAGCCCAAAACCCCAAAATTGTTTGCACAGACTACAGGCCATATTTAATATGGAGGGATTTCTTTGTAACTTGATAGGATGACTCCGTATGATGTCCAGATGAGAACTTCCCCATTGGTCGTGATCTGTCATCTGTGACAACTGCCGGAGCCCAAAACGTTTAGCACAGTGTACAGGTTGTATTTATGGAGGGATTTCATTGTATCTTGGTAGGATGACTCCATATGATGCCTAGATGAAAACGTCCCTTTTTGGTCACGATCAGACAACTGTGATGGCTACAGGGGCCCCAAGCCTGAAAACCATTAGCACTGTCTACAGGTCGTATTTATGAAGGGATTTCATTGTAACTTGGATGACTCCAGATAATGTCTAGATGAGAACGTCCCCTTTTGGTCACGATCATTCAGCCGTTACGGTTGCCCAAGCCCAAAACCTTTAGCACAGACTTCAGGTTGTATTTATGAAGGGATTTCATTGTAACTTTTTAGGATGACTCGGTATAATATCTAGATGAGGATGTCCCCTTTTGGTTGGGTTGGGTCAACCGTGATGGCTAAACAGGCCCGAAGCCCAAAAACCTTTAGCACAGTCTACAGGCCATATTTATGAAGGGATTTCATTGTCACTTGATAGGATCACTCGTTTTGGAATAATTTCACTGTAACTTGGTAACTTTGGTTGACATACATTAACTATGAGAGCCACATTAACCCACCCCTCACTTCTTTAATACAGTCTACACCTCAAATTATTTTTATTGAAAACATAGCATACAGGGAACAGACATTAACATATTCTCAATTATCACAATTCTTGTCATATTTCATAATCAATTCATAAAAATTTAACATCCTTTTCATCAAACACAATACACAATCAAGTTAAGCTACAGTGTCATTGACACTTTCATTTTAATATGTGGCAGACAGTGAAAAAATAGATGCTATAAACAAGAATATATTTTATCCAAAAGAGTGGACAACTTGATCTTAACATGTCATTTTTTATTTTATTTTTTGTTACAGAACCTACTTGAAAAATTGAACAAACAGCAACAGTTGCTTCATCGACAGAAACAACAGAGATCACAGCTGAGAGACAATCAGTATGTACGCAAACAAGCTCAAGACCTCATAAATGAAGCATTCAAAGACTGTGATGGATTGCCAAGACAGGAGACTCTAGACACTAAACGAGTTGCAGAGGACATTTCTTCAGGGACACAATCACCTGAACATTACATAGATGATAAACATCAAGAAAAAATTTCTGCTGATAGTGACAGTACAGAAACTTCATCAAAAGCACTTGATGAGCTCTATGATGGAGGCAGGGTGAATCTGAATCCATAAATTTCTTAAAAAAAAAGGTTCTGGCAAGTCTTATGAAGGCCTTTTGTCGTGGATATGTGGCAAGTAATGCAAACCAGAGATGGCACAGGGGACACGTGCCTCTCCACTTTATTCCATAGACATTTTATGCAGTTGCAGGAGTTGAAAAATAGACCCTTGCATACATGTCAATTACAGGCATTGTGTAATATATTATCAGCAAATCCAAAAAAATTTAGTTGCATTTGGAGAATCCCACCTTTGGTCACTTTGGTCCATCTCTTCTACTTCAACCAGCTTTCAACCCAAAGGCTATACTTGGTTGAAAGATGGTTGAAGTAGAAGAACTATACTGGGCAGTCACCATACCCATACATGGCATGCTCATCTAAAAGAGAAACTGGTGGGTAATTGTACATTTGCCAATATGTGATTGTAACTTTTCTCTCCCTGAGATAAACCATGGTAGTCAAAGGAATTTGTGCCCCTCTGTTTAAACTGAGCTTCCTGACCACCTCTGATGCAAACATGCCACAACCAATTCTACCATTGTGTTTCTAATATCCAATACTTCCTACATGATACCACCCTCAAAGTGACATACACAGGATTTTTCCCCCACCTCAACAGCTGAAAAGTTGGTGTGAGTAGGGTAATAATGGGGTAGTAATTCATAAACTGATTGGGTGCTGGAAGCCCATATTTTGGCTTTATTCTGGTGTGCCGAAACCTTAAAATTGCGAAACCTTAAAATTGCTTCATATTATCTTTAGCATGAAGTTTTTAGTCTGTATGGATTTGCTTTTTTGCAATTTATTGGAGAGTGCCAACAGGTACTCTTCCATAAATTACATCAAAGCAAAGTTATGTGAACAATTTTTGCCAACCAAAAATAATTTAACATTTTACCAGTTAAATCTCCCTTGTTTCAATGGAATTCAAACCAGTCCGTTTCATTTCTTTATAACTAGTCAAAGATTTATCTGCTCTTAAACCCATCAGGATAATTTATTGTGTAACTATAATTTATTTGGCTAAAAACCATGGCTGATGACCCCCTCATTAAATACTATGTTTTGAAGGCAAAAATTGAAAAAATAATAAAAATAAAAATGTGAATGTTCATTTTCAACCCTTTGGTAAATACATCCTACCAGTAGAGTTTTCAAGGAAGAATACACCTTGGGCAACTTATACAGAGCAGTATAAAATGGGCAGTTTGTGTCTGTATGAGGACGTAAGGGTTAAGATGGATATTCCCATTATGTTAAGTAAAGGGTAAATCTACAGAGTTTTGTGTACTACTACAGAATGGTGACCTACAGCCAGGCAGTATACCAAAAATACCTTTTGATATCGGTATTAGTATGTTGCTGGTGCTGAATACTCTACTGATACAGAGATTTATCTTACAATAAGTATGTATTGAGTCTGTAATTACATGAATACAAAGTGGTGTATCAAGGGCCTCTCATATAAAATCTGCATCTTGCAACAGCAGGATACAAGTGTGTGCTAAGTTATGATTTGTTTACATAACTATTTAACTGGTAGAGTGCTGATTATTTTGGGGAGTCAAAATTTGCTCTCTTTCCATTGCCTGGTTGCAATTTATGGGAGAGTGCATAAAGGCACTCTCCCATAAATTGTGACAACGCAAATCAACACAGACTTAATAATTTCAATTGAAAGATAATATGAAGCACATCCACAGAGTATGAAGCATTTAAGTTGCGGCACCTGCACTTCAGAATAAAGCCTGAATATGGGCTTCCTGCACAGTTATAGAATATTGCAGGCTTTCGAAATGTGTTTGCGAGAGACTGTATATGTTTCTACATATGAATGGGGGAATAATATAATCCAGCATGATCTGATGTATGAGATGGAAAAAATCACACCCGAGGGGGCAGCTTCTTGGGCCAGACATGAGGTTTTCCTCAGAGTGTTTTTATTTTCATTTGCTTTGATGAATTTGGCCATATCTTTTGACACAAAATTTGAAGTGGTAGCCATGCTTTTTGTTTACAATTGCAGATGATTTTGAATAGTTCTTAATCAAGTATGCAAATTTCTCACATGGGGTATATGAGATAGTAATGACGTGGGCTAAATGAGATGGAGAAATTTTACATGACTGTCTTACAAAGGCTGCACATACAAAATGGAGTAGGAGGTGGGAGAAATAATCTTCTTAAGTAAAATTACCAAGTTATTAAACCACATTTTTTGTATGTTTCTGTATCTGAATCACTGAAAGCCTTTGAGTTGAAACAACACACCATTTCTCATGTCCAGTCTTTTCGGAATGTTGAACAAATGCACTCATTAAGTTTGTCCAGGGATCGGGAAAGTTCCAGGCAGCTGTATACAGTTTCCATGAAAACTACCTGTTTTTTTTTAGTGAAAATGAAGTCTGAAACCAAAAGGTTAGTTAAGTCATTGTCACTATAGTTGAGAATTGTAAGAAACTCTATCATTACCATTATGTTTCTGTACAAAATGTTGTATCAGAGTCTCGTCTTGTTTCTAAGGAAATATCTTGACCCGTCCTGCCCAATACAAAAATACCACGTTTACTGGTAAATGTATAATTTTGCCTCTGTAAATCAAATGTACTCCCAACAGATACGAGTAATCCTCTTATTTTTAGCTCAACTTTGCCATAGTCAAATTTGAGGTTTGTCATGGCCCATTGTCCATCTGTCAACAATTCATTACGGCTCGGGCTAGAGGCCGTACTTATGAACGAATCTTTATGAAACTTCTTGGGTACCTTTGTTATCACCGTGAGACGAGAACGAGTGTTTTTGGGTGCGGTCCGAAATTGAAGATGACCACCGGCAGCCATTTTGTACCAAAATCAGTGCAATCAGTTCATTTTGTACCGAAATTAGTGCAATCACATTCTGTCTGAATGTTCTGAATTGAATAAATTTTTGTATGAATGTCATATAATGCAGGTTTTTTTCTCATTCAGAAATTATGCAAATTTGATGGACTTTGATTTATTCAGTTCTACTTTTACACAGTAAGTACACATGTCAATACTGCTCGTGCTAGGGGCTGTATTTATGAACCGATCTTCACGAAACTTCTTGGGTACCTTCGTTATCACCTTTGGACGAGAACGAGTGTTTTTGGATGTGATCCAAAATACAAGACGGATGCCAGTGGACATTTTTACCCAAATTAGGTACAATCAGTTTTTTGTACAGAACTTCTATATGAAGGTCATTACCTAGATGTGTGTCATTGCTGTGTCACATACTATACATGTACACATCTTACACAAGTTGAGCTACAGTGTCATTGACACTTTCATCTAGTAGAGTACTAAAAAAATTTTGGTATTCAAAATTTGTTCAGATGTCTTTTTCTTGTAACAATGTATGGAAGAGTGCACAAAAGCACTCTTCCTTAAATTGTTTAAGGTAAGTCCTTACAGATTAAATAATTTCGCGTCAAAGATAATAACAGACAAATAATAAGAAGCCTTTCAGTTGGGGTACCTACATTTCAGAGTATAGCCAAATATGGGTTTCCAGCACTCCACCATTTAAAAAATTTCCTGCTGTCAAACTCTAGTTTTCATTTTTATTGGTGTTTAGGGTCACTTTCAGCATCTATGGCTATATCATGACCAGAACATAGGTATGAAGGCAGGCAGGTTTAGGCAATCATTTCTACCTATGCTGCCTACTTTAGAAGACTTCCAACCCAGGCATTCATTACGTGTACAGTCCATTAAAAACCCAGTCACAAGTAGACAGCTAATTATAACCCTAGTCAATCTATAAATAGACTTTCACACTTGACTGGTTGGTAATGATGGACAGTGACTGCTGGGACTACATTCTCTGTCAACAAACAAGCCAGCTAATTAGTGTTGAATTAAATGATGTTGTTGATACAATAAATGAAGTGGTTCGGCATCTTCAGGACCATGGCATAAATATCGTAGTGGGAAGCTTGTGCAGGAAAAGGAGCAAAGGATCAGAATATTGAATAAAGACTAACAACCATTGTTGTGGAGCACTTTCAAAACTGCTGAAATTTCCCGGATAGTCCTTCCCCCTCTCGATCTTCCACATGTAACAACAGTTAGGCCTACACACCCGTCACACCACCAATGTTCTGTCCCACTACCACAGGCAAGATTTTTAAAAATATCTCAATCAGCATACCAGGTAACAAGGAAAATCAAATGAACAACATATGTAGGCTACTGTGATTTTAGCAGTGCAAAAGCTAAAAACTTTTGTGTTTTGTGGTGAATAAACATTTGAAGAAATATGCGAAAGGGCATTTAATCTAAATGAAATATGTTTTGTGGGGATAATGCACGTGTAAAATATTCATCGAACAGAAAACAACGAAGAATGGTTCTAGCCTTATTTGTTTATTTGTATGCTAAAAATGCAAACGTTAATTGGCGTCTCAACACATGCTCTGTCCAAAACACGAGGCACCTTCTGCCCACCCAAGTCCGAACCTGGGCTGCTGACTCGGTATAGGGTTTCTCATCGGTGTCCAAATTTTTTTTTACATAAATTTTATACCTACCAGGTTGAAATAGTTAGAACAGACCCAAATATGCTGTTTATTTAGAGAATTATTATATATGTTTACTACAAATGTTTGTATATTTTTTTACATTTAGTAACAACTCTTACCCCCCCCCCCCCCCCAACCTCCCATCTCCTAGCAAAAAATCTGGATCAGACCCTGAGATAGGACAAGAATATTGATGATACTATTGAGGTTATCCTTGTATGCCAATTCCCAAAATGTCAGTTTTACTCGGCTATTAACCCTTTGAACTCTGATAGAGCAACAAACTTTTTGCCAGTCACTCTGTTTTTCTCTTGTTTAACTATGAATTTAACCAATTATATCTTGTTTGACAGAGCACACTGAGCTCTCAAACGAGGTATATTTGGTTAAATATCAAACTGCATTATGGGAAATAGTTGCTGCTGAAAACATTGACAGCAGAGCGCAGAGGGTTCAACACCATGTTAACCCTTTACCTAACATAATGTTAACAATGACCAGCTTTATTCACAAAGATTTCAAAATTATTATTTTTGCATTTTTCACCTTCAAAACAAAGCTTATTAAACCTCATTGGAACATGTGCATTGATCTTGTTCCAATTAAGTGTCAAAAGCTATGTTTTTGAGGCAAACATTGAAAAATTTTAGTTATTCAAGAATTTGTTTTTCAAGTGTAGTTCTTTATTTGTGTTGGATAAGCTGTTACAAATCTGCTCAAATTATTGTGCCCGCAAATATCTTGCTCTTAGATTTATCTTTCTCAGAAATGTTTTCCCACATTTTCGTAAAAAGTACAGAAGGTAAGGCAATGTGGCAAAATGGTTTGAAAAGAACACATATTTATTATGTGGCAAATACACTTTTGCACCCACTTATCTGGCACTGTAACATACACAAAACAACATTTATTACATTGGTTTATTTAAGAATGTTTCATTTGTTTTTTTTTTCTGAACCATGGCTGATAATCCCTTAATTTTGTTACCCAGATTTCTGATCATGATCAATGACACAAAATCTGATCTTTGCAGATAAACTGCCGGCACTATAATTTGAGCCCACTTAATTGGATATCCATTAATAACCAGGTTAACTGCATAAAACTTCCAAACACCAAATCATTCACTTTATCTTCTGTACAAATTTGATCTGTTGATTGTATAAAAGTTATAAGACTTAAAACTCTTCTGAATTATTCTGACAACCATGAAACACTCTGTTAAAAGACCTATCTGGTCACAACACATCCAATATCAGCATTCAATCAACTTTATCTTGGATCTCTGTCAAACAATATACAGCAGAATAAATGCTTAGTTTATTACCAGAGAACAGGTTAATGTCCAAATTCATGTTACTTGGACACTCCTGTTGAATAAATATTTTTCATTGGAAAAGTTCCATGTATGATAGCAACAGAATCAACTTTCTGCACAAATTGGTAATCATTCATCTCCAGTTGCAGTCAAAAAGAGTTAGGAGGGTAACAACAAGAAAAGATTCTATCCCAGTTTTTTATACCCCCGCAATGAGTTGTGGGGGCGGGGAAGGTATACTGGAATCACCTTGTCCATTTGTCTGTCCGTCTGCCCTTAGACATAATTTTGTCCAGAGATTTTCTCAGACGTTTATGGACCAATCTGCTCAAAACTTGGTATGAATGTTCACCACCATGGCAACCTGTGCACCTGTGATTGTAGTTCCGGTCGGATTATTGTTTCCAGAATTATGCTCCTTTTTGACTTGAAAAGCAGGCCTATAATTTTGCCCGGAGATTTTCTGAGATGTTTATGGGTAAATTTCTTTGAAACTTCATATGGATGTTTACTATCATGGGAACCTGTGCACCTGTGATTATAGTTTTTACTTTTTTTTTGCCAGAGTTATGCCTTTTTTGTCTAAGTATAATCATGGCAGCAGGTGGTATGGACAGGCCCATCTGGGACAGTCACAACTCTAGTTAGTATTTGATGATAGCAGCACTTCATATTGGTTTTTAGCTTAACTTGACATAGTCAAGATAAGCTATTGCCATCACGCGTGCGGAAGTCTGTTAGTCTGTGATGTCTGTTCACATTTTCCTTTAGCACGGGCTACACCCTGCAGTTCTTGTCTGATCATCACGAAATTTCATATGCGTGTTTGGAGTCATGTCTAGATGAGAACGTCCCCTTTTGGTCGCGATCAGGCAACCGGTATGGCTGCCCGAGCCCAAAACCCGAAAACCATTAGCACAGTCTACAGGTCGTATTTATGAAGGGATTTCATTGTAACTTGGTAGGATGCCTCTGTATAATGCCTAGATGAGAACGTCCCCTTTTGGGCATGATCTATCAACCGTGATGGCTGCCCAAGCCCGAAACCCAAAAACTTTTAGCATAGTCTGCAGGTCATGTTTAATGTGGAGGGATTTCATTGTAACTTGATAGGATGACTCCTTGTGATGTCTAGATGAGAATTTCCCCATTTGGGCATGATCTGCTAACTGTGACGACTGCCCGAGGCCAAAACCCGAAAACCTTTAGCACAGTCTATAGGTCATATTTATTGAGGAATTTCATTGTTACTTGGTGGGTTGACTTCATACAATGTCTAGATGAGAAAGTCCCCTTTTGGACGTGATTGGGCAACTGTGACGGCTACAGGGGTCCGAAGCCCAAAAACCTTTAGCACAGTCTAGAGGTCATATTTATGAAGGGATTTCATTGTAACTTGGTAGGATGACTCCAAATAATGTCGAGGTGAGAACGTCCCATTTTGATCGCGATCATGCAGCCTTGATGGGTGCCCAAGCCCAAAAACCTTTAGCATAGGCAAAAGGTCATATTTATGGAAGGATTTCCATATAATGCCTAGATGATGACATCCCTTTTTGGTCGTGATTGGTCAACTGTGATGGCTACAAGTGCCCGAAGCCTGAAAAGCTTGAGCACAGTCTACAGGTCATATTTATGAAGGGATTTCATTGTAACTTCTTAGGATCACTCCAGATGATGCCCAGATGAGATTGTCCCCTATGGTTGCGATCATTCAGCCATAATGGCTGCCCAAGCCCGAAGCCCAAAAAACCTTTAGCACAGTCTACAGGTCATATTTTTGAAGGGATTTCATTGTAACTTGGTAGGTTAACTTCATATAATGTCTTGATGAGAACGTCCCCTTTTGGACATGATTGGGCAACTGTGACAGCTAAGGTGCCCGAAGCCCGAAAACCTTTAGCACAGTCTACAGGTCATATTTATGAGGGATTTCATTGTAACTTGGTAGGATGACTCCAAATAATGTCTAGATGAGAACGTCCTATTTTGATCGTGATCATTCAGCCTTGATGGGTGCCCAAGCCCAAAAACCTTTAGCATAGGTAAAAGGTCATATTTATGGAAGGATTTCATTGTGACCTATTAGGTTGACACCATATAATGCCTAGATGATGACATCCCCTTTTGGTCATGATTGGTCAGCTGTGATGGCTACAAGTGCCCGAAGCCTGAAAATCTTGAGCACAGTCTACAGGTCATATTTATGAAGGGATTTCATTGTAACTTCATAGGATCACACCAGATGATGTCCAGATGAGAATGTCCCCGTTTGGCTGCGATCATTCAACCATGATGGCTGCCCAATCTTGAAGCCCGAAAACCTTTAGCACAATCTTCAGATCATATTTATGAAGGGATTTCATTGTATCTTGGTAGGTTGACTTCGTGTAATGTCTAGATGAGAACGTCCCCTTTGGACGCAATTGGACACTGACGGCTACAGGGGCCCGAAGCCTGAAAACCTTTAGCACAGTCTACAGGTCATATTTATGAGGGATTTCATTGTAACTTGGTAGGATGACTCCAAATAATGTCTAGATGAGAACGTCCTATTTTGATCGTGATCATTCAGCCTTGATGGGTGCCCGAGCCCAAAAACCTTTAGCATAGGTAAAAGGTCATATTTATGGAAGGATTTCATTGTGACCTATTAGGTTGACACCATATAATGCCTAGATGATGACATCCCCTTTTGGTCATGATTGGTCAGCTGTGATGGCTACAAGTGCCCGAAGCCTGAAAATCTTGAGCACAGTCTACAGGTCATATTTATGAAGGGATTTCATTGTAACTTCATAGGATCACACCAGATGATGTCCAGATGAGAATGTCCCCGTTTGGCTGCGATCATTCAACCATGATGGCTGCCCAATCTTGAAGCCCGAAAACCTTTAGCACAATCTTCAGATCATATTTATGAAGGGATTTCATTGTATCATGGTAGGTTGACTTCGTGTAATGTCTAGATGAGAACATCCCCTTTGGACGCAATTGGACACTGATGGCTACAGGGGCCCGAAGCCTGAAAACCTTGAGCACAGTCTACAGGTCACATATATGAAGGTATTTCATTGTAACTTTGTGGGATCACTGCAGATGATGCCCAGATGAGAATGTCCCCTTTTGGTTGCGATCATTCAACCATGATGGCTGCCAGAGCCCCCTTTTGGTCGTGATTGGTCAACTGTGATGGCTTCAGGGGCCCAAAGCCCAAAAACCTTGAGCACAGTCTACAGGGCATATTTATGAAGGGATTTCATTGTAACTTTGTAGGATCACTCCAGATGATGCCCAGATGAGAATGCCCCCTTTTGGTTGCGATCATTCGACCATGATGGCTGCCAGAACCCAAAGCCCAGAAACCTTTAGCACAGTCTACAGGTCATATTTATTAAGGGATTTCATTGTAACTAGGTAGGTTGACTTCATATAATGTCTAGATGAGAACGTCCCCTTTGGACGCAATTGGGAAACTGACGGCTACAGGGGCCCGGAAACCTTTAGCACAGTCCACAGGCCATATTTATGAAGGGATTTTAATGTAACTTGATAGGATGACGTGTTTTGGAATAATTTCACTGTAACTTGGTAACTTTTGTTGATATACGTTAACTGTGAGGGCCACATACATTAACTGTGAGGTCATATTAACCCACCCTTCAGCTCTTTAGTACAGTGTACACCTCATATTATTTTTATCATAAACATAGCATACAGGGAACAGAAATGAACATATTCCCAATTATCACAATTCTTGTCTTATTTCATAATCCTTTCATAAACATTGAACATTATCCTTTTCATCAAACACAACACACAAGTTAAGCTACAGTGTCATTGACACTTTCATTGGAATACCCTTGAGTGCTTTCCAAAAACCAGTGTCAGAGCTTGCTAACATCAATTTAAAAAAAACTATCTGGTTTTCTTTTTTGGTTACAGGCTTGAAAATTAAGTAGCTTACATAGTAACCTGTTAGAATGTTACATTATATAAAATGGCAGTGACCTATAGAAAAAAAGTGTTGTGATGCTTTTCCACCATCTCTGTTTTACTATGCCAACTAACAGTGATGTTTATCTCTTAACAGAATTTCTGCCAAAAGAAGTAGCATCAACTAACACACAATCTCACGAGAGAGAGATCGCACATTAGTTAATGCTATTTATTTTGGCAGGAATTCTGCTAAGATGGATGCAATGCGTAACTTTTGTGGATGCAATGCGCAGCATATTTGTGGATCCAATGTGTAACATTTAAGTTGAGTTCCGAGAGACTGTCAAGTCAGACTGCGAAAACATGCGAGATTAAGAATATAATTTATATTGTATTATTTTGTCATAACCTGTAGTTTGAGGTACCGGGTAACCACCCAAAATGATCATTCGCACATTATTTCCTGGCTTGTTTTATTCCATGTATTTTTTGTTAACTAGTACAGTAGTTTTAGGTTTGTGATAAAGTGTCCAGGATTTACTGAATATCCCCTTTCAGAGTAAATTGATTGAGGTATACTGGAGCCCACATAATTGTTTATTGTTTAATTGAATAACTCTGTTAATTGTATTAAACTTTAAACACCAAATCCTTCATCATACCTTCAGTGCATATTCAACCTGTTAATTATTTATGGGTTGTGTAGTAAACTCTTGTTAATTGAATAAAAAATCTTGTAATGTGTTGAAGAATTACCCTAACATGCACCAAATTCCTTACATTTATAGCCATTTTTGGCCTCCATACATCCAATATAGGCATTTCATCCATTACATCTTTTTGACAGAGCTTGATGAGCTCTCTCAAACAAGATTTAACCCTTCCTTAAGGACCTGCACAGTTGACCTGAATTCATATCTGACTACAGCCTGTTCACTTCCAGCAGCTTAACAGTGATTTCTAGTCAAGTCTTGGCTGCCTGTTAAGACAGCCAAGACTTGACTAGAAACCACTGCCTATGTAATTTGTCTATTGTCAGCAGGGCCTACTCGTGATGGCATGTTAAGGGCACCTGTTTTGAGGTTGTAAAAGTCAGAAATAGCTCTTTAAGGGTTAATAGAATAAATGCTCAGTTTATAACTAGAAGATAGGAAACTGAACTAATTCCTGTTAATTGTATACTCCTGTTAATTGAATATTTTTTCCACTGTGAAATCTTCCAGATAATATATGTGATGCACTTATTTTGTACAAAATTAATAATTATTAGCATTTATTTATTATATTCTATGTATTCTGCATATTCAGCAATGTATTTGGAACCAAATTATTTTGTTTTTAAATGAAACATTTGTTTATAACTGGATCAAGACAAACTTTTAATCTTTATTTTAATAAATAGATTATTTTTATTATTGTTGTCATTTTTTCAAACTTCACTTGAATGAAACAGCAGCCTGTTATTTTAGTATTGTATGTTATCATTATCAAATGATTTTCCCAATGAAGTAAATCTTATATGTGTGAATGTCTGATTGTAACAAAGTAAATAACATTGAATATAATTGGGGGGGGGGGGGGGGGGGAGGTGGGTGGGGAGGAGGGGAGATCATGAAGCTCTTAAAAAAAAGGAATTTTGAATTTTTTGCAATAGGAATCGGATGTCAACTTAAATTATGACAAGTTATTTACATCTTTGACCAAAATTAACACCAAGGCAATCACATATTATTTTTATTTTCCCATGGGTACCCCAGAGATGGAGTCGTGCTTGATTACTGTTGTACACAAATTCTGTTTCACTTATAATAGGGCTGTCAACCAATGCCAGTGCCCTCTGAAGTGGGCAACATGGGTATAAATGATTGGCTAGTCTTGAATTTTTTAACTTTACCGGTAAAGATATTTGTGCCTGACTGTCAGGTATTCTTAATTGGAACTTAACTGTAGAGCTGTGTACAGGGTTAGAATCGAAGTCTAAAATTGGTATCAAATTAATTGGCAGCATTTCAAGTTTCAAGTTTCCAAGATAGCCATTATTAATGATTCCATCCAGTCAGATGCTGGGTATAGCTGGAGACACTTAATTTTAGCATCACCTATAGTCAGATGGGGGGAGGGGGTCTTTCCATTGTTTTAGCTTCAGCAGATCAGCCAGCTGTATTAAGTGGTGAATTTCTTTCTCTCACTCCCTCCCCTTTTCTAAGAGGTAGCAGCAGATGCACCCACCTTGCCGATGGTCAGACCCACCTAAAACCCAGAAGTTAGCATAATGCTGTGAAAATAGTTGATTTTTCTTTGTTTTTAGATTATATATATATATCTCTTATATATAATTAGTTATTATAAATATTCATTCAAAGAAACTTTTAATAAATTGCAACCCCATTTTGGCACTGCAGGGGTTGTCCAAAATGCTTGGAATTTATGCTTGTGTTGCAGTCATGATGTTGGTACAGATACTAAAAGTGACCTCAACTCGAGGCACACTGATACAATTGAGCTCTTTCAAATAAGATTGCATTGGTAGAACCCTGTGAAGCTTCGAGATTCAATTTGATTTCATATCTTAAGTAGATACTCAGTTTGATTTGAAATCGGCTGCAAAGTTCGTTTCCTCTTAAATCTTTTGCATTGGAATATGGCTTGGTATCAGTCGTCTTCATCGTCTCACAAAACATATAGTTCAGGTGGAAATCGTACATAAATAATGTGAAATGAAAGACTAAGTGTAACTTCCACTAGATTAACATAAATAACATTTGTACTCATGCCACCAGCAATGCTAATTCCAATATCATTAGTCTCTACCACTGTTAAATGAAAATTTAAGGTTTCCAAGCAATGTCGCCGATGAACTATAATCCTTACAGGGTAATATTCCAACTACATCATCAAGGCATGCATGCCTTGATGATGTAGTTGGATTATTTTATCAGTCACGACATGAGCCATCACAGTCAGAACAAATCAGGTTTATAGTACCCCATTGGTCATCTTCAAGATGCCACTGATTCAATTTGAGATTCGATTCGAATTGAAAATGTGTGTTTCACAGGGCTCTATGTTGCGGTTAAATTCCTAGATGCATTTTATCACATAATCACCATTGAATAGTTCTTTATGGAAAATATCATTCAAAGCATGTCTAATACAGGAATTATATCAGAAATCAACATCGACATCGTGACATTGTGAGTGAATTTGTTTTGGAAGTAGAATTGAATTGATCTTCTCTTATTTTTCATCAACTGTCTACCCAATACAAATAGCAGATGACATTTACAGAACTATTTCCTGAATAACTAAATATTTTAATTTTTTGTCTCAAAAACATAGCTTATGACCCCTAATTAACAAGCTCCACTGGCTATTTTTTGTGAACCGTGCTGGTCAGAGTTAGTTGTTACATTAGCTGGAAGGTTAAATTGCACATTATGTGATAAAAAGAATCTCAATTTTGTCATGGTTTGAAAGGAAATCACAACTCACTAGTGATCCTCCACACATGAAATATTCCTTCTCGAACTTATAGTATTTTGACATCAGCATGCAGAGGGTTAAACACAGCAGTGAAATGTGCTAAGGCGTATAATGTGTTGATCAGTTGCATATTTCAACCAATGTGACATACAATAAAGTTTCACTTCACCCAACTTTGTGTGTTTTTTTATTATTATTATTATTATTATTATTATTATTTTTTTTTTTTTTTTTTTTTTTTGGGGGGGGGGGGGGGTTAAATGTCACTTTCAGTGGCCAGGGTCATCTCATGTTCAATAGTTTTACAGGTGGAGGAAGCCAGAGTACCTAGAGAGACCCACAGAGCAGCAGCGAGCAAATGTCAGACACACCTGCACAAGTAGGGTTAGCATTGGTTGAAGACAGGTGGACCAGCAGCATGCAGTATACCTTCATAAACAGCACCACTTTGCCCACATGTGGGCAAACTAGATTAAGTGCATTGTCCAAGGACACAATGCAGTTGCCCTTGGTTGTGATTGAACCATGGACCTTTCACTTTGATGTTCAGTGCCTTAACCACTAAGCCACTCCATTTCTAACTTTGTAAGTTAAAAATTCTGATGTTTGCTGGTTATCAGCATGTCAGACATGAGCTAGAAAGGCCAGTTTCTTTATTTATTGGCATTTAAGATCACTTTTAGAATCTATGGCTATATCTAGCCCCAACATAGATATGAAGTAAATTTAGCCAATTGTTTAGAGGTCAGAAGTTTGAAATGTATATTTGTCTAAATAGAGGATATGAAATGAGTGTTTCTCACCCTTATGAAACAAGTCCCAAGAACTTTCCCAGGCAAAATGAAAAGTTTGACGAGTTTCATCAATATTCTATGAAAGAAACACAAATTACATATTCTGTTTATCATATAGCAAACTAAGTTTTATCTAGAAAGAATTCCAACTTTCAAGTTATCACTGGTGTGATACAGTGGAGCCCACTTAATGGGATATCTCTTAACTGATTAACCCTGTTAATTGAAAATAATTTCCCAACACAGAACTATTTACAATACCTCCAGTACAAATTTGACCTGTCCATTGAATATAGTTTATAGAGTAAACTCCTGTTAATTGAATAAAAATCTTGTAACCTGTCGAGAAATTACCCTGATTCTCCCCAGTTTTCCTTGTTTATAAACCTATTTGGCCTCAGTATATCCAATACAGGCATTTAATCTATCTTATCTTGTTTGACAGAGCTCATGGAGCTCTGTCAAACAAGATATAATAGAATAAATGCTAAGTTTATCTCTAGAATACAGAAAAGTGACACAATCCCTGTTAATTAAATACACCTGTTAATTGAATAATGTTCACTGGCAAGGTGGCCATTCAATTAACAGGGTTCCACTGTACTTCACAGTGACATCCTTGTTTTATATGCACTCCTAAACAAAGTAGTTCTGAATTTTTATTTATTTGGTTTGAAAAATCTGGTTGCCAAATTGTTTAAACTGAAGTTGTCCAGACAAGATGATTTTACAAAGAATATCATGTTCTGTTTTAGTCAGAACAACAATAGCCAATCACAGAGTCTTGTTTCCAGAAAGGCCAATCAAGGAAGGTATTATTAAATAGTATTTAATAATAAATCAAAAATGGAATGTCCAAAAGTCCATGCAAATTGGCTAATTTGTTCAATAAAAATTTTATCATCCTAGAGTGCATCAGAGAGCTATCTGCAATTCTTTACCATTGCAGATGGCATCTTCTTGCATTCAAGGGATGATATAGATTTGTTGTGATACAGCTTCTTTTTTATACCCCCCCAAACAAAGTTTGGGGGGTATATAGGAATCACCCTGTCCATCCGTCTGTCTGTCCATTTGTCCATCCTTATAAGCGCAACTCCTAAACCGTTTGAAGAATTTTCATGAAACTTTACACAATGGAAGAACTCCATATGAAGATGTGCATGAAGCAATATAATTCCGTTCTGACAGGTGCAGGGCGTATCACTTTGTGAGCTTGCTTACAGTACATCTAGTTTTAATATGATTTTAATGGATAACATTAGTTGTTAACTGGTAGAGTGCTGGAAGCCCATATTTGGGGTTTATTCTGAAGTGCAGGTACTGTAACTTGAAGACTTCAAATTCAGTGGCTGTGCTTCATATTATCTTTGAAGTGATATTTTTTAGTCTGTTAGGATTTGCCTTGTTACAATTTATGGGAGAGTGCCCAGGCACTCTCCTATAAATTGTAACAAGGTAAAGACATGTGTACAAATTTAGAGGCCCCATTATAATTTAGCACTCTACCAGTTAAAAAATAACTCTGCAAGTGAGAATAACTCTGCAGATAGGAAGATATCTTCGAAGACAGATTCAAGTGAAACAACTTAACATGGGAGTCAAAATTGTTTGGTTTGATAGGTATAAAAAAGAATCAGTAACTTTTCATTTCTTGTCAACCTACCCACAATTATTTACTACAGGCTTGCACTACAGTGGAAGACCCTAACTCGGATAATACACTCTCTATTTTTGTCTTTCCCAAGCAATTTGGGAAAGAAAAGTGGTGCAAAAGCACCAAGAAAAAATAAGCCAGAACTGGGTCGAGTGCAACTGGCGCAGACCCAGTACGGGACGCTCTCTTCCAAGTACAACTCCACGACTTCTGCTGACAGTGCACATAAGCGTCGCTAATGACTCATTCTTTTTTATCCGAGACACGTGAAGGATGTGTCTCCGCCATATGGATTATGAAACAGTGATAATTCAACTCGTCGATAATGGTTTTCCTGTGACTGGAATTATGGATCTGAAGATCGTATAACAGGACTGTGTTTTATACATTCTCATTGTATATTATTTACTATTCCGTTTTCGCGAATGTTTTTTCGACATTGTGTCAACGCGGTTCGACAATGAAATTTTTCGGTTGATAAATTTAATTGTTATTGGAGTTAGGTGTCAATCAGGGACTGTCTGGACAGGATTTCTTCACTCTGTTGAGGGCTGAATCCCTGTTGTCCATCTGGGTTCTGTCGTGTACCCACCGTTTTTTTTCTACCACCTTCTCTCGTAGTTGAGGGTGTTCTTCTACTTTCTGTATCTGTTGAGTTCACCTTTTTCTTCTACTGCTCTCACCTCTGTTTTTTCCGGTTCGGTTCCTTTGGGGCAATTCCTTTTGCCCTCGCCTTGATGCGTTCTCGTGGCTGTTTCTTCTGCACCCGCGGGTGGTGTGGAATGCTGTCGTTTCAGGCCTTCCCGACTCGACCACGTCTGGTGTGAGTTATACCCCCTCCGTGAGGGATGTGCACCCTCTCCAGTCGACATCTGAGGCTGTCACTGAGGTTGTGACTCCTCCTTTGAAGGCCGAGCTAGGTGGCTCTCTCCCCTTTTCCGCCAGTTCCAACAGCTCCCGTCGTATCTGCTGCTACTGCTGCTGCTCCATCTACAACGTCATCGGACACCGTTTTTAGCCGGCCTCGGCTTATCCCTGCAAGGGTCTGCAGGGACGTCTGTAGTGTGGTTGTGGGGTATCAGCCTCAGCCTTCCCCGACTTCAACTCGGCGAAGTCGGAAGTGGCTGCCGACTGAACCCCCTACTGTGTCCTCTCAGCCATTGAGCACTGTAGTTTTATACCTGCAGTGGTGTCTGATAGTGTAGACATGGGGGTATCGGCCTCAGCCTTCCCTGACTTCAACTCGGCGACGTTGGAAGTGGCTGCCAGCTGGACCCTCTACTGTGGTCTCTGCGCCGTCGAGTACCACAGTTTTGTCATTGGCATTTTCCATCCACTCATTCTGGTCACACGGCCAGTTTTGCGGGACCAACGCCTTCTGTGCAGCCTTGACCTTCTGCCCCCCAGAGGTCCGGGTCAACTCTCCCGAGTTCCCGCTATGTTGATCCTCGGGGTGTGTCGTATCCCTATACACGTCTGCCCTCAGATGTTTCGGCTGCCGCCCGTCACCCCACTTCGGGTGTATTGGAGGATTGTGACCCTTCGCTGGTTAAGAGGGTCAGGCGTGAAGCCACTTTGCTGGTTCGTTCCCATGTCGAACCGGCTGGTACGGGCAGTGAGCTTAGGGAGGCCCTCTCCTTACTCACACAGGTTCTGTCCAAGAGCTTTCCCATTGCTTCCAGCGAGGCAGCGAGTGGTTTCCTGGCACCCCCTATGGCGCCGCCTCCCGGGATTGGAAACAGGCCGCTTTCTGATCCCCCTGGTGCCTACACCGTGGAAGGTGGTTTGCCCACGATGGACTATGTGTCTTCCGACTCTGGGGAGGAGTCAGACATCCTTGACGTCGAGAGCCAGCAGTCTTCTGACTTGGGGGCAGCTCTTAACTTTGTGTTTGGGTTCCTTCCGGATCGCAAACCATCAAACCAGCCGACAGTGTCAGCCAGGCTGCGATCAGGCCGCCTGTGGAGCAACCTGCTTCTGGGCGTCTTCGACCATGCCAGTCAGTACAGGTGGTTGAAGCATTTTCAGCATTGGACTCTAAGCTAAGTTCCAAGGCTATGAAGGCTCCGTTCTTCACCAGGGTTGACACCCTTTTGCCTCTGGTGCATTATCGTTACTACGATTTTGCCAATCCGTCAGTCTGCCAGACTTTGACGGTTTTGGATCAGGACTCCAATTCCCTCAGGCTTTCCATGCCCAAGTCGGCCGTCATTCCTATGACGACTCTGGAGTCCATGTTGGGCTTATCGAGAGAAATGCTGGGTATGCTTTCTCTCTCCGATCACATCGTATCTGCCTCCAGATAGGTTTGACGATGTACAGGCTCCTTTGCGTGTGCTGTCCAAGGCGCTCATCTTACTCACACGTATGTCTGTGACACGGCTATTTTGGAACTAGTTCGAAGGGACTCTGTGCTGGACACAGGCTGATCCCTTCCTGGGGGCAGCGCGCTGCTCTTCGATCTGCTTTTTTGGCAGGTCCCCTACTGTTCCATGGGTTCCGTGTCGACGGTCCGGGATGACATCCTACGTCATTCCAAAGATCAGTTGCTGCTTTGTCAGCTTGATCAGCCTTCTAGGGGAGGCAGGAACCATTCAAAACCTAACAAGTACCCTTCTGCTTCCTCTGTGAAGCAAAGGGCTGATCCTTCTGCCAACGCTTCTACTTCTTACTCACGGGGTAAGGGTAAGTGCCGGCAGGCTAGAGGGAAGTCTCAGGATTCTTCATTCAGTAGAGGAGGTGGTTTCTCCTCTTCGGGGCTCTAACTGAAGGTCCTCACCTTGATTCGTCCAGGTTGGAGGAAGGATAGCAGAGTTCGCAGACCATTGGGCCACCATCACATCCGATCCTTGGGTGTTAGATGTTGTTCGGTCCGGGCTGCGAATATCCTTCCGAAGGCACCCCACTCTGTCCAGAGTGCCTCTTCCAACCACGGTTCCTTCAGAAGTTTTACGTGAGGAGCTTTTGTCCACGGAGATAGACAATCTCCTGGCCAAGGGGGCGATCAAGGTCGTCAAAAACATTCAGTCAGTGGGGTTTTATTCCCACCTGTTCTTGGTGCCGAAGAAGGGCGGCCGACTCCGACCGGTTATCGATCTGAGTATCCTGAACCAGTCTATCATTGCTCCCAAGTTCAGCATGGAGACTTTCAGGTCGGTCCGCCGTTCCATTCACCAGAGAGATTTTGCTTCCAGCATCGACCTGTGAGACGCTTACTTTCACGTTCTGATTCATCGGGTGTCGCGGAAGTATCTCAGGTTTGCTTTTCTGGGGCGAGTTTACCAGTTGAAGGCCATGCCTTTTGGCCTCAACCTGGCTCCTTGGGCCTCCACCCGACTGATGTCGCATGTGATAGCCTTCCATCGCACACAGTCCAGGGTGACTACTTCGGCATATCTAGACGATATCCACCAGAGGCATTCCAATGCTGCCTTACTGGAGTTGGATGTCGACACTCTGTTGAGCTTGCTTACGTCGCTAGGAGTCCACGAGGAGAAGTCGGATCTGGTCCCTTCTCAGTCGTTTTGTCATCTGGGGATGGCCTTCTGCACTCAGTTCAATACGGTGGCGGTTCCCCAGGCCAGGGCTGTGATTCTCTCAGCTTTTGCTCTGACTCTGTTCCCAGGCCACAACCGCGACAGCACGGGGTCTTCTCCGGCTGCTCGGTCTCTGCGGTTCGATGACGGATCTCATTCCTCTAGGTCGGCTGCATGTCATACCTCTCCAACACTTTCTGCTCAGTCGTTGGAGGCCGAATGTCGATTCTCTGGATCTGGTGCTTCAGTTACCAGAATCTCTTATCCTCACCTTCTTCACTGGACGATTGTTCAGTGGATCATGCAGGGTGTCCCGTTGGACTTACCCACATCCGATCTTGTTCTGACGGCAGATGTCAGCGATCTCGGATGGGGTGCGATGTTGGATCCTCTAGGTCTTTCCCTTCATGGTATGTGGGACCAGGATCGGGCATCTCTACACATCAACCAGAAGGAGCTTCTTGCTCTTCTTCTGAGTTTCAGGCAGTGGATCCCTCACCTGTCGAATCGTCAGGTCCTTCTGTTGTTCGACAATTTGACAGTGGTTGCTTACATTTGGAACCAGGGCGGCACGCACTCGGTTCCAATGTACGAATTGGCTCGGGATCTTCTACTGCTCGCTCAGGATGTCAATGCCGGGGTGGTTGTTCGTCACATTTCCAGTCGTCTGAACGTCCTAGCCGACTCCCTGTTCCAACGGGGCAGGTTCTTTTCCACCGAGTGGATGCTCCACATGGCAGTATTCCATTGATCTCTTTGCGACTCCTTGGAACCATCAGGTGGACACTTTCGTGTCCCCGTGTCCAGATGCTCTGGCTTTCGCCGTGGATGCTCTGGCCCTCCTTTGGGACGGTCTTGAGGGCTACGCCTTCCTTCCGGTTCCGATTCCGCCTCAGGTTCTCGCCCAGATATGAACCTGCAGTCGTCGAATCCTTTCGATCACACCCTGTCTCCTCGGTGGATGTGGATCAATCTGCTCCGCTCTCTGTTAGCGGCGGTTCCAGCATGTCTCCCTCTACATTGCAGCTTTCTTTGCCAAAGTCGCCCGAGGAGGTTTCAAGTTGACCCAACTTCATTGTGCCTTCACACATGTCTTTTATTGGGTCCTGTCTCCTCCGTAGTGGTTTTTCGAGACAAGCAGTGGAGTTTCTTTTCTTCTTCAAGGAGGCACTCACTCCACTGGTTTAGCCTCTGTGGCTAAGTAGAAGGGTCTTCTGTCGATGGTGTGCGATCACTCTGTTGCTTCTGTCACTCCTTCGATCACACCACTTGCGGAGTTTCTGGTATATGTTTGTTTCTGGGAGTCTCCCACAATGGGTACAAGTCCATGCTTCGGAGACCTTTTTTCATATGTGATACCGCATTGTTTCGACACTCATCCTCACCTCTCCAAGCTTGTTCAGCTCTTTTCCTTGAAAAGTCCTAGGACTTTGCAGTTTACTCCACGATGGACACTTTTTTGGGCGCTGCTCTGCTTGGGGGTGGGGGGCGTTTGTGTCTTTATCCTGGATGGATATGCATTTTCCCACATGCCAGATCTCTCCTGCATCCATTTCTTGATGGACTTGTCTTGCTATTCGTGCATCTTCCACTCATCTAGCTACTTGTGATTGTATTACGAATCGTTTTTTCTGCCACGAGGTGCGTGCATTGTCTTCCTCTCGGGGCTTTTACTAACTCCGTCATGTTGTCGGATGTTATACTGGCAGCCTACTGGAGAAATGCTACCTTCTCCATTTATCTGCGACAGTTGCAAGAGCCGACAGAGGACCTTTGTCCTACGGGCCCTCTTTCTTCAGCTCAGTCTGTTGTCTATTCCAGCCATTCAGCTTTTTACAGGGTCAGTTCCAGCTCCATGCTGTTACTGCCCTTTCTGTCTGTGGGTCACACAGAACCACAGGCCTCATCTTTCATTGTCTTTTACTAATGTTTGTGATGCTATGGTTGACAAGCCTCAGGACCTCTTCCGTCTGTTCATGGTTCCAGTGCACTTTGGTTATGTGTAGGGTTGGTTATGCGGTTCCCTCCAGCCTATTGTCTATTCAGCCTGTAGTAAACAATTGTGGGTAGGTTGATAAGAAATTTAACTTTTATAGTAAATTTCCTTTCTTATTATACCTGCCACAATTGTTTACATGGAGGCCCTCCCGTCTTCTTATACGGGTAAGAATCCTTCCTCCCCGCTGATCACATATCTCTAACGTTAGCAGATTCAAAAAGAATGAGTCATTAGCGATGCTTATGCGCACTGGCGACGGAAGTCGTGGAGTTGTACTTGGAAGGGAGCATCCCGTACTGGGTCTGCGCCGGTTGCACTCGACCCAGTTTTGGCTTATTTTTTCTTGGTGCTTTTGCACCACTTTTCTTTCCCAAATTGCTTGGGAAAGACAAAAATAGAGAGTATTTTATCCGAGTTAGGGACTTCCACTGTAGTGCAAGCCTGTAGTAAACAATTGTGGTAGGTGTAATAAGAAAGGAAATTTACTATAAAATTTAAGTATTTCCCAACACTGTAGGAATATTTTCAAAACTTCATACGTAAAGTTCATCCAAACAATTTTCTCACTTTTCCATGAAGAAAATCCTTTTTTGGAAATTGTATTCCTGCTTATTTCAGTGGAAGACAAGGGTAAAGCTGAAGAATAGGGGACTCGGTATTTTATTTTAAAAATACCTGGTCACCTGAACTTTTCATATTTCACCACTCTCCATCATATTTTTAATGAATTTTGTGTAAAAAATTGGATTTAACCCATTACCTAACATGAAACGCAGACAACACTTGCTTGAATAACTAATTTTTATGCCCCCACCAATTTTGGCGAAGGGCATAAAGAATTCCCCTTTTCCGTCCATTCATATGTACTTACATCTGAATGTCCATCCCGAATTTGGTTTTGGAACGATAACTTTAGTTTGACTTAAGAAAATGAAACAAAATTTTATACATAGGTTTATAACCACATAATACAGGTTGGAATTGATAGTGGGCATGGTCCGGTATTTGGGGGGAGAGCTATGGCCCTTTTCCAACTTTGAAGACATGTTAATATTGGTTTCCATATAACTTTAGTTGACTGAACAAAATGAAACAAAATTTTATACATTGGTTTTCACCAGATAATACAGGGTGGAACTGATAGTGGGCTAAGTCTGATATTTTTGGGCAGGGTTATGGCGCTTTTCCGATTTAGAAGTGATATTCATATTGGTTTCCAGACAATAACTTTAGTTTGAATGAATGAAATGAAACAAAATTTTGTATATGTGTTTATAACTACATAATACAGGTTGGAATTGATAGTGGGCTTGGTCCGATATTTTTTGGCAGAGTTATGGCCCTTTTCCAACTTAGAACATAAAGAGGGGGCATTAGTGTCTCATGTACACATTTTTCTTGATTCATTTTGTGCATCAAATCATACTTTACACACCTCATTGGAGGAAGCTCTAGGAGCTTGTTCCAATGAGGAGGGTCATAAACATTTTTGAGACAAAAAATGAAAAAATAATGAAACTTAAATGGTTATTTTTGCATATAGCTCTGGCAGGTTTGGGTTGTTACATTACCTTGGGTAAAGTGTCAACCCTCTTGTGTCATTTTATGGTCTGTATGACAATGGTACACACTTTCCTCCTGACTGTGTTCTGCTTGTATTATAAAGTGTTACCTGCTGCTAGAAAAGAAAATTTAAAACTTGGGACTTTTATCTGATTTGTTGATTAGCTGTCCAGTGGAGTTGTTGGATACATGAGAGGTTTATTTACTAATCTTGTTATCATTACAAGTTACCTTGTTCATTTCTAGTTGTGGATTGTGGGCCATGGCATGAGCTCAACCACAAACCTCAGACTGTGTTGCCATCAATTCATCACTGTAACTTTTAATGTGAAGGATGAGTTATTAATTATCTGGTTGAGTGATTCATTATTTAAAAGTAATTTGAGAAAAGGGATATTTTTTTTCAAGATACATGCTATCAGTAGCCGTGGTTTAGCAAGATGTTGTTCATAAATAAATAAGTACACTGTTAATGTAGTTATACGTTTTAGGTCCAAATACTCAATTCCCATTGGTCAGCTGGGTGAAAACGTCATGACCAAATGTAATTCATTTTCCAATGAATACATTTGGCCGCACTTTGACCCGCATTTACGGTAGAGCACAGTTGACAGAATGTAATTCGGGCGGTGTTTGGGCGAGTTTTTAACTTTTAGCACCTGTCGCAGTGATCAACTCCGCTGCTGTTTCTTTGGTGACATTTCCCAACTGTGGCATAAAGCCCGTTACTAAAATACACATTTCCATTTCTAAAGTTGTGAAAATTAAAAATCAGAGTTTTGCGCTTTGTCTTTTGTGTGAGGGTGGTTTTTCGTCTCATTCATTCGTACATGTTTTATTTCGTCTTTCTGCTTTGTTGTTTTGTAAAAAGTAGTTTAAACAGCTACAGAATGTAATTATATGAATTGAATGCAATTTTTATAATCTTTATTGGAGTATGAATGTGTTGGAATGGGTACGTACAAATTGTATGAATCCCTTTGGGATTCATACATAATTTGTACCCATTCCCACACGTTCATACTCCAATAAAGATTATAAAAATTGCATTCAATTCTTAATTGTTTTGCCAAGGGGCACACTCCAAAAAATTGTAACTGAACCATTTTATATAAAAATTTCTTCTACAGCTGAGCAAACAGTAAGCTAATGCATATAGTGTAAAGCCACTAAAGTATCCTTCAGTACATTTCAATAGAGCCATGGTAGTTGCTTCTCTCACTCAAACAGTTAATCACTTAAGATGGTACCAGCAGTAAATTGCTTTCCTCTTCATTGTACAGTGAAAAATTGAATAAGCACTATCCCTGGGAAAAATAATTGATTAACAGTAACAGGAGTATTCAATAAACAGGCAAGGCACTTAATCCCAATTTCCCTTGTAGGGACTTGGTAGTGCTGTGTAATATGGCATACAGCATGCCAATGGCACACTTGCCTTCAACCAATGCTAACCCTGCTTGGTTGAGGGGTTAAATCAAAATTTATTTTACTCATAGGATTAAGAGTCAAACCGACTCGCCAGAGGCTCGTCAGTTTGATTCTTAATCCTACGAGTAAAATAAATTTTTTACTTGAAAACACTATACGTTTATTTTGTTTATCCCATAAATCTTTTACAAAGAAGTTGTGGCAAAATCGTGCTGTTATTCACTACAAAACATAGCTCGAAGTGAGGAGTACATTGGTCCATTTCGTTCGACAAGAGAACATTGTAAAAAATAAATAAGGCGCAGTGATACATTTCTGTCTAAAAATAATTCCCCAACAAACGTCAGCTAAACTTGTAAAAATCCTTTATTAAATGAGCAATCTATATTCTTTTGTACTGGCATTGTATAATACTTTCAAACCTTTCAAAGAAAACTACAATTAAACTGTTAATTATGCTACATTACAACGCGTTCATGTTGCATGGAGTGGGTGAGAGCAATTGGGCCACTTTCAAAGTAGGACATGAATGTCAGTTCATTTTTAGCTCATCAACTTTAGTTGTGTGAGCTTATGGCATGGCTCGATCGGTCCATGTCTACATTGGCGTCGGTGTCAGTGTACGTGTCCAATAATGTTAAAGCTTCTGCTTAGGTCACTTACTCACCCTATTTCCATATCATGGCTTTTATAATGCTGCTATAAGATGATTATTATCATTTTACCATGATTTAACCCCTCATACCCTACATTTTAGACATTTTTCTTGACATTTTTAGTTGCGTTTAGTTTTCTGTTTAGCTCAGAATTTCATCTTTAACTAAGTGTTTAGGTCAGCTGCTGTGCTTCTTCTCTTCCCATGGCACTTATATTCATCATACATGTTCCTCAGTATCATTGTTCCATGATTAACCCCTCATACCCTGCATTTTAAACATTTTTCTTGACATTTTTAGTTGCGTTTAGTTTTCTGTTTAGCTCAGAATTTCATGTTTAATTAACTTAGTGTTTATGTCAGTTTCTGTGTTTTACTTTTAAGAGGCTGTGTTTAGGTAAGCTTTGTCGCATGTTATGAGCCTGTTTGATACAGTTCTGGTGTTTGCCAAAGTTACTATCAAAGAGGAATGTTGGTGAGCTATAGAGCGTTGGCATCCTTCTTGTTGTATGTTGATGTTTAAAGTGTAAACGTATAATACATCCGTGAAATAAACTATTCAATAATATGCTTAGAATCGAGAGGTCAGTATGCTGCAAATGGAAGTTGTTAATGTTAACACTTGTGCCACCATTTCGTTCTAATGAGGAAATAGTTACCCGGGATTCGTGTGTGGAAGCCATGGGTTCAACAGCATGTGATACAGGTGTGTTCAAATTATTTTGACAATGTGTGAATTCAGTTGTATTGGAATTGTGCAGAGTGTACTTCGTTTTACGCGTTGCTGTGCTGGGAGGAAAGGTAAGGTTACTCATAATTAAAGAACATCGTTCATGTTCTTTCTCTCCTGAAACAGAATAATTGTTTATCGATGCGAGGTACCGCCCATCGAGCATATGACATGTACATCCCCAAAATCCAAATTAACACTACACCAGTCACTACTGGCATTAGGTATTTCAAAATCGAGTTTTATTTTTGAATACTTTTGTTAATTAATTATGAGTATTCTTTATTGTTTGCTCGCAATGAACGTCATACATGCGGCATATAATCTTATACCGGTACAACTCATTTAATTACGTTTAAGTGATGATCGCTTTGTTTCCACAGATTTCTGACTTGCGTAAATCTGGTCAAGATATCACGACCTTTCAAATGGAACGCCAGGGGTCAACTTAGTATAGTCCATTTCCAACTCCCCACTAGGGTGATAAATGTTTCGTGTGTTAAACCTTCGGGGAAAATTTATCACCCTACTAGGTAATTAAAGCAAAAATTTATCCAAGGCCTTTATTGTTCAAATAAACGGCCATTTATGGGATAAAGTCATTAACCAATCATTTAAGAGATATCCACTTTTATCTACCATTTAACTAAAAATGCAATCGCAAATGGCAATATCAATAGTGATAAAAATTCGCCAATAAAACCTCTTAGTATCACTGTTGCAGTACCAATAATAGTCGCATAATGTCATAATGAATGTACGCACACCAGACAGACCATTTTAGTAGTTCTGGTAATCACAAGTCACTCCCTTCAAAAATTTATAATGCTGTAATGAGTGATGCATCTAGTTTGTCCCACATATTCCATATTGCAGGGAATTGCACAAGCCAGTACATTAACAATCCACCATGTGAAATACGAAAATAAAAAAGATTAATGTAAATCGCAATAATTTAAAATGACTATGAGAAAATTTGAAACATAACATCAGTCACGTTGTGATTTCCACACTTCAAAAAATTATGAATGAAGTGTCATCATGTATTTAAAGCATTCCTTGCACCCTTCAAAAATATAATTCCCCAGTTGTTTTTGTGAACCATGGTGGCCCATGCACCTATCCCTTGGGTGGCATTATGAACTGAATTCAATCTGGTTCGAAATATCAACAAAAAAAACAAAACTTTGTCTTAGTTTGATTATATTTTATGATGATGTACAATTTCATTCATGATGAAAGAATTCCTCGTGTGCCATTAGGTTGAGAGATATGAAAATGGAGTCCATCCCATTGTTTTGATCAGTTGAGTATGTGTTTTTGTTTGTCAGTGACTGTTTTTGAGGAGTAATGCAGGGTTCGTATGCCATACTGGAAAACTGGAAAATACTGGAAAAATGGTTTTGCATTTTCCAGTGCTGGAAAAATACTGGAGAAATGATCTCAAGTTTGTAAACACTAGAAATATACTTGAATTGTAATTTTCACTGCCCCTACACTAATTAACCACTCCCAAACAGACTCTATCCAATATGATAAATTGAAGTTGTTTGGCATAGATAATGTTTGGTACCAGACTTCGCACAGGTGGCTTCAATTTCTCAGTGAATTTTGAAGACCTATTCACTACTTCTGCATCTTTTGAAATATGGTTTTTGCCTTTGTTATCACAAGTTTAAGTTGTTGTATAGTCAAGAACTTTAATATGGTACGGAAAAAACCTCAATGAACATTGGAAATATACTGAAAAAGTACTGGAATTTCAACCAAGTTTGAGTGTATGAGCCCTGGTAGTGGTTATGGGTTTTGTTGACCGAATGGTAGATAAATGTGTTATCTGCACATTGTGATATGATATACAATTTTTCATCATGACTCAACTCGTTTTTTGGGAGGTGTAGCAGCTACACATCGTGCAAGCACGACGCGTAACTTTTCATCCCCAAAAATGAGTTGCACAACGATAAAAGGTTTTGTACAAGCACAATGTGCACATAACTCTTATTTATCTTGCAATAAGAATGTATATCCCCCAATACAAGTGAAAACATCTAGATAAAATACAAATCTGTATTGAGGGTAGCAGCCACACATGCAATCATTCTATTAAGAAAGAGAAAGTTTTTTTTACCTGCACTCATCGAAAGCCGGTGACGCATTTCCAAGGCAACATTTTTGATAACAGTAAAAAAGATTAATAAATCACCGATGTTACAAATAAATTAGACAAGATCATTTTTTGCCATGATGATATTTTTATATAGGCCTACCACACACTAAATCTGAAAAATAAAACATAGGCTGAAACTACTATAAACTGCAGCAGTTATAGTACAAGTAGAACAATGACTTGGGATTATGTCATGCATAGCACAAGAATGCATTACGATAACATGATCTTCATTCATAAAAAATCAATTATTGATGCAGAATGAGTGTCAAAATAGATACTGGCAAGTCAAGAGAGGGAGAAATATTGTAAGATAAATTGGCTATTACCACCAAGTGGTGTTCAGAGATGCTGTATTGAAGTCTTGACCTCGCCTTTGGGTCGTACATTGACTTGTCCTATTGGACACATCGATATATTCCCAGAGGTGAGGTCTTGACTTCAATACACCATCTCAGAAACTAACTTGGTGGTTATAACCCATATTTGTGTAGCTTCACTGTACAAGTGCTCTGATTAGTGCTATCTTGTTTGTTCATTTGTATTTAACTCTTAACCCGCTGAGTATTTTCAATATATTTTTCATCAAATCTAGTCATGGCTACTGGAAAGCAGCCATGACTTGATTGGATGAAAAATTTATCTAAATTTAACCCTGGAAATCATTGGTGAAAAAGTCCATTCAATTTTCCGGAGGAAATTTTTATTAAATGTGCCCAAATTATCCGTATTTCTTATTTCAGTGGCAAAAGAAATTCTGTCCTGATGGGAATATCCGCCAGCAGTGTGTAAAGAGTTAATGACGCTTTTCAATGGGTTATATCATGTTGGAAGTGTTGCACCAATTCATAACCTAAGACAACTAGTAACGGCACATACAAACAAAATGTCCTGAATGAATAAATATTTCTCTTTATAAATTTTTGTCTTTTTTTCGTAACAACATAGCTTATGACCCCCTGATCGGAACAAGGTCATTTGAATGAGAGACCATAAGTTATGTTTTGAAGGTGAAAAGTGAAAAATTAATCAAATTTGAATGGTAATTTTTGTGAATATTGCAGGCTGGGCATGAGTTAGATGAAGGGTTAAATCCCATTTTGTGAAGGAAGTTTAGACCTAAATAATAAACTGTAAACATTTCCACCCCCGCAAGAAAGATGTATATGTGGCTCGGTAATAAAATAGAAGTATTGGTCTCCGGCTGTAATTCAGTTAATTTTGCTCATTTATTCTCTTGATTTTTGAGACCAAGTAAATGTCAAGAGTAACAATTTATACCTTTATTGGATGTAATTCTGTTGAAAATATGATACTTCAACAAACACCAGACTTGTTATGACTTTCGTAATATTGATAAACCATCCAGATCACTGTAATCCATGGAATAAATTACTCCTTTGCCAAACTTAGTATCATCAACATTCCATATCATAGCAACAGATCTCCTGATACTTTTTTTCAGATCTTCAGCACTCTGAAAACTACAAATTACATTTTACTAACCCTATTGTGGATCAAGTTGCATGTGAATGAACAGCAATTGACAAAATCACAGAAATTGATGATATGTATCAGCAAAATTTCATTTCTAAGACCTTGACTCTTTCAATAAACCATTCTTGAATGGGAAACACATCTTAGTACCCAATTATTTTTAGTGTCACTACTCATTCTTAGTAGTTCCCACGAATGTTTCTCGCTTCCTCCACCCATAAAAGTGTCTTCACGATATGACCCTGGATGATGAAAGTGACATTAAACCACCTTATACAAATAAATATTGCCACAGAATTTCCAAGATTTAAGGTTTCCGAATGGTAAATGGCCTAATTCAAAGTAATTGCTGATCAAGATTGATTTTGATGTTTGCTGAAGCCTCTTTGGCTTGACACTGTACTGAGTTATTTTCCTTTATTATACCCCCACTCCCGAAGAGATTGCATGGGGGTACACTGGATTACATTTGTCCAGCTGTTCGTTCAGCCATTCTTCCATTTGTTCATCCTCTTTAAGTTGAATGCAATTGTACTAGAGATTGAAGGTGTACTGAACTACATTTGTCCATCCATTTGTAATGCCATTTCTCCATTTGTTGAGCCATCCATTCATTTGTATGTACATGCACTTTAACTGGTAGAGTTCTAAATTATTTTTCAGTGGTAAATTGTAATGCGACTATTTTTTTCAAAGATTTCGCACTACCAGCTAGAAGAACCTTAGTTTAGCAATATACTGTTCACAAATGATACTTTTGCTACAATTTATTGGAATGTGCCAGGTGGTACTCTCCAATAGATTGTACAAAACCAATTTAAATTAATATTTTTTCTACTCCTGACCCAACAACAAACTATTGTATGCAGATTGAGTCCACTAAAGCGGCTTTCAGCACTTTTCAATAGAGCCATGATAGTGGCTTCTATCACTCAACCAGTGAACTGCTTATATGCTGCTTGCAGTTATTCCTGCCCAGGACAGGATTTTGATAACCACTGAAATAAGTATAAGACATTGCTCTTAAACTTACAGAGCAATTTCAATTTCCAATGTCGTTTTAATACTTTGGTCCCTTTATCTGGACCTTATGGATCAGAAAAATAAGTATAATTTGGGAATATTTATTCAAACTTTCCCTTTGTAAATTGAAAAGATTTTGCTCCAAAGAGTTCTTGAGTTAAATTTAAATGAATTATTCATCAAATCTAGTCATAGAGTTAATGTTCATAGCAATTGTAGTTAGATCATTATGAAATTATATTTTATGTTCAGCAGGACATGCCCTCTCAGATGGGTTTTGAGTTTTGCAGTCTTCCCATTACACTTATGAGCTATGCCCCTTTTTATACGCCCGTTTATAAAAAAGGCTGTATTATGTTATCAGTCTGTCTGTCTGTCCATCTGTCTGTCCGTAAACAATTTGGTTTCCGTTCATTTAAGTCGAACGCCTTGACGGATCGACATCAAACTTTCAGAAGTTGTTTTTAGCATTAAAATACAGGTCAAGTTCGATATTGGTGTTTCTCAGTCCATCTGCTGCAGAAATATGGCCCTTTGAAAACACAATTTTTCTAAATAAATTGGTTTCCGTTCATTTAAAGCTGAACGCCTTGACGGATTGACACCAAATTTTTCAGATGTTGTTTTTAGCAATGAAATACAGGTCAAGTTCGATATTGGTGTTTCTCAGTACATCCACTGCAGAGTTATGGCTCTTTGAAAACACAATCTTTCGGAAAAAATTGGTTTCCCTTCATTTAAAGTCAAATGCCTTGACGGATTGACATGAAACTTTCAGATGTTGTTTGTGGCAATAAAATACAGGTCAAGTTCGATATTGGTGTTTCTCAGTCCATCCACTGCAGAGTGATGGCCCTTTGAAAACACAATTTTTGAAAAAAAATTGGTTTCCGTTCATTTAAAGCCGAACGCCTTGACGGATTGACACCAAATTTTTCAGATGTTGATTTTATACACCTGTTTGAAAAACGGGATGTATTATGTGAATGGTCTCTCCACCCGTCTGTCTGTCTGCCTGTCCGTCCATGGACACATTTCATTTCCGGACGATAACTTTAGTTGTAATGGTTTGAGCTGAGTTAAATTTGGCATGTGGATTTAGTATGACAAAATACAGGATGGGTTCGATTTCCGTTTCTAGCGGCCCATTTGCAGTAGAGTTATGGCCCTTTATTTATGGGAATTTAGCCCAACTTTTCATTTCCGGACGATAATTTTAGTTTGCCTTGACCAATTTATTTCAAATTTTCAGTTTTTTGTTTTTGACCACAAAATACAGCTCAAGTTCACTTTTGACCACAATCGCATATACCTTTCCAGAGTTATTCCCCTTGAATGATTGCAAATTTGTGGATTTTGTGGTTTCCAGATGATAACTTTAGTTTGCCTTTACTGATTTTTTTCAAATTCTTAGATTTTGTTTTTGACCACAAAGCCCAGCTCAAGTTCACCTTTGGCCATAATCGCATGTACTGTTCCACAGTTATTCCCCTTGAATGATTGCAAATTTGTGAATTATGTGGTTTCCGGATGATAACTTTAGTTTGCCTTGACTAATTTGTTTCAAATTCTCAGATTTTGTTTATGACCACAAAGCACAGCTCAAGTTCACTTTCAGCCAAAATCGCATGTACCCTTCCAGAGTTATTCCTCTTGAATTTGTGCATTTTGTGTTTTCCGGATTATAACTTTAGTATGGCCTGACTGATTTTTTAAACGCCTGTTGAAAAACCATCGTATTATGGAATCAGTATGTCTGTCTGTCTGTCCATCCATATTTCCATCCGTCGGTCTGTCCGTTCGTCAACATTTGGTTTTCAGATGATAACTTTCCTTTTTTTTTTTCGATTGACTCCTAAACTTGGTATGTAGTTTAATCAAAACAAAAGACAGGTCAAGTTCGAATATGGGGTCAGTTCGAACTTCGAAGTTCCCCTGAGTTATGGACCTTGTTGGACATAGAATGCATCAAATATTTGGTTTCTGGATCATAACTTTTATTATTTGTTTTCCGATTGGTTCCAAACTTGGTATGTTGTTTAATCACAACAAAATACAGGTCAAGTTCGAATATGGGGTTGGTCCAAACAATTTTCACCCTCACCCCCATCCCTACCCCAACCCTTCAAAAATACAAAATGGGCGTATATTGTCCCGCTATGCGGTGCTCTTGTTTCAATTGAGAAATCAATATTTTTTAGCCATCTAGACCTTAGCTCAGCACATGGTAGTTGAATCTTAATGAAATTTTCACTGGGATGATATACCCTCTCAGACACAATATAAGTTATTCTGTTTGTTGACAGGGGACATGGTCTCACGTTCCCTGCATGAAATTTATATTCAACCGAGGCGTCAGCCGAGGTTGAATATGTGTTTCATGCAGGGAACATGAGACCATGTCCCCTGTCAACAAACAGAATAACGTATATGTCCCGTTCTAACACAAGTAAAATTGAATTGGAAAAAAAAATCTTTTATTTTATTGTAATCTTAAATAACAAAAAAACACTGCTGTGAGCCTCTTCGTTTGTGAACAGTGAATGTTAGAAAGCAGACATTGTTTTGGTAAGGTGTTAATTCATTTCAGTTTATGTTAAAGTAAATTAATGAAAATAGACCTTGTAATCTAATCAGTTTCATAAATAATTACCCATGTTTACATAACTATGTTTACATAACTAATCTTTTTGTACCTAATAACTGTACTTTTGTGTGTATTTTACTTCAGTTAAATGTATTTGTCTCAGTTGATTTCAAGTGAAAAAAGACATTGCGATGAACCGTTGCTCATGGCAATGAGACACTTTCCTTGCCAGTGGACATAAGAATCGCTGACAGTAGACATGTGCGCGTGCCCAGTGACATAAAATAAAATCAACAAGGTTTTGACCAATCACTGCAAGGTATTGCGGTTTGTATCGGGACATTGAGTTATGCTTTCTGTACATTCTACTCATGAGTTATGCCTCCTTTTTCCATTCAGAAGTAGATATTTTTGTCTGTTTGGTGTTCAACTCAATTCATGGTAGTCAGATCTTAATGAAATCTTGCATTGATATTCAGCATGACGTGTCCTCAAAGAGACAAATAAAGTTATGGTGTCTGCATATTCCACTTGTGAGCTATGCCTCTTTATTCCATTGACAAATAGACATTTCTTTTCCATCTGGTCTCCGGATAGGAACTCACCTCATAGTTACCAGATCTTAATGAAAACACACTATTAACTGGTAGAGTGATAAATTATTTTTGGTCATCAAAATTTGTTTTTGCCTTGTTACAATTTTTTGGAGAGTGCCTGGGGGCACGGTGGTGTCGCGGTAACCGGTTCTCGTCAGATCACCGAAGTTAAGCAACGTCGAGCGCAGTTAGTAGTTGAATGGGTGACCATTTCAATGACTGATTCACGCTCCCGCATTGTGTTCATGGGCAAGGCACTTAACCCTGAATGCCTACATGGGGACACGATGCCACTGTGTACTAAGGCGTACTACACGTCGAAGGTGCACATGTCTTCAACCAATCTAACCCTGCCTGTGCTGCAGTGCAGAGTTCAGAGTTACGATGTTGGAGAGCTGACAGCTGCTGTGGTCACTCTTCCATGAATTGTAACAAGGCAAATCCTCACAGACTAAATAATATCAGCTCAAAGATAATCTGAAGCACATCCACTTAACCTTTTACCTAACATGAAAAGCAGACGACACTTGCCCAGAAAATTCTTGAATAACTAATTTTTTCATTTTTGGTCTCAAAAACATAGGTTATGACCCCTCATAGGAATGAGCTCGATGAGCTCATTCCATTGAGGGATCATAACCTATGTTTTTGAGACCAAAAATGAAAAAATAATGAAAATTAATTGGCGATTTTTTACCGGTTTTGCCGTTATGTTGGGTAAAGGGTTAATTTGAAAGCTTTTTGTTGCTATACCTCCAATTCAGAATAAAGCCTATATGTGGGTTTCCAGCACTCAACCATGAAATTGGAAATAGAATATGTTTTCATTTTTGGAATTCACTTAAAAAAATTCCCGCAATCCTGTATAAGTATTTCCATTAGTTCTTTAAATCCTGCACCCAACCTAACAACATGTAACCAACTAACCCTGATCATTTTTGGAGCCTTAGTCAGTTTATATTTTCACATAGTGTGTGATGTGGCATATTATCTCTAGAATACAGGAAAATGACCAAATCCTTGTGAATTGAATCCTTCTGTTAATTGAATAATTTCCTTTGGCAAAGTGGTTGTTCAATTAACAGGGTTCCAATGTATAGGTGTTTGGCAGGACCTTGTTGCAGTTTTGCCCCAATAGTTGTTTATATTCAGTAGAACATAGCCTGTGAGTTCTTCAAATTGTTGTAATATTTATAGGATGCCCTTTAAGATAGATTTGTTATTACTCTCGCTATTGTGGGTATATAAAAACTTAGTATCAGTAGGTTGCTTTGTTTGTACGAACACTAAATGGCGTAGCTTTGATTTACCAATTTAGCACTGTTTATACTTGGTTTCTACAAAATATCTCGAGGAGCCACCGTGGATGCCCACCATTGAAAGATACACTCTTATCCAACCTTATGTTTTGTACTGCTCACCTGCCTCTCAGAAAATTTTCACTTGCTGCCCCCATGTTGAATCCAGAAGTTCATTGACTGAAGCTTTGCTTGTGCTGCTCATCATTTTTCTCAGTATGTTCAGTGGAACCATGTTAACTGGTTGAGTGCTAGAAGTCACTATCAGGGCTTTCATAAAAATGAGAGTACCCGAGCAAAAGCCAACATTTTTCTTGCTCACATTTCACATTCAGTCAAACACAAATAATATTTTGTTAATATAAATTTGTTTTATTACAATTTATTGGAGAGTACCTAGGCACGCTCCAATAATTTGTAATAAAACAAATATTGAATAACAAATTCACACTCCAAAAAATAATCTGAGCCCTCAACCAGTTAACTGAATAACCGGTTTGTCAGAAAAAAATATTCAATTAACAGGAATATTCAATAAACAGGAACAGGGTCATTTTCCAGTAAGGAATTTTCAATTAACCAAAATTTGGTCATTTTCTTGTATTCTAGTGATAAGCTGGGGATTTATTCTATTGTATCCTGTTTGAGAGAGCTTTAGTGCTCTGTCAAAATGTAATCAGCTAACTGATTTGAGTACTAAATTATTTTTCAATGGTGATTTGTAATGCATAGCTGAAGTGGTTTCATTTGAATTAAAGTTTTTTACAAACAATCCACTTTGAGGTCTGTGAAAAATAAAGATATTGATCATTTTCACATTTTTTATAGCAATGCAAATATATTTTCCACATAGTTTAGTTAATATTGACAAAAACAAGTTCTGAGATTGGAAAGTTGATACAGTGTTATTAGTTTTAACGATTTATTTATTTATTTATTGGTGTTTAAGGTCACATATTTCTGCACAATGGCTAATCATGACCACAACAGTTTTACGGGTGGAGGAAGCCAGAGTACCCGGAGAGAACCACCTAGCAACGGCGAGCAACTGTCAGCTCCCCAACATACTAACTCCACACAAACAGGGTTAGCATTGGTTGAAGACAAGTGCACCGTCGACGTGCAGTACATCTTAGTACACAAAGCCACCATGTCCCCACATGGGCAATGGAAGTGAAGTGTCTTGCCCAAGGACACAACATGGTTGCCATAGCTGGGATTCAAACTGAGGACCTCTCGGCTTGCAGCCTGCACCTCTACCTACTGAGCCACCACACCCACTTTTAACCCTTTATCTAACACGAAAGGCAGACAATACTCAAACAAAATTCTTGAATAACAAACATTTTTGATTTTTTGCATCAAAAACATAGGTATAAGCTATGTTTTGGAGACAAAATGAAAAAAATAATGAAAATTGAATGGTGATTTTTGTGAATAGAGTTGGCCATTACATTGGGTAAAGGGTAGGACGCCATAATAATTGATGTGGTGAAGGCTGTTATGCTACAGTATGCTACAGTATAACAACCTTCACATCATCAAACATCATGGATTGGGAGGAGTTATCACAGTGATTGACTCAAAACCATCTCAGGGTGGGCAGTGTGAGTGGCAATGTTTTTTGCTGACGTTCAATCAGTCCAGTTGTATAGAGATCAATGCATGCAACTGACAGGGTTATTCAATTAAAAAATATCAATTAAGTGAGCTCCAATGTATTTTCTTTGTTCAAGGATCAGTCAAAATCTTTCTTCTCATGTTCCAGGACCTTCTTGAAAGATTGAACAGCCAGCAACAGCTGTTGTACAGACAGAAAGAACAGAGAACGCAACTTCGAGAAGACCAGTATCTACGACAACATGCACAACAACTCATAAATGAAGCATTTATAGGTTGTGAAGAAGTACCAAGACAGGCTCCTCATCCGACCAAACAGGTAGCTGAAGATGTTTTTCCAATGACTGAGTCATCCCATCAATATTCTTATGACAGTCAAGTACATTCAGAATCTGTAACTGATGATGCAATGCAGTCTTCTTCGTCTAAAGCTCTCATAGATTTGTTTGAACAAGGAAAAATAGACATAAAGGACAGCTCAAAAATAATGCAGGCACGATCACATAGTATTGACCAATGGCAAGGTAGCATACCATCTGAGATTGATGGAATCAGTGAGAGTAATGAAGAAATTGATAAAGAGAGGTTAATAGAAGCAGTGAGAGAAGAGTTTCTGAATTTACAACCTCTTTAACCCTTAACATCACATGAAAGTTATGCCATGACAGAGCCCTGCGAAGCTTCAAAATTAGGTTTGATTTGAAGTCATCCTGATGACTCCAGTCAATCTGATTAGGAAATTTTTGATTTTGTTGACATGTTCTCAAAATCCTGTCAAGTGCAAAGGCATCGCCAGAGGATGTGCAAACAAACTCCCTTATTAATTTTTTTCAAGAACAGAGATTGCAAATAAATGCCCAAATGACTACCAGAGAGTTCAATTTGATACTAAATTTTAAAATTTTCCTGGGGGGGGGGGGGGAGGGGTGGCACAGAAGCATGCCCCCGGACCTTTCTAATATGTTAGTGCTTTCGACATCTGCCAAGTGTACCCCAGTGTACCTTTTCATCAAAGTCAAACGAACCCCTTTTGAAAAATCCTGGCGACACCCATGAAGTGTATCTTGAACTCTTCTTATGTCATGAGGTCTCCTGTTACCTGTACAGGAGACCTGATGATAGAAAAACAGTTCAATGAGATTTTAGTTCTGAAACTACTTTGATTGCATTTATGGAATATTCCATTTTTTTAATGACTTGCCCAAAAGAGATAAGTCACTGTTGAATATGATATTTGTGTGGATACTGACAAATAATCCTCTGCCTGAATGGATTCAAGTGTCGACTCAACTTGAAATTTGAGATTGCTGGGCCCTAACTTACAACAGTTATTTTAACCCTTTACTTAAACTTTTACCAATGCACGCAGTGTCAAAATTTGATATTTTTCCCAATTTTTCAAGATTTTTCAACAAAACCATATCATGTGATCCCTCATTGGAACAAGTTTGTTGGGCTCATTCCAATGAGGGGTCACATGATATTGTTTTGTTGATTTTTCCTAAAAAAAAATGTTTCCAGCTGCTCAATTTGTTAAATACTTGGGCAGATGCAGATGCTTCATTAGGTAAAGGGTTAAAATGAATGGAAGACGACACATGCAAAAAATATTCATGAATAACTAAAAATTTGAATTAACTACAGAAGATTGCATCAGTTAATTCTATATACAGCACTTCATTGGAAATCAGCAAGAACATCTCTTTTAATAATTGAATATTCCATATGTGCTGTGCTAACCCTTATATCCTCAGTTAACTTGCATTTCCTTGTAGGGTCTGCCATGGCTAAGTGGTGTAAGTGATTTAGTATAGTATTGGCAGTTAGTATTAAGGAAACTCAGCATAGATTCGAAATGCTGCTATGTCATTTGCATTGAAAAATGTTGCCACAAAAACATATGACACCCAAATGGAATGAGATCAATGATCTTGCTTCAATAGTAGGTCATAAGCTACGTTTTGAAGGCAAACAATGAAAAAATAATAAAATTTGAATGGTTATATTTGTGAATAACACTGGCTGGTTGAACATCCATTTTTTTCAATTATGTTGCTCCCCCCATCCCCCACCACTGTGGGTTCTGCTTTCCTGTAAAAATAGGATCCAGAAACCAATGCCTAAAGTGAGCAGCATAGGTATAAACAATTGGCTAAACTTTACATCATACCTGTGTTGCAGTCCTGATATAACCATAGATGCTGAAAGTGACCTTAATGCTTAAGCATTCAGATGGTGATTTTTACCAGTTAAGGAATGATATAACACTATCAGTAATTTTTCCTATTTTTCTTCAAAGGTATATATAGCTTAACCCTTTACCTAACATAAATAGGACAACACCTGCAAAAAAAAAAAATTCTCTATTGACTAAAACTTTCAATTTTAGCATACAAAACACAGCCTATGACCCCCTCATTGGAACAAGCTCATTAAACTATATTTCTGAAGCAAAAATTTGAAATAATAAAATGTGAATACCAGTGAATGGTGTTTTTGTGAATAGCACTGGCAGGTATTGGCCATTACATTATGTAAAGTGTTAATTGGTTGAGTGATGGACGCCCATTTTTGGGCTTTATTCGGAGTGCAGGTTTTGGGACTTGTAGGCTTCATATTCTGTAAATATGCTTCATATTATCGTTGAAGTGAAATTATTTAGTGTGTCAGGATTTGCCTTGTTATAATTTATGGGAGAGTGCCCCTAGGCACTCTGCCATAAATTGTAACAAGACAACGACATGTCAATAAATTTTAATGACCAAATATAATTTAGCAGTCTACCAGTTAACACATCTTATTTGAATGAGGTATTTCACCTTTTTCGAAAGAGAAAGTCAAAAGTTTTAAAAAAAAAATTGTTATGGTGTTCAGAAATTGTATGTACAGTTTCACACTAAATCAGAGAAAACTAAAGAAACCAACTCAAAACTTTGTGTGGGTGGGTGTTCAGTTCGGTAAGCTAGCAGGTTGTCATCATAATGAATTTTTTTTTTTTGGCTTTACTCCCAGGGCTTTGCTGACAATAGAATGTGTTATATCCCCCAAATATTGCAGCGCAGTATTGTAATATACCCTGTGCAGCATACTATATTAATTCCATTTGACATGTTGATGGTGCACTTGTCTTCAACCAATGCTAACCCAGCTTCTGCCAGGTTAGTACGTTAGGAGTTGCTCGTCACTGTTCGAAGGTTCTCTCCAGGTACTCCTGTTTCCCCCACCTGTAAAACTGTTTGATATAAAGTGTCCCTGGCATTTGAAAGTACCATTGAACCCCATCAAAAAAATGAAAGTGTCAGTGACACTGCAGCTCAACTTGTTAAGACATGTACATGTATAGTATGTGACACAGCAATGACAAACATCTAGGTAATGACCTGATAACAAAGGTACATATAAAGTATTGTAATGGTCTGTACATAAATACTGACTGTAGCCTGTAACAAATGTATAGGTAAAGTATTGTAAAGGTGGGTGACAGTCTGATGCTAAACTAGAAAAGAAATCTTTGAGTCCCAGAGTGGGTCTGACTGAACCCCAAAATATTTGTTCTCATAGCACAGTGATAACAAAGGCTCCCCAAATCACACATTACGTGTACGCTCCCTGTAAAACACTGCCAATCGACTCCCCACTAACTGCTCTATGAGGTGAGGTATCAAAACCCAACCACGTGACTTCAATAAGACGTACTATTGGTTATAATTAGCACGAAGTATTTCCCAATGTTGTGACAAGGTTATGCTTCCGATCCAAAATAGGACCTCCAAACATCATTTCTCTGCAAAACGGCCGTTGATTATTAGGAAAAAAAGCACATCGCTCCTAAACTACACAAATAAAAATAAAATCATTAAAATTTGTTTCGAAATATGGTACAAAATGACTTTTGAGGACAGTTTTGATCTCGTATGAATATTTGTGAAGACCTCGTTACTTTTTGTCGATGTCGGTGTTTCTTTGATCCCGTAATTTTTAGATACCAATTAGCACATTTTTCCAACCAGTTGGGAAAATACTATTTTTAATATCATAGGGAAATTTTAAGAACGCGTTTCGTTTTGAATATACTGAGTAAACATCACTGCGATTTCATCCTTGAATTTTTACAATCCGACTATTATTAGCGAAGTTACGCCAAAAATGGAAATAATAAAAAAAATCTCATTTGTAACAGGTTGAAGAACCTTTCGAAAAGAGTCATTCAAATACACACCTTTTTTATTCTGCAGTGGTAGACATATTCCGGGCAATGAAAAAGAACTTTACACAATTTGGTTGCGTTTCCAGGTATTTGCATAAAGGACAGCTGACGTCGACATAACAGATTGAGAACAACGTAGTTTCGTTACCCACTAAACGGCCTAAATTGCCAGAGTTATTAGACCACAGACGTCTGGAAACCTGATCTAAATTACCCCTAACTCAAAACACCTCATTCTTATATGCAAACCCCCCCAACCCCCCCACCCCACCCCCCCCCCCCCCTCCTGAAATATATAATACACAGATCTGAGTGTTATTTACTTTGGAAATGTGTGTGTGCGGGGGGGGGGGTTGCATATATAAGGTGGAGGTGTGACGTCGAGGGTGATGTGATATTAATCAGGTCTCCAGATGTCTGTGGTTGGACTAGGCAGTGGGACCTGGGGGCGGGATGCACAGCAACTCCGAATGACGACATCCCCTTTAATCCGAAGATGATATACAACATTTCTCAATAAAAAAAATTAAGCGTTTAACGGGTAATGTTGGATTTCAAGGTGTGCAGGGAACAACCTGGTCCACTGCGAACTCACCCAGTGACGCGGAAAAGCATCCATGTTTTACAAGGTGAAGTTCCCACTCAATGTGGCGAGGCAAAAATATAAAAAGAATACCCAAAAGACGGGTGCAGAATGTTAATCTGCCCCCTCCCCTCCCCCCCCCCCCCCCAAAAAAAAATGTTCTTGGCAAAAAAAAATGCAGTGGAAGACCAGACGGGTATAGATATCATCTGACTGGTTGGTTGGAGGGGCGGGGGGTGGGGGGGGGGGCTAAGAACAAATTCAGTTCAGGCAAAGAGCCAACTGTTATATAGGCCTGCCATCTTGCCATCAGAGGGTGCAGTTGCGTAGGCCAACGCCACAAACATTTAATGTCTGTGTTTCCGTCTCCTAATGTTCAGTGTGTTGCTGTAAGCTTACTATTTGTGGGCCTAGGCCTATTAAAAAAATCCCGGTGAACTTGGGTGGGGTGGGAATCTTACGCAGTATCAAGTGGAATATGCAAGCGTCTTTACCCATGAGGGTCCTTTGAACGACAACCTACGGTCCATCTGCAGAAATATGTTGTGTTCGGTGTCCCTTTTCCACTGAAGCTGAGAGTATATTTTGTGAGTGGAATCCTCACTCATCGAGTGTTTTAGCAGAAACCCTGATGTGACGAGATGGGATGCGATGTGTCTGAATGTGTCTGAGATCAGTTAAAAATTATAAATTGGCAGAATTTGGGAGAGTTTTCAGTTTCCCGTCAGAACTCAGCAAAATTAGAAGAAACACATACATATATTTTATATTTCGTTCAAAAACGATGCGTATAGCTTGAGGTTTGTTGCTTTGGACCACTGAGAAAAGTAGACCCAGGTTGTTGTAATTTTACTGAATATAACACAACACATAACATGATCAATTATTGAATTCTCGCGGCAACAATAAAATTTGGTAGCAATAACATTTTCTAATCCCAACTAATCCTTTAATTACCCTTCCAAAGATGTGAAACAAGAGCCGACAATAGCTACTGACTGTTTCTGAAACAGCCTCTGAACGCAATGAAAACATTGACCGGTGGCAAGAGATAAAGCATAAATTACTCCTATGAAGTTTATTCTTTTGAGATTTCCAACATCAGAAATTGGTTAAATTGAATAACAATTATGTATATCTATATACTTTTTTATATTTGCATTGTGACTTGTAAAGAAAATTTTGTTTCTAACATTCGACCTACCATTTAACAATTTTATGAATATTACACAGTAATTAGGTTTGAATATTTCTCCATTTGAACTTTTTATGCCAAGATTATTTTAATGTGATTTTGTTACAAATTACACTTAATTGAATATAATGATATATATGCATTCCCAATAAAATATAACAAAATACAGAATAAATTTCAAAAAGATATTTAATAACATTTGATAAATAAAAGTTGTCAGAAAGGTTATAAACAACATCTCCAAAGTGTTATGCTTTATCAGACCAGTGCTGAAAAATCCCATTAATTAGCTCTGCCCACTCATAAAAAGTTCCTCTCTAAATAGACACAGAGATCTTAATTGAACCGGATTAACAGTGACTGCATTATGTAATCATATGTAACAACTGGGGTAATTTGGAAGACAACTTTTACAGAGACTGTACACGTAATGCTCGTTCCTGTCCCAAGGTGAAAACAAAGGTACCCAAGAAGTTTCGTGAAGAACAGTTCATAAATACGAGCTGTGTAGAAGTTGGCCACTGGCAGCCATCTTGAATTTTGGACCGCACCCAGAAACACTCGTTCTCGTCCCAAGGTGATAACAAAGGTACCCTAGAAGTTTCGTGAAGATCGGTTGATAAATACAGCCTCTAGCCCAAGCCGTATTGACATGTGCACTTACAGTGTTTAAGTAGCACTGAATAAATCAAAGTTCATCTAATTTGCATAATTTCTGCACGAGAAAAAAACCCGTACTATATGTGATGTATTCCATGTTACTAAACATTCATACAAAAATTTATTCAAATCAGAACTTTCATACAGAAGTTCTGTACAAAAGACTGATTGCACTAATTTTGGTACAAAATGGCTGCTGGTGGCCATCTTGAATTTCGGACCACACCCAAAAACACTCGTTCTCATCCCACGGTGATAACAAAGGTACCAAAGACGTTTCGTAAAGATCGGTTCATAAATACGGCCTCTAGCCTGAGCTGTACAGAAGTTGTGTACAAAAAACTGATTAGACCTAATTTCGGTACAAAATGGCCACTGGCAGCCATCTTGAATTTTGGATCGCACCCAGAAACACTCGTTCTCGTCCCAAGGTGATAACAAAGGTACCCAAGACGTTTCATGAAGGTCGGTTCATAAATACAGACTCTAGCCCGAGCCATATTGACATGTGTACTTACTGTGTGTTAGTAGCACTGAAAAAATCAAAGTTCATCTAATTTGCATAATTTCTGCACGAGAAAAAAACCCGTATTATATGTGATGTATCCCATGGTACTAAACATTGACACAGAAAATTATTCAAATCAGCGCTTTCATATGGATCTTCTGTGCAAAAATCTGATTGCACCTAATTTTGTACAAAATGGCTGCCATCGGCCATCTTGAATTTTGGACCAGACTCCAAAACACTTGTTCTTGTCCCACGGTTATACCAAAGGTACCCAAGAAGTTTCGTAAAGATCGGATCGGTTCATAAATACAGCCTCTAGCCCGAGCCGTATTGGTATTTGCACTTTCAGTGCTGAAAGTAACACTAAATACATCAAAGTTAGTCTAATTTGCATAATATACGCACGAGAAAAAAACCTGTATTATATGTGATGTATCCCATGGTACTAAACATTCATACAAAAAATTATTCAAATCAGCGCTTTCATGTGGAAGTTCTGCGCAAAAATCTGATTGCACCTAATTTTGTACAAAATGGCTGCCAACGGCCAACTTGAATTTCGGATCGGACCCCAAAACACTCGTTCTCGTCCCACGGTCATAACAAAGGTACCCAAGAAGTTTCGTAAAGATCGGTTCATAAATACGGCCTCTAGCCCGAGCCAAATTGAATTATTGACGGACAGATGGCCGACTGGCCATGGCATAAGCTCAAATTTGGCTTCGCCAAAGTTGAGCTAAAAACAAACTCCATTGCACTCTGGAAGCAATATGAGCAATGTAAAAGATGTGCTTAAAGATACAACCGAAAACGTTTCTTCTCAGCTTCAAGTTTGGATGCAGTGTGATAAATTTAGTTCATGCATCACTGTAAAACAAATCCAGACATGGATTATTTATTTATTTATTTATTTATTTATTTATTTATTTATTTATTTATTGTCAGACAGTTTTACCAGTGGAAGAAGCCGGAGTACCTGGAGAGAACCATTGAACAGTGGTGAGCAACTGTAAGAGTCCCCAACACACTAACTCCACATAAGCTGGGTTAGCATTGGTTGAAGACAAGTGCCCTATTCATGTGCAGTATACCTTAGAATACAACACCACTGTGTCCCCACATGGGCAATCGGCATTAACACCTTCCCTACAGTGCAATATTGTAATACCCTGTGCTGAGCCATAAATTGGGAACAAAGATAGAAAACAATAAAAATTGAAAAAAAGACAGAAACATAAAATAACTTGTAATTTTAAACCTGTCGGATCATAATTGAACACTTTTGGAGTCTAATGTTTAGTTCCAGTACCTAATTTTGGTGTGGTATAACCTGAAACTGTGGTAATAACATAGCCCAGGGCCACTTGGATAGGCTGAGCAGTAATATCTGGATTCTCTGAAGTCACTTGAATTATCTTAATCATCCTCATCACTATCAGTGTCAGCAAATAATTCTGCATCAACTTCGTCGCTTGTTTTTTTTAGACATGTTTACATTTCAAGAACATCACGACATGTGACTCTAACTGGAAACTTGACATACAGTTGACTCTGGTGTTTCCGTAAAAACGACAGGAAAAACCGGAAAAAATCTTTGACGTCTCTTTAATTTGTAACAATGTGCATTGTACTGAGAATAACCCTGTGCAGTATATCCATTCTATGCATGTAATAACTCTCTACTCAGTGCGGACATATAGCACATGGTATCAAAATTTGGGTCCATATTCAGTACGGACCTATAGCAGCGGAAAGGTTAAGTGCCTTATCCAAGGACAAAATGCTAATACTCCTTGGGAGATCAAACCATGGAACGTTTCGTTTGAAATCCAATGCCATAACCACTGAGCCACCTCACTCCCTACAGATAATGGATTACACTGGAACCTCTGCACAGGCAGAACATAAATCATTAATTATATTTTAATTATTAATGACACAATTTTAAGTATTAAAATTATACCATAAATGACTATGTTTGAGTTTAGATACTGGACTTGGTGTAATTAACCCGTTTAAAGTTATATCCAACCAGCTCTGTTGATAAAAATCATTCAAATTTTTTAGTATTTAATTATTTGCCTCAAATTACAGCTTATGACACCTCATTGGAACATTTTTGTTGTGCTTGTTCCAATGAGGGGTCATAAGCTTGGTTTTCAGGTAGTTAGTTTTAGTTATTCAAGAAGGTTGTTTTGCAAGGCTTGATCATCTTCCTGGTAAAGGGTTAATTATTTTTATACTTTTGCTGGTACCATTTATATTTATTTATTGGTGTTTAAGGTCACATACTTGTGCACAATGGCTAATCATTACCATGACAGTTTTACGGGTGGAGGAAGCCGGAGTACCCGGAGAGAACCACCGAGCAATGACGAGCAGCTGCCAGCTCCCCAACATCGTAACTCCACACTGTGGCACAGGCAGGGTTAGATTGGTTGAAGACATGCACACCATTGACGTGTGCACAGCATCATCGTGCCCCCACATGGACAATTGGGGTTAAGTGCCTTGCCCAAGGACACAACATGGCAGTCCAAATCACCCATCCGAGGACTAACCGGGCTCGAAGTTGCTTAACTTTGGTGTTCTGACGGAGAACCGGTTCCCGCAATGCCACCGTGCCCCCTGCTGGTACGAAACTATTATAAGATATATTACTTGAAAAGGGCTGAAAGTGTGTCACATTATGGCACATGATATGAACATCTCCCTGGAAAACTTGCCTAAAAATTGACCTATACAGTGAAGCCCTTGATGCAAATCGAAATAGAATAGTTTGAGCAGTTGAGCCACACAAAACAAATTAATTGATTCTGAGGCATTTTTTTTTTTCAAATATGTGAGGGTGGGAGGGCAAGTTTTATTTTGATTTTTTTATTGCATACAATGAGCATGGATTAAGAGGCTTCTCGATGTCTTTTCACGCATAGAATATACAGAAATGCATAAGTATACAAATTAACTCATTTAAATTAACCCTTAAGGGCCAAATTCTGACTTTGATCACTTTTTACTGCAGCAGAACGGGATCCCCAACCTGCTGTTTCTGGACAAACTTGCAAGTTACATTCTAAGTGCCTTGGCAGTCATTTCCAGGCAAGTCCTGGCTGCCTATAAGACTTGCCTAGAAATAACTGCGAAGCCACAGGATGAAGACCATCTTTAGTTATACTCTTCAGATTTCAATCAAAAAACATAAAAAGTTTGGAGTCTCCCGATTTTTTAGTAATATTGGAAGACACTGCAAGGCAATAAAATCATCCAATGAGGTGGTTTAATTTCAGTGAGGGATTGCTTGAAAATCTAAACATTTTTTCAGTCCTTATTCTATTCTATCTTGTTAGACAGAGCTCCATTGACAGCCAACCAAGATGTAATAGATTAAATACCCATACAAGGATGTATTGTGGCCAATTAGATCTATAAACATGGGGAATTCAGTGGTTATTATGTAATTTTTTTTTAAAAATTGCAAGTTTTTTTTCATTTAACAGGTGTATACTGTGTAACGTAACAGGCCAAATTTGTGTTTAAAGTATGGCAAATGAAATTGTGTTTGAAAGTTAAATGCAATTAACAGTTTATTCCAATAACAGATTTTCAATTTAGTGGGTTCCTATGTAATGTGTACTCACTATTACCAAATTAGTGTTAAAAGCAGGCATTGATAAGGGGATTAATTTTCTCCCTCCAATATTTCCCCAAAATTACCAAATTAATGCATTGAATAGGTACATATGGTTTATTGCATGGAAATTGAATGCCCCACCATGTATATGAGGCATTACCATTTAAAGTTGCTATTGGTTCCCAAGAGAACTCTTTCCATGATATAAAGATTAGTGATAAATTGTGGCTTCTAGGGAATTTGAGTAACTGTGCTAGGATGTGTAATTCCCTGTGCTTATAGTTCATATATATGTGTGTATATATATATATATAGGAAAAAGATTCTAAAAGATACCAGTTTCAAACAATTCTTTATATGTCTGTATTATTCATAGTAATCCACATTTACATAGGATACAAAAAATCTTTGGTCATTTTTACACCAAAGATTTTTTGTATCCTATGTAAATGTGGATTACTATGAATAATACAGACATATAAAGAATTGTTTGAAACTGGTATCTTTTAGAATCTTTTTCCTATATGTCATACTTGTGTGGACAAACTTTTGTTCTATTATATATATATATATAACTTTATTTGCTCAACCATAATACAAGAAAAGGTATGGCAGTAAGAAAAAATAAAATAAATAAAATAAAAAACAAATACGTTTGAACATATAAGTGGCAGATGGATGGGAATAAATGTATGTGACAATATTCTCAAAAGTACATACACACACCTGCAAACAAAACAGCACATGTATATGCACGGATGCTCATGTGAATTTCTTTGCAATAATGTACACTTATATAAACATACATCAGCTTATGCATGCTTACGAACACGCACACATGCACGCTCTGTCTCACACTCACTCACACACACAGACACACGCTCACAGAACCCCCTTCACCCCCACTCACACACATGTGTGGACACACTCGTAAACGTACACTCAAATGCCAAAAACTAATTATGTTCAAGCATAGTCCAGTGGAAACATGTGGCCCAGGAGGTTATTTCACCTATAACAAATATGACACAGTGGTCGTAACAAACAGACTTCTTCTTATTCCCCGTGATTTGATTAGAAAACCTGGCCAAATAGTTCAATGAGAATGGTGCTAGAAATCTACCAATTACACACTTCTGAACATGTTATGCAATCAGGCCATGGCTGCTAGCAACACTCATTACTCGATTCGTGAACTACAGCTGTATAAATGTTCAATAAAAACACAGGTGGCTATTCAAGTAGCTACTAACAAGAAGAGGATTATGGACAAATTCGTTGTCGCGATACATCTGTCAAATAGGTGCCAAGTGCTAATATTGTATCTAGATCGGTGGAGGAGAACAGTAAGCTCAATTGATCAGATTGTGGAAGATGATAAAAGTTTGTAATCTTGTCACAAGCTAGTAGCCTAAGACTATCACGCTGATTGGAAAAGCGAGAACAGGAGAACAATGCATGGATTTCATCCTCCACTTTGTTCAGATTGCATTGTCTGCAATATTTCTCTGCCCATGGCACCGGTGAAGGCTTATGATAGCAGCCTCCCTCAATCTCTAGTTGATGTGCCCCTATTCTAAATTTTGTTACAAATTTTCTTTGTTTGGGGCCAAACCACACACAGCGAAACCCGCTTTCCGATAATATCTTTTCTATCATTTTCATGGATGGGTGATTCTCAGCCTCTAACTCAGTGTAGGCAAGTGTCCGCAAAGGATTAGTCTCATTAATCTTAGCCTGTAACCAGGTGTTGACTAACGAGGTCTTTATATCAACAGACAATGGAAACCTCCCCAACTCTGCCAAAATCGCATCGTTTGAAGATGTGGAATGAACCTGGAGAATATGTTTACAGAATTGGAGTTGGATTGATTCAATGTGTTTATGTGTTTATGGCTACTTCGAATCAAGTAATCTCCCCAAGCCTCGCAGCCATATAGAATAGGCTTTACCATGGAGTCAAATAACTTTTCTTGTATTTGTATACTTTCATGAGATATTGACGCAAATAATTTCTGTAATTTAAAATAAGCTTTGAGCGCCCTTGCCCGCAGATTAAAAATAGCATTGTAGTAAATTCCTGAGGCTGACAAAACAGTTCTCAAATAGGTGTAGGAGGCTACGTTTTCTAACGGAAGTCCCCACAGGAGAAGTTACCTGTGATCTTCCTACCAGTTTTGTTAAATATTAACACTTTCATTTTTGTTTGATTTACTGTTAGTCGCCACTTATTATAGGAGTTAGACAACATGTCAATTGACATCTGCAGTCCAACATCTGTAGTGGAAAATAACACCAGATCATCTGCATATTGCAAACATAGTTCATATATTAATGTTGAAAGGTGGTTGGTCTCATGGACCTGTTAATTGTCCTATAAATCATCAGCCTACTTGTTTTTGACTTGTAGCAGGTTCCATCTGATCACTGGCTTTGAAGCAGCACATATATCAAATGTGTTCCTACAATCCGCTCCAGTGACATAAATATGGTATACTTTGGAGTTTAATACTTGTTTGAAGCTCAAATATAGTATCCAAAATGAATTCCAGAGACAACATGAAAACTACTTACAAAATATTCTTAAAATTGGAAGGAAATATCCTTTCAAGGTTCCCCATCTCATTACTTAACCGCCAGACTCAGTGCTTTGCATTAAGTGTTTCTCAGGTGTACCTCCTGCTTCCCTCTCCCAATGACAAATTCCTGCCTATGCCGCTGTACTTTATAACACGTTTCACTCTGCCTCAATCTCTCAGAGTTATCTTATTAAAAGTGATACTGAGTTTTAATACATCTTTTAATATGAAAAGGGCACTTTTGGGCCTTTCTTGCTGAGTGTTACAGAACAGCATATCATCAGCATAATAAAAAACCTTCAATGAATGATCTGTATATTTGGGGACTGATTAGTTCAGTTTATGAACTAAAATAGTTAAAAATAAGAAATACTCTGCCATGAGGACAATGGAGGAATATTATAATAATCCTCTTTATCATGAAGTGGGTTAACCCTTTACCCAGTGTAATCGGTGGAACCAGCCAGTGCTATTCACATAAATCACCATTCCATTTTCATTATTTTTTTTCATTTTTTGCGTCAAAAACACAGCTCATGACCACTCATTGGAATGAGCTCATTTCAATGAGGGGTCATAAGCAATGTTTCTTGACACAAATTTTTTTTTAAATTAATAATTCAAGAATTTTATTTAATTGTGAAAGTAGTATCTAATTTGTAAACTTGGACCTTGTTATTTGAGAACGAAATTTGCAAATAGGAGAAATTCAGTCAACCGGAATTTGGCCTATTTCTTATAGTCTTATGATAATTTGAGTGTACATCCATTACAGGACTGTAATTTGTGATAACAAAAGTAGACAGAGAATTTCGACTAGATCACAATTGCGTCGTGATCTGGTCGAAATTCACTGTCTACCTTCCTTCCCACAATACTGGAAAATCTCACTTCTCACAAAAGATATGTGAGACAATGAATCTCAGATGCTATTTTAATTGTTTTCTAATTGTCTCCTTATTTCACAATTTTTTATTTATGGGGAAATCTTGACCAATTGGCATAATTGTGTCGTGACCCAATTGCAGTCTTATCAAGAAAGAGACCACCTTTGCAATCACTGTCAGACAAAATATAATGGATTATATAATTGCAATGAATGTTTTAAGACCAAAAATATATCAAATTCAGGGGGTGGTGGAGGTGGGGGGGGATTGTGATCTTACATGAATGTAAAAATTTCAAAAAGTTTGCATTTATTATTCCATTAACAAGAATTCTTTTTGTACTAAAGAGATGATAAATAGTTGTTTGATAACAACATGCGATTAGAACAGTTATTCTATAATCCAATATTTGATTAAATGGGATCAATTCTATTGTGATAATGCATGAGAATTGATGAGTAAATACAGCCATTCATTAGAAAACACCATTCAATATCGTAATTTGGATAAGTATGTACTGCAGTCAGTATGAAGTGTCAAATTTATTGTCATTATGATTGATTTTGTACCAAGTGTCTATATTTGTATATTTTTCTGAGATATAATCCATAATTCATTGCATAATTACCACAAATTACCAATAAATATTTTAGAAATCATCTGAATTAGTTTGACCTGGTGAGTTTGGCACTTTTACATATAATACATGCAACTTTATGTACAATATAATTCACGGCCTTTTGTGTGGCCGGATTTCTGCCCCATTCCTATTACGATATAGGCTGAACAGTTCTCACTTGAACTGACCTTGCCTGCCATACCAGCTACTAGTAATTCAATCTAACATTGGATACTATATTAGAGCCTTAACCCTTTACCTAACATGAAAAGCAGACGACACTTGCAAAACAAATTCTTTAATAACTAATTTTTTTCATTTTTTGTCTCAAAAACATACTCCAAAGAGGGGTCATAACCTTTGTTTTTGAGACAAAAAATGAAAAAAATAATGAAAATTAATTGGCGATTTTTGTGAATAGTGCTGGCCAGATTGGGCCGTTATGTTGGGTAAAGGGTTAAACAAGAAACTGACTCCAAGGTATACCATATTCACGTCAATGGTGTGGGTTTTAGGAACACAACATTTGATATATTATGTGCTGCTTCTGGATTGAGTCTGTGTTCTGAACACATTCACATGCATATATCTTTGTACTAAACATGTTTTGTGTTTTCACTTCGTTTAAGGTGCTATATAAGTAATGGAATGTTAGCTTGAAATTAAGTGACAGGTTATTTTTGCTGTCAAAAATCTAAACAAAATAGTAATTTGTTACTCATTTTGTTATCCATCCATTTTAATGGACAATTCTTCGCAATTTTGAACATCAAAAAATGATAAATTCTAACATTTTTTTTAGATTTTTGATGGCATCGAAAATAACATATCACCTATTCTTTAGTTAAATTTCCCATTACTTATAGCACCTTAATATAGGTTGAACTACGATTTGTTTGAACTTGATGTTATAGTCATGTTGCAGTAACGATTAGACATTGTGCAGACACATGTGACCTTAAATAAATAAATATAAAAATAATTAAATAAATAAATAAAGGTTGAGCTTCCAGGGCTGCTTGAAGTACCAGGAATCGGGGATCTCAATAGATCTGTGGTGCCTGACAAATTGAATTGTCTGGCACCCCAGATCTATTGGGGTCCCTGGAATTATGATGTAGTCTACTTGAATTTAACAGGTTTTCAAAACCCTAATTGGTCCTTACTCCTGAAAATGAGCCCTTCCCAATTTCCATGGATTAAACACTGATATAGAGCCGACATTTATTCTTTCTCTTTATGTTGCATTTGTTTTATAGTAATACTTCCCAACTGTTGTTTATTATTTATGTATTGGAAGTTGTATGACTGTTTTGATAGCCAAGTTTTACAGGTTGAAGCTTGAGAGAACAGCTCAGCAGTGGCAGGTAATTGTTAGATCTTCCAGGATAGAAATCAATCACATGGGATGCCTGATCTCAGTATGCATTGATTGATGATATGTATACAGGCATATAGCAGTGTGGCATATACTTCTCCACACCATGTCATTGTGCTCTTCATAAGCAAGTGGAGATAACCCCCTTATCCTCTGCAACTACTATATCCATCCAGCGCTACTGGTATTCAATTTTTGCCTCCAAACATAGCATATAACTCCTTATTGGAATGAGCTGAATATTTGATCAATAAGAAGAAAATATACATAAAATGCTCTTGGTATTCATTTGTTAACTAATCTAGAACCATCATCCACTTTTTAATACAGTGGAGCCCACCTAATGGGATATCTCTTAACTGAAAAACCCTGTTAATTGAATATAATTTCCCAAACCATTTACCATACCTCCAGTACAAATTTAACCTGTTAATTGAATAAAGGTTATAGAGTAAACTCCTGTTAATTGAATAGAAAATCTTGTAACATGTCTAGAAATTACCCTGACTCTCCCCAATTTTCCTATTTGGCCTCAGTGCATCCAATACAGGCATTTAATCTATTATATCTTGTTTGGCAGAACTCATGGTGCTCTGTCAAACAAGATATGATACAATGAATGCTAAGTTTGTCTCTAGAATACAGGACAGCGAATAATCCCTGTTAATTGAATACTCCTGTTAATAGAATAATGTCATTGGCAAAGTGGCTATTCAATTAACAGAGTTCCACTGTAATGATAAAACTAAGTGTTCTTTGACTTTCGACATGGAATGCTGTGATGCAAAATACTGTTGGAAAGGAATATCAGGAATATCTGTTAGTGTAGTACATCAAAGCCCCTAATCAACTAGAATTCCATGAAATGAGCTGCAGTATGCTAGATTGCTCACCTGAGCCTTTGCTCTACTGCTGATTTTATCTTTCTGACAAAATCAGACAAAGTGTTGCCTGAAAAATACCAATGCAAGATGTCATGCCATGTCATGAACTCTGTGATGACACAACTGGGCATTTTTTTTCTCACTGCTTCAGTGGCTTGACCCCATGTCTTCTTGCAGAGTGCTGTTTGTTTTCCAAGTATATTTACCTTTGGAATATACTCTATTTTTATTGACGAATTCACCTTCAGGTTGAGTGGGTGCCACAAGATCCATCTTTTAGTCCAAGATATGTCACATTGACATTTAGGAGGGAGAAAAATTATCCACAATGAGTTTCTTGTGTGGGTTGGGGAAATCTCGTCTGGGGGGGCATGTTATTTGAGCCAGACATCTGGCAAGCCTCATGTCTGGCACAAATACCTTACCCTTTGGGTGAGATTTTCTTTTCCCACATCTGCACCTATCAAGGATAATATAATCCCAGTCAAAGCTCTACATCAACAAACAGGGAAGAATGTGTAAAAGTTAGCAACGAAATACGCATTTAAAAAATAATAGGTTTGGCCCCAACAGCCTGGCTACTTCTGCCAGTCATCACTTAAAATACATTAGAAAAATTTGTTTTTCTGTTACTTATGAGTTATATTTAACATCTAGAAAAATGGCTGTTAATTACTGGATCACATGCAAAGTTATGTACCGGTATGTTATATTTTTTGGAGGCAAAATTTGAAAACAAATATAAAATTAGAATCACAGTTTTTGTGAATGATGCTATCTGGATATAGCAGTTATGTTGGTTAAAGAGGTCACCAATTACCCAACATTATGACTAACATTGGCCATTGCTGATCACTAAAATTGCTATTCAATTTTTTTTTCTTTCATTTTTTACCTCAGAAAAATAGGGGGCACAGTGGCATTGCAATAACCGGTTCTCACAGATCACCGAAGTTAAGCAACGTCGAGCCTGGTCAGTCCTCGGATAGATGACCGTCTGAGCGATCGATTTGGACTCCTGTGTTGTGTCCTTCGGCAAGACACTTCACCCTGATTGTCCACATGGGGGCACGATGATGCCGTGTACTAAGGCATTGTGCACATCAATGGTGCGCATGTCTTCAACCTATCTAACCCAGCCTGTGCTGCAGTGTGGATTTACGCTGTTGGGGAGCTGGTGGCTGCTCGTCGTTGCTCAGTGGTTCTCTCCGGGTACTCCGACTTCCTCCACCCATAAAACTGTCATGGTCATGATTAGCCATTGTGCTTAAGTATGTGACCTTAAACACCAATAGATAAATATCTCAGAAAAATAGCTTCGGACCCCTCATTGAATATGCCCGATCATCGAGCTTATTCCAATGAGGGCTAGTTAACTATATTCTGAGTCAAAAAATTAAATTTTTTTTGTCATCTTCTATACAAGTTGGTAAAAGGGTAAAGAAAAGGTAGTACATAATCTTTCATTGAAATGAACTGATCAGGCTCTCTCTGGTGAAGACATAAAATTTTTGTTCTTAAAGGAAAAGGTTGTTTAAAGGAATACAGATTGGTGCGTCTGTTTTAACCTGGTGTTAGGTGAAGAAAGTATTTTTGCATTTCAAGAGTACCAGAAAATTCTCTGAAGTTTACCATGCTTCGGATGTCGGGGGTTATAATTTTCTTATGAACAACTGCAAATAAAACAGCTAAGAATAGCTTTTGACACCTTTATCCTCCACCCCCTTCTCCCATCAACCACCACCACAATCTTACTGGGGTAAGTTAGGTGAGTGGTTACAGGGAAGTTCCTGAGCCAATTTTCTAAAGTAAAGAAACTTATTGGTGATGCCTGTATCATGTACATATGAGGATAGATTCAGTCAGCTCCTTTGGGTAAAGTTTTTATGAAAATGAAATTGCTCCTCACATTGGGTTACGATAGCCTATATACAGATGAATATGTCCATAGCAGTTTTTGCACTCCACATTTAACCCTATACCCATTTCATATAGAAGACACTTGCAACAAAAAATCCAGAATAACTAAAATATTTCATTTTTTGACTCAAACACGTAGCTTATGACCACTCTTTGGAATGTGATCATTCCAATGAGGGGTCGTAAGCTATGTTTTTAGCTCGCCTGACTTTCAGTCAGGGGAGCTATAGTGATCACTCACCATCCGTCGTCTGTGAACATGGTGTTTGTTCATATTAAGTTGCCTTGCCCCTCTGTAGGGCCACACCCAGTGCTTAAATCTTAAAAAAATCTTCTCATGAACCAGCAGTAGCAGAGAATTGATATTTGATGTGCAGCTTCCTTTTGAGATGTAGACTCAGATTTGTTCAAGAGAAGTTCGAGGAGCTATATTTGCCTTTTGTAATGGGAGGGGCAAGAATTTTCTCCAAATTTTTATTTTCCAAACCGAGAGGCTGATTTTAACCAAATTTGCTATGAGGGCTTATTGGGTCATAAGTACTTAATATATGCCAAAAAGAATTTTCCTGTCACCCCCATCGGAACCGCAGGAGCTAAAAATAGAAAAAATTTAAAACGCCCATATCTCCCAGACTACACAGCACTGAGAATTCTTATTTGGTGTGAAGCTTCCTTAGGACCAACGGAATGGAATGGTAAAAAAAAATGCCATCGGTTTTATCATAGGTTACTTTTTCGGGACTTTGAAAAAGTGCTGAGTCAGCATTTTTTAACACTGTGGGTAATGGGAAAAACATTAAAGAATCTTCTTCCCCCGTACCACTCCTCCAAAAGCTTTCAAATTTCACATATTACATCTTTGGAAGATTGTTTCACATGTTTATTGAAATCAAATCCCTGGGTCCATATTTGGGCTCTCTATGGGAGCCCAAATATTTAAATTAGTGCAGTATGAGGAATATTCTTTAAAAATCTACTTCAGATGCAACAGTCGGAATGTTTTGATATTTGGTATGCAGCAACCTTGGGGGGGGGTGGGGGGGGGAGATTCAAGTTTGTTCAAGCCAAGTCCCTGGGTTCATATTTGGGCTCACTGTGGGAGCTCGAATTATAACTTAGTTCCAAATGAGGAATTTTCTTTAAAAATCTTCTTCTTCAGATCCAGCAGTCGGAATATTTTAATATTTGGAATGCAGAATCCTAAGGGAGGTAAGATTCAAGTTTGTTCAAGCCAAGTCACTGAGTTGATATTTGGGATCCCTGTGGGAGCCCGCATTATAACTTAGTCCAATATGAAGAATATTCTTCAAGAATATTTCTCATATTGGACTAAGTTAGAAGATTCAAAAATCTTCTTCACCTCCACCAGTTAGAATCTTTTGATATTTGGTATACAGTATCCTTAGGGAGGTGAGATGTAAGTTTGTTAAAGCCAAGTCCCTGGGTTCTTATTTGGGCTTCCTGTGGGATCCCAAATTGTACCAAAATTTTTATTTTCCGAACTGAGAGGCCGATTTGAACCAAATTTGACATGAGGGCTTATTGGGTCATAAGTAACTAATTTATGTCAAAAAACTTTTCCCGTTGCTCCATGATAACCGCAGGACCTAAAAAAAAAAAAAAAAATTTAAAATGCCCAAATTTTCAAAACTACATGGCATTGAGAATTTTTATTTTGTGTGAAGCTTCCGGAGGAACAGCAAAAAGGAATGGTCCAAAAAAAATTGCCATTGGTTTTATCATAGAGTACTTTTCCAGGACTTTGAAAAAATGCCGAGTCAGCATTTTTTAACACTGTCAGTAACATTACTGTGGGTAATGGGAAAAACATTTAAGACTCTTCTCCCAAACCACTGCTCCAAAAGCTTTCAAATTTCACATATTACATCTTTGGAAGATTGTTTCACATGTTTATTGAAAGCAAATCCCTGGGTCCATTTTTGGGGTCCAAAAAGCCCTGTATTATATTCTATTTGTATGTAAATTGACTAATCATGTAGTTAATCATATTTTGGGGACATTTTTTACTTGAATCCAGTGTCCCCAAATTAGACCAATCTAAAGTCTAAAGTGAGCTCTGTCAAACAAGATATAATTGGTTAAATTCATAGTAAAACGAGAAAATAGGTTGGTATAGGGGTTATATGCAAAAACCTGATGATAGTTGGGAAACCTAAAATTTGAAGGGGGTGGGGGGTGGGGTGTGGTATCCCAATTGCCCACGTGGGGGCACATTGGCATTGTGTACTAAGGCATACTGCACGTCGATGGTGAACCTGTCTTCAACCATTGCTAACCCTGCCTGTGTGGAGTTAGTATGTTGGGGAGCTGACAGTTGCTCGTCGTTGCTCGGAGGTTCTCTCCGGGTACTCTGGCTTCCTCCACCCGTAAAACTGCCCTGGTCGTGATTAGCCATTGTGCAAAAATATGTGACCTTAAATACCAATAAATAAATAAAATAAGTAATAAATAAAATTTGAAGGCACAAATAATTTTGGGGAGTGGATTATTTTTCTGAGGTAATGTAGTGTAAAGTGACTGTAGGAATATTTTCTCCACATCCGTCTTGATGAGGCAGTTAGACAAAAGAAAAGCTCAGTACTGTTGCTTATTTAAAACAATTTGGCTTTTGTCACCATTGATGTGTCAGAACATTTTTCACTCAGATTACTTCCCTTGATTTGCAAGTATTTTATTTTTCATTCATTGTTGTCTCCCTTCATAAACTTCAGACCATTTTTGTCTTTTACATTTTTGTTGATTTTGTGTTTTGTTTTAACCCATAACAGAATTTCCATTACATTTGATAAAGGGTAAATTTAAATCATAGTATTGTGGGAATGAATATTTCTCTTGTTCTGAAAAAAAATCTTTTTTGTGTTACAGTAACTATGACTTGAAAAGGTGCATGAGAATTCATCCAGGGTAGAAGTAGGTAATTTTCCCTACTGTTCACATTATCTTTAATCTTATCTTCATATTTTCTTCGTGTAATAACATTTCAACCCTGTACCTTACAGGATCAGTGGAAGCACAATATATTTTTCAAAGATTCCCAGTGATTCCTATACAATTTCTTTTTCGTTTGCTTCCAAAACATCAACCATTGTTACAAACCCTTCAAGCACATTTATGTGAATCATTAGACAAAAAATTATTAAATTTGAAAGGTTATTTTGCTATAAAGCTTATTTCTTAATTACTCTAGCTATGTAAGGATTTGAAGTTGAGCAGTGATGTTATTTATATTTACTTCATCAGAAAGTAAACCCTCAATCAAGAGATATTTTTTATTTCTTTCACTATCTGATTATATTTCATGTAATTGACTTTAATATCCATGGCAGTTAACCCTTTACTAAACATGAAAAGCAGACGACACTTGCAAACAAAATTATTTAATAACTAATTTTTTTTTTCATTTTTTCATCAAAACCTAGCTTATGACCCCTCATTGGAACAAGCTCAATGAGTTTGTTGAATTGTGGGGTCATAAGCTATGTTTTTGAGGCCAAAAAATGAAATACTATTGAAAATTGAATGGCAATCTGTGTGAATAGCGCTGGCCAGTTTTGATCATTATGTTGGGAAAAGGTTAATTAATCAACTATCCAAGGGAAACGTCTTTTGTTGACTTTTATATATAACTTATTGTAAGATATTATATACTCTCTATGCAAAAGGGTGCAAGAAGCAGAGTGGGGGGGGGGGGGGGGGGGGAGCTGTTCTCTTGCCCTGAGACAAGGGGGCAGCATGTGCCCTTTTCACCAGAAGTGCACAAGTGGAAAAGACTTTATTTTCAGAGAATTGTAACTGATAGGCTCTTGAGTATTCGTTTCTAATGTACTTTGCATGTGCCAGTCCCAATGGAGGTCAGGTATAATGATGGAGGCTGGCCAGTAATCACTAAACAAAGAAGCAATACAATTTGTGAGGTGCATTCTAAAGTTGCCATCTGCAATACCTTAGCATTACAGATGACTCCTTGTTCCACTCTAGGGCAATGCATAACGTCAGTACTATTGAGTGTCACATTACGATTTATGATATGTTGTAAACTCCTAGTCTAAACTCATACCCAAAGTCGAGTGTCCTTTTTGATATTGCTGCCCCCCACCCTGCCCTCTGATGCTTCTGGCACCCTTGTCTGTGTAATATGTAATCTACTGTAGCAATATTTCTAACAATATAAAATAAAATTGTAACTTTTCAACTGAAGTAATATTTTGTGTTTAATGATATATATCTTATATCTTGTATATAGTGTATCTTGCAGTTTCCAGGTTTGTCGTATGATGATTTATTCATGATGGGATGTGATTCTTTAAATTTTTTTAGCTCCACCGGACAAGTGTCAGTGGATCTTTTCTGGTATTTATTTATTTATTTATTTATTTATTTATTTATTTATTTATTTATTTATTTATTTATTTATTTATTTATTTATGGGGTTTAATGACACTTTTGACAGCCATGTTCACCTCATGTTGGACAGTTTTATGAGTGAAGGAAACAACAGTACCCGGAGAGACCCACCAAGCAACGGCAAGAATCTGCCAGACACTCCAACAAACTAACTCCACACAAGCAGGGTTAGCATAGGTTGAAGACAAGTGCACCATCGACATGCAGTATGCCTTAGTACATAGCATACCCTGCCCCAAGTGGGCAATTGGGATGAAGTGCCTTGCACAAGGACACAACACAGTTACCCCTGGCAGGGATCGAACTATCGACCTCTCGGTTTGATGTCCAATTCCACAACCACTTAGCCACCACGCTCCCACAGCTATGAATTCCATTTGTAATAAATTCAAGAAAGGTTGAACATCAACACATCATTGAATAAAAACTTAACTCAGTGATGTCACTTTTCCACTAACTTACTGGCCTTGGGATAATAATCAATGATTTTCCTTGTTTTAAGACCAGGCACAACTTGCTGATATTATGTTGCATATAAATTGTAAGTTAATAAAAAATTTGTTCTTGATACCTAAATCAGAAAACTGACAATGCAAACTTGTTGGCTTGAAGAGTTCTGAATATTAACCCTTTGCCCCCTTCACTCTGATGTCAAAATATCCAAATTTCAAGTAGCCATTCTTCCCATAATGCAACTGAAAATTTAACCAATTCAATCTTGTTTGACAGAGCTCAATGAGCTCTGTCAAACAAAATTGTATTGGTCAAATTTCAAGTTGAATTATGGGAAAAATTTGCTATCTGAACTTTAGATATTTCGACATCAGTGTATAGGGGGTTAATTACTCATATGCATTTTTATGGTAATTACCACCTTATGTACATTTTCACAGTTGCAGATGGCTTAATAGTTGTTTCTTCAATACAGGCAGCCAACAATGATGTAAAAACATTATCCAGATAAATTCAGCTTACCAGTTGAGTTAAGGGGGAAACCTTTTCAAAGCAATATAAAAGGACTGATGGCAAATGAGAGCCATTGTAAATGGTGACCAAATGTAAACAGAGTGGGTGTGGTGGCTCATTGGGAAGAGCATTGGACTTTAAACCAAAAAGTTGATGGTTTGATCTTCACTGTGTTCTGATTTTACTATATTGCATGTCAGTGACACAATCACCACTAACTCTGCTTGTACCAGTGCTGTAAGTTGGACAGTCTGACAGTTGCCCGTTGCTGCTGGTTGGTTCACTCCGACTTCCTCCACCCATAAAACTTTCCAACATGATGAATGTCCCTGGTGGTTGAAAAAGGAAACTAAAATACCTTGTAGACATATTCCTCTTACCTTACTTAAATTTAATTAAGAAATTTTAGCTGGAAGACTCGTATGTAGGGGAATACAACAACATTCCTCCCAATGAACTTAACCAGGGGCCAATACTATAAAACATTTACAATTGTATTTTTTGTCGACTCACAAAACATTTTGCGCTCAAGTGTCCATCTGTCTGTCCATCTGTCCATCAATCCATCCCAAATGATAACTAAAGTTTGGGTCTTCACATCAAAATCAAATTTGGTGTATATGTCCTTTACCCCAGTGATTAGATGAATTCCAAATATCGTTTGGATCTGATAATTTTTGTTGGAGTTATGCCCCTTTTTCGACGCTTTTCCACCCAATTTCTCAACTTTGGAAATTTGGTGTCCAGATGATAGCTTCAGTTTGTGTTATTGAATCAACCCCATATTTTGTAGGTTTATCTCAAGAATATGCAGGTCAAGTTCGAATTTAGGTTTGGTCAAACCAGTTTGGACTGAGTTATGGCCCTTTTTCCTTTTTTTTTTAGACTTTGAAAATTGGATGTCTGGCTGATAACTTTAGTTTGAGTTATTGAATCAACACCCAATTTTGTACATATGTTTGTCTCATGAATACACAGGTCAACTTTGAAATTTGTTGTCTGGAAATATGTCCAATGTAAGAACTTGCTGTTAGGGGACATAGCCCACACCTGGTGATGCACTTGTTTAGAATTGTAATTTCTAGTTACGACTTTAAATGGGTTAAAATGAACCATTAGGATTTTCTAAGAATTGGCCATGTGACAGTCAGCAAATTGCCAGATCTTTTAAAATACTAATGATTCATGTTAGTCAATTATATAATAGGTAGAAAATACAATTCTAGAAAATATAATTGTAAAAGTTTTATCGTATTTGCTTGTGGTCCATCACAAATAGATGCAAATAAAATGGAAAAAATTTTTGGGGAGCATATAGTCACCACTTTGTCCATTTGTCCATCCATCCATTTGTCCATCTATCCCTATCCATCCATCTATCTGTCTATCCATTCATCTATCTGTCTATCTGTAGCGATTTCTCAGCAGTGAGAGGATGGATTTCAATGAAATTTGGTGTGAGGGATCCTTGTGACAAGCCGCTTCTGCACATATTTTTCACCAGAGTTACGGTCCTTACTTTGTCAATTTTTCAAGATTTTTTTCAGAACACAGTGATATCTTAGCAGTGCAGGAATGGATTTCATTTGAATTTTGGTATAAAGAATCCTTGTGACAAGCCACTCCTGCATGTGTTATAAAAAAGTTGCCTACATATTTTTCACCAAAGTTACGATCCTTACTTTGGCAATTTTTCATGTTTTTTTTTTTTTTCATCTGATGCAATATCTCAACAATGAGAGGATGGAAATCAATGAAATTTGGTACGAGGGATCCTTGTGACAAGACACTCCTGCTCATTATAAAAAAAGGATGCTTTGTCCATCCATCCATCTGTCTGTCTGTCTGTCTGTCTGTCTGTCTATCCATATCCATCCACAGCGATATCTCAGCAGTGAGTGGATGGATTTCAATGAAATTTGGTAAAAGGGATGCCTGTGACAAGCTGCTCCAGCACATATTTTAAAAAAGTTGCCCACATATTTTTCACCAGAGTTACAATCCTTGCATTTCAAGGACATATGCCAAATGATTTCCCATAGTGGGGAACCACAATTTTACAAATCTGCTTGTTAACTAAGTCGACTGTCAGGGAGTATCCATCAGTTTTACTTATTTTCTTGTTTAGTTCAAACACCCATATTTCCCAAACTACACAGAACAGAGAATTGTTATTTGGTCTGAAGGTTCCTTGGGACCAGTTAACGGGTAAAAACCACCGATTTCAGTTACTTCAAAGCAACTGGGCCAAATTAAACCAACTTGGCACACATCATCTTGGGAGAGTACACTCTTTCCATTTTCTTTCCAAAGAAGTTTTAGGAGGGGAGAGTAATATGCTAACATTCTTTTTTTCCCAGAATGTTATTTCTCTTCTTGGGGTGGGGGGGTAGTGACCAAAAAGCCAAGAAGTCGATAAAAATCTTCTCATGATCCAACAGTAAGGATGCTTTGATATCTGGTGTGCAACTTCCCTTGGTAGTTCCCTCAGGTTTGTTAAAAGAAAATCTCAAGGTCAGAATATGAGCTCACCATGAGGAGGATCCCAATGTTGGTCCCACTCAAAATTTGTAGTTTCACAACTGATGGGTTGATTTGAATCAAATTTGGGATGCAGTACTACTGGGTCATATGTACTCAATTTATTCAAAAAGAAAATTTCTCTGCCTTCCAATGGTAGTCCCAAGGAGCTACATTAAAAACACAAAACTCCAATTTTTCCTAAACTGCACATAATAAAGAATTATTATTTGGTAAGAAGCATCCATAGGATAAGTAGAATCGAATAGGCCAAAAAATTGCTTCGATTGTGCCATGGAGTACCATATTCGGATGCCCATTTTAAGGGCCTATATGAGTAATGGCATTTTGTTTATTTTGAAATTCTCACCTCTCATATTCCTTAAATTCAGATTAAATATACACAAATTATTCATCAAAATGAAGGTTGGGATGTATAGAACACGAAACACATATGTAATCAACTCATAGAGTCAACTGTAGGCACCACTGGTTCCTGGAAGTCTGCTACCGTACTCGCACCAGAACTGATAATAAAATAATATTTCATCAGAACACCATGTGGCCAAATGTGCTTCGTATATCCAAGAACAAAGCTAGGCATTCAAAACACTTTTGAATACAGCGATAGGACTGCATTGTGGAAAAGGACAACACTGTCTGCATTTTTTATTGAAGATGGTTTCCATGCTCGACAGACATGCGCAAATCACTCGTTACCACGAATTTCCATCAAAAAACAAAATCATAATTCTAAGAAATTTCAACAGGTATCATGATACCTTGCATTGAATATGGCAACTGTGCAATCTCTATCTCATAACAGTATACTGTATGAAGGCGGTCTTTTTCATTATTTGATTTTAGACGGCGTTGCTTTTTCTGTCCGATGACGTCAACCGGAAATTAAAAGTATACTCATCCGTAAACAAAAGCAAAGGCTTTGAAATTTTCCCCCATGCAGCTCTGTCGCCGTGTTTTGAAGAATTTTTATCCCCTAGCTTTGTTCTTGGATATGTAAAGCACATTTGGCCACGAGTTATTTTTGTGAAATATTATTAAATTATCAGTTCTGGTGCGAATAAGGCAGCAGACTTCCAGGAACCAGTGGTGCCTACAGTCGACTCTATGAGTTGATTACACATGTGTTTCGTGTTCTATACATCCCAACCTTCATTTTGATGTACATTTTGTGTATATTTAATTTGAATTGAAGGAATATCAGAGGTGAGAATTTTCAAAATAAACAAAATTTCATTACTTATTATATAGGCCCTTAAGCTGTTGTTAATAGGAAAATGCTGAGTCATTCTCTTTCTTGTGAATTTTTTACTTCACTCGTCTTCACAACCACTGTGCAAATTCTAAACTAACTTGGTACACATCATCGTGGGGAACTATACTCTTTCCATCTGTTTTCCCAAAAGGTTTTTGGGGGTAGCGAGTAAAGCCCTAAAAAACTTATAAACCACCAATAAGAAAATTTTGATATTTGGTGTGCAACTTTCTTTTTTCAATTTTCAGACCTGATGGGTCAGTTTGAATCAAATTCGGTATGTGGTATCATTGGGTCATATGTACTTGATTCATGTGAAAAGAAGGTGTGTGTATGGGGTGGGTGAGCTGGAAAAAAAGAAGGAATAATGGAAAGAATAGAAAAGAAGCAGTCTTACCTTTTGTCATGAAATCACCAATTCCAGTATTTGAAAAAAACGTAAGAAATCACCACAGCATTCCCAATTCCCTAGAAGTTCATGTAACAGGCCACAAAAATGTTATTTATTACAAAACTACAGTACGTGGAGAGTGTATTATCACTAAATCATCCACAAGGTGGAAATTCCACTTGAGTAATAACTGCATATTTGTTGCAAAGCATAAGAAGCACAAGCAACCCGGAGGTCCATTGGCTGAAACATTGCTTGTGTTTTTTGTCCACATGTACAGAGTTTGAACATAATACTTTGGTTGTCAACTCCACTCCCTGGGTGATTTAGTTACAATCCACTATCCACGTACTGTATCAAATCCTATACACTGTACAGAAAGGTGTCATCTCTTTCATTCTATCAACTCAAGACAGTCCATGCAGCCATTGAAGTTGCAAACAGCAATGTGGTCAAGTCGAATCCTGTCAGCAGCTTGAAAAATCTGTATTGTGCACAACACTTCACATAATATATCATCAAATAGAAATACAAACGCAATGGAGGGTTTGTTTTGTGTGCTCTCTTTTTAGGGTTACTGTGATTACTCATATTGCATCCAACAGTTCAGAAATCCAACAGTCAAGAAATGAAAACAAATTTGAAACAGAAAGGTTGTGAACTTGTTTGACCAAGAGCAGCAAGAAATAGTTCCTTACAAATGTAGATGTTAATGTATTCTGTGGTTATTGAAACAATTATAAGTACATATTAATTGTACTTCATTATATATTTAATGATGTATATATGTTAAAGTTCTCCATTTATTTATACAATTAGTTTACCCCCTGTTTTAAGGTCACAACACAAGTTGTGGACATGAGCTGGTTTGCTGACTTGTTGGTCAGGCCTAAAATCTATAAACTCCTCACCTCGAATTTAAACTTAAACCTGCTTCCCCGAGGGTTGTTTGCTCATTTTCCCACTCTCTCATTACTTGTTCATGCCAAATCTAAAAAAGGTCTTGTTTTTTTTATTAAAAATGTGTTATTTAGAACATACATTTTCATACATGAAGCCGCTCTTCTTTTATTGGCAATCATATGACATTTCTGAACTGAGTCCACTAAAAGTGATCTGAGCCAAGGTTTACCAAGGTCGATTTTAGTGAACAAGGTTCTGAAATTTCATGTCAAATGAATTTGAGATTCTTTTTATCACTTAACCCTTTACCTAAGGAAACGGACACAGCCGCCCATATAATTAAAAAAATAAGCAGTTGAAAAAATTACATGTTTCAAAAATATTCAACAAAACCATATCATGTGACCACTCATTGGAATGAGCTCAACGAGCTTCAAATGAGTGGTCACATGATTTTTTTTTTAAACTTCAAAAAACAAAAATTAAAATAATAAATTTTGATATCGTCCGCATTGGGTACAGGGTTAACGTGTAATTTAATTGTTTAGCTAACATAATGACTAAAGCTGGCTAGCGCTGTTCACAAAAAATTGTGATGAATTTGAGATTCTTTTCATCACATAATGTAATTTAATCGTTTAGCTAGCATAGTGACTAAAGCTGGCTAGACCTTTTCAGAAAAATCGCCAGCCAAAGTTTATTATTTTTTTTCAATTGTGCCTCAAAAACATAGCTTATGACCCTTTGCAGGAATGACCTCATTGCAGTGAGGTATAATAAGCTATGCTTTTGAGTCAAAAAGTGAAAATATTCTGTTATTCAGCAAATGTATTCTGCATATATTGATTGATTGGTGTTTAAGGTCACATACTTATACACAATGGCTAATCGTGACCATGACAGTTTTACGGGTGGAGGAAGCCGGAGAGAGCCACTGAGCATCAACAAGCAACTGTCAGCTCCTCGACATTCTAACTCGGTTCAAGCTCCACTCAAGCAGGGTTACAGAGGTTGAAGACATGTGCACCATCGACGTATGCCTTAGTACACTGTGTCATTGTGCCCCCATGTAGGCATAAAGTGCCCCCATGTAGGCTTAAAGTGCCTTGCCCAAGAACACAACATGGGCCATCCCGGATGGGGATCTAACTTGGGACCTTTAGCATAGTAGTCCAGCAGCCTACCACTGAGCCACCGCACATCAATATATTCTGCAAATGCCATCCGCCATTTGTTTTGGGTGTACAGGTAATGAAAAATAAGAGCAGATTAATTCAATTCCTCTTCTGAAACCAACTCATCATTATGGTGTCGATGTTGGCTTCAGGCATCATTCCTGTATCAGATGTGTTCAGAACAATATTTTTTCTTATTGAGCTATTTGATGGTGATTATGTGATAAAAGTAAATCTCATTGTTTGTGGTAGATATTTAAGTTAGAGCCTTTGACTGTACATAATCCTTTATCCATTGTAACAGCCATATATTCCCCATGGGTATTCAGGAAGTGGAGCAGTGCTTGTTTTTTGCTGTAAATATGCTCTGCATTGCTGATAAAATAGGACCCAGAATGAATGCATGCAGTGGCATTCTGCTAAAGTGTGCAGCATGGGTATAAATGATTGAGTAAACTTGACTTAATCCTAATGTGGCAGTCATGTGATTGCAATTATGCTGAAAGTGACCTTAAACACCATTAAATAAATGACTGCCATATACAACCAGAGCTATTCATAAATATCAATATTCAAATAAATTTTGGGTTTTTTTTTTACAAAAATGGGCCATGCTTGTTTATTAAAGTAGACAAGTTTTGCTTCAGTTGTATAAAGGACCTCAGCTAACAATCATCCTCTATTCTCTAATGTGGGCAACGTAATTATAAATGATGGGCTAAAGTTGAGTTCATATTTGCGTTTGACTGATCAGATGCTGAAAGTGACCTTAAACCTCCATAATAAAATATTTTAGTGTTTGTTTTGATATTTTATAGTAAATGCGTTTTTGTGATTTAAACCTGAAGATCTGAAGAAAGCTGCTCAAGATTTCACATGTAAATCACCAAAGGTTTGGTTACTGTAGACAAACAGATCATCAAGAGAAATGCTCCAATTATTTTATTATGCGGATCAAAATTCTGAATATTGGCTGTAGTATATAGTGTAGTGGGTTATAAAACAACTGGTAGTTATAACTATAAACTATAACAACGTAGATCTCAAGACTTAGAATGAATGACATTGTCAGACACAGTTTCTTGATCACAAATTCAAGTGCTTTGAGAGACCACACAATAATATTGTGACACTGTGGGAATTTGTTTGGATTGTGTACCAATGTTAAAACCTGTTATGTTAAAATATGCAGAGTTTAATGACAAGTTAAAGTGGCATCGTGAGTGTACTACATTCAATTTTGCTATTTTGCTATTTTCAATATTTTTTTTTCAAATGTTTTAAAAAATTTCAACAAATCCATATCAAGTGACCCCCCCCCCCCCATTGGAATGAGGGGTCACTTGATATGGTTTTGTTGAAATTGTTTTAGACTTTTTTTTCAACTGTTCAGTTTGTAAATTATGCTGGCATATGCAGCTTATTCATTAGGAAAATGGTTAATGCATCTCTGTTTTGGGATTGACCGAGTCACCTAACTTTCTGTCAAATTTGCATCTAAATTCTCCTGCAGGCTTGACCTCTCAAAAATAAGCCCATCCATACACTTTTGCCCTCTTTTACTTCACACCCTGTGAGTTTATTCCTAGATCAGTATGGTAACTGCAGTAAGATCACTTCTTTGCATGTAGACAATTTAACTTTAAAAGTTTAAGAGAACCAAAATTCTTGAGGTAAATGAATGAACTATCTTTCCTGCCACAGAAGAAAAGAAGCCAATCAGCATTTAAATATACGTGGAATGATGCATCAATGATTTAACTCTTCAGGGATGGAGATTTTATACATTTTTGCTGCACCTTGACAATCTACAATCTGTGGCTTTGCAGTTGTTTCTAGGCAGTATTGGCAGCCTACATAGGTAGCCAAGACAGACCTTGGAACAACTGTGAAGGTGTTTAGAATACAAGATTTGTGTTTACTGAAAGACTACATGTTGGGGCACCTGTCTTGTCACAATATGCTGTTATCCAATTCAGAAGTAAGGCCTTATAGGTTAAGGACTAAACTTGTAATTTTCATCAACAACAGCCATATCAAAGTATGCCACTGTTTGGAAAAACATATGAGATTACAGATCATTGAAAGTGCTTGAAAACTGGTCTTTCTTTATAAAAGTCGCAGAAAGTTCTTGAAAAATATATTTTGAAAACTGATTGGCTTGTTTTGGTCCAATTTGTTCTTATAAGCTGTGATATTCTGTAAATAGCATTGTTTTTTGTCAAACAAAATAATAACTGCACCAGACACTGATATCCCTGGGAAGCTCTTGCCAAGAGCTTTCCAAGGATCAGTGTTAGATACATGTACTGTCGGTTTATAATAAATTATAAGAATTGTTAAATTAGTTCAGTGGAACTCTGTTAAATTAATTGAGTAGGCACTTTCTCTGAGAAAAATATTCAAGTAACAGAAAGATACAATTGTCACATAGTTATGATGTCACTCCTTTTTTAAAAGAAGTAATACATTTCAATGAGTTGATAAGAGCATATGTTGTATTCAACAAATATCACCCCAAGCTCTGCAACACCTGGATGATGAAGGATATCTTTCGAGAACAAAGGCAATGAATTGGGACAGTGTCAGCTCTGACATAAACAAAAACCTCTGAAAACATTTCAGTGATCTGTTTTAAAGTATCTGAACCCATTCATGCACTATTATGAACTTCTCGCCTGATGATATTATACAACATTTCACATATAAAATAAAACCAAAAGGTACAACAAAAATTATGTTTTGGGTATAACGATAGTAAGATTTTGCTGACTCAAAAAAGGAAAGTATTGAAAAGAATGAGAAAAAAGGTCAAGTTAATTTATTCAAGACTTGATATTGAGTCTCTCTTGCTGATTGTGTGTCTTTTGTTTGTCTTAGAAAACAACTCGGTGGCAAGTCATTTACACCATATCGGCCTGTGATATTGAACATACAATTTCAAAGCCCTCGTCAGCACCCTCACTATTATATATATTCAATATCACTTGCTTTCTATGGTGTAACCTATACTTAACAGGAATTTTCCCATCTTCTAGTTATAAACTGAGCTTTTATTCTATTTTATCTTGTTTGACATACATAACTCGTTGAGCTCTGTCAAACAAGATATAATACAGTATGGCTGCCGTGGACTGATAACTTTCCATGGGTGGGCAATATTTCCATGGATGCAATATTATTAGATTCCAAACACTGATTATAGGAATAATCATCAAAAATTAAATTAATGATGCACCGGGTAAAACAATTAAAATTTTGCTGATGACGATTTTTAGTACCTGGAAGACGCATACTTGAACATAACTGCCCATGTGTGGATTATGACCAGTCTATGGTGACTGCACTGTAGATTAAATGCCCATATTGGATGTATTGAGGCCAAAAATGTCCAAATATGGGGAATTCAGTGGATGTCAGAATAACTCTTCAACAGTTTACATGATTGTTTATCAATTAAGAAGAGTTTACTCTTTAGTCTATATGCAATTAGTTAACAGGTCAAATTTGTACTGAAGAGATGGTAAATGGTTTTCTGTTTGTAAGTTGTATGCAATTAAAAGGATTATTCATTTAAAAGATATGCAATTAAGTGGGCTCCACTGTATGAAAACACAAAAAGAGAGAGAGCTGATTGAAATAAAGTTTGGCAAAGGTCATGAAAAGTACTTGAAAATTCCCCCCTACCAAAAGTTCTTTTTTCTTTTCATGCATATATGAACACTGCTAATGTAAATGTGGCCTTTGGACAAGTTTAGATTACCAAGAATTAATGTCAGTGGCTTGTGTCATCAGTGAAGACAGGGAGGCTGGAAGCACGGGAGCAGAGGGTGCAGCTGCCCTGCCTGCCTTTGGACCATGGGGGCAAGAGGGGACAGACAGTCAGTGCCCTTACCAGGCTCGTGACTCAATTTTTTTCAATGATTTCTTTTTTAAGTAAAGCTAAACTATAGCTTAAATCCATTGTGAGAGCTTTCAAAATTTAGTGTGGGAGTTTGTGCCCCCCCCCCCCTCCTGATGTGAGGGGGACACCTCCTCTCAAACTCCACCCCCTTTCCCCCATCTTGGGCTTTCAGCCTTCAAGACATGCATGCTTTGGCACATAATGGTAGGGCTGCTAGTTCAAGTAAATGTCCTTTTCATGGGGTTTGTCACCCCCCCTCCCCCCTCCCCGGTACTTCCAGTGCCCTAAGTAAAGAAACAACAAAAAAGAAGTGTTTTCCTGATTATTCCCCATCTTTGTTCCACTTTTTTGTAAATTCATAAAGTTTGAGAGAGAGAAAGTCACAAGGTAAGTGATACCCTATTTTACACTAGATCTTCTGGTATATCCATTTATCAGACTACATTGGTAGTTCGCACACATGATATATATCCAACTGAATGTGTCATAACTTAAAGTGGTGTCCTCTGTGAATAGTAATTGTAAAGTCTTGATGTATATAAATCTATTCTTCTGGAAATAAAACTTTGTCATGAGTTATTAGTTTCATTCGTTTTAATAGTTTAATTGACCTTGTCCACTTCAGATTTTTTCAACAAAAACGTTTTTCTGAATATGACAAGTGGCTATGTACTCCCTACTGGAAAACATTTCATCTTGAATAGTTTGTTTTCATGATTTCTTTATTTGCATTCAATTTGAACACACTGTTTATTTTTCACAGAACTGTTTTCAGTCCAATCCATATTTAGTCTTCCCTTGGGAATACCGGGAAGTGAAGCAGTGCTCATTTACTGTACTAAACAAGCTATGTTTTACTGGTAAAATATGACCTGGTAACCAATGCATGGGGTGGAAGTCCTCCAAAATGGGCAACATGGGTATAAACGATTGGCTGGACTTGACTTTATCTTCATGTTTCAATCATGATTAGACATTGTGCAGAAATATGTGACCTTAAACACCAATAAATGTTTAGTCTTCCCTGTGGGAAGTGGAGTAGTGCTTTTTTTACTGTGGTAATCAAGTTCAGCTTTACTGGTAAAATATATCCTGGTAACTAATAATAATAATAAAACTTTGGCCGGCCGCTGATTTGTCGTGGTTCTCAGGTGAGAAGGCCTTGGTTACCCCTGTACTCCCAACTGCCTCCCTATTTCCACGCTTCTTCTCTCCTCCCAATACTCAGAGACGAACTAATGCCTGGGGTGAAAGTCCTCTAAAGTGGTGTAAACTTGACAAGACCTATTTTGTGGTTATGATATAGCCACAAATGCTGGCTGTGCGCTTAAACATAAATAAATAAATAAATAAATAAATAAATAAATAAATAAATAATATTTTGATTTTTCTTAGACAAAACAAACTATTAGGGGGTGGGGGGGGGTGGGGTGAGGGGGCATCCAAGTGAATGTTTTCATTTTGAAAGCTCGATCTTCTTGTTTATTCTTAAGGGTACGTCCAACCTAACTTTGGTCAAATTTCAAGTAATTTTCTTCCAAGTCTACAAAAGGCCCAAAATGAATAACCCCAATAAATTATATACCAAAATGTTTGGAATGAAACATAGAACATGTGGAAACTGAAATTTGCCATGGAACTGCTGCCATGTGGTAGATAGCACTGCCTGAAAGTCTGCTATTGCATAAGTAACCGACCAGATTTTAGACAATAAAATACCTTAAATTTGTTGAATAGTTAAATTCTGTAATCCTTCTAGTACAGGCTCGGAGAAATCTTTTTATCATTCTTGCAAGGAACAGACCATGAGACAAATTGTAATTTAGGATGCCTACTTTTCAAAATCGCTGCCATTTTTCTTGTATTTGTTTACCTTTTATGAAGTTCACCAAGGGTCAAATCCACACAGTTCAGAAGAATAGGTATGGAGTCACGAGAGAGTGCATCAATGAAAAATGAAGAATATCCAATGTGGCTTTTGTGAGTCTGCTGTCACCATACCCCCCCCCCCCCCCCCAATCCTGTGCCATTTTGCATGAGATCTGTATCAAATTGGTAAAATACGATGAGATTTATACACCAAAAAAGATTGAACTGCCAAACTTCCCCATTTAGTGTTATATGTGTCCATTTCTGGGGTTGCATTAGCAGTGACAGTTGCCAAGAGTGTCATTTGAATGTTCAAGTGTGATCAAAACAACAAACAATGACCTGTCCTGTGTGCTGAATACTTTCACCAATCATCTACACTTAGTTAAACATTCTGGCTTCCAATTCATTCATGTACATGACTTGGTATGCTTCATGTGTTTTGGAACTATCGGCCTTCCGTAGTTGCTATTTGGGGAGGCTTGACTGTTGTTTTCTCATGAGATTTAAGAACATTAATAACTGATCTGCTTACCAATACTAATTTTATAGGCGGAGGGTTACCAGTCTGAACAATATCGGAATTGTGTTGGTTATTAAATTCATTTATCTAAACACTTATGACTTGTTGTGGTCTCATTTCGGTAATTCGTGTGAATTTTTGTCCGCCTAGCAGAATTTCTCTATTTCTGTCCACAGAGTGTCAACACACATAGATTTTTGCAACCTTTTGGTGCTAACAGCGCTCAAAATCGACGTTGATCCGTCTTATACACAATGTGGTTGTGTGAGGGAGATATTTAAATTTTTGATGGTACGACATTTCTCTATATTTGGTGAACAGGAAGAAACTTTTCTGATAATTCTCCTTGACATTGGTCTTCTTTTTTCGAAGCAGACTTCGTCAAGTCTTCTTTACGTCACTAATATAGTTCGGTGACAGTAAAATTATTTTTTCATAAATATACAATTGTGACGACTGTACTGTATGTTGATGTGAATATATTTTTGTTTTCAAATATCATTTTCCACTTTTATGTTCTGATCATCGTCACTAAACAAATAATAGTAGTTCGAATTGGTGGCGTATTAATCCCTTGCTGACACTTGCATCACATTGTACAGTTTTGGAATTCAACAGAACTGCTATGGACTGTATCTCCCATTTATCACATTGTCAGTTGCATATTTTCCTATCATTGTGTCGTGAGCTGTACATTACATTGCCTGCTAGATTCAAAAACAGCAGTGAAATGTTTGAAGAGTTCAGATCATGGGAAATGAAATCATTTCACAACTTAACCCAAAACCCACGTGATCACAACAACAAAATTTTAAAAACTTCCAAAAGTGGATAAATTTGGGTTTTGTATACTTTTGTCATTATTTTGGTATATAATATGTCGTTATTCACCACTTTAATTCGTATTTAGGGCATTGTGAAAATTTACAAAAAAATGCCCAAAGTTACGTTGGACGACCCCTTAACCCGAGTTAGTTTCAAAATATTTAAGCAGCCATGACTAGATTTGATAAAACTTCATTGCAATTTGACTCAAGAAATCAATGCTAAATAAATCAATAATTTTTGCAAAGAAGAATTTGGTTAAATGTGCTCAAATGATACTTATTTTATTGGCAAAACAACATTTTCTTCTGGAGCAGGAATGTATGCCAGCAGCATGCAAGGAGTTAAAAAAAAATTGTTCAGAAAGAGTGATGTTGCAGGAAGGGAAAAATTAGTATAATTTGTGCACTTATAACCAACCAAAATGTCCACTGTAAACTGAATGAATGCTTTGACCACAACAAGTCTAATAAACGTAAGTAGAATTGAATTGATGGTGTCAGTTTATAAAGTCATTATGTGGTAAAAAATACATTATGTGATGAAAAATAATCTCAAATTTGTCACGATTTGATATGAAATTTCTGAACCTCATTGACTCAAATCAATCTTGGCCTCGGTAAACACCTGCTTATATTGATTTTAGTGAATTCAGTTTACAAATTTTATATCAAATTGTGACTCATTACAGATCCTCTGTGTTCATGGTATGCTTCATAGGCAGCAAAGCTTGTCCCAAAATCTTTAATGTTGTTTCTCTGTGTACAGTGGAAAAGATAACACTAACTGTGATCACAAGAATAGTATCTTTATGCCCCCGACAGGAAGACATCTTAAATCTGGGTTGTCCATCCATCCATCTGTCAGTCTGTCCATCCATCCATCTTATCTGTCCAACTTTATTTGTCTGTCCGGAGCCATAACTCTATAATGCTTAAGTTGATTTCCATGAAACTTTACACAAGAGTAAAGACCAATGGAAGGTCTTTTGCACAGCAAAACCATGCTCCAGTGACAAAATTCAAAGGCACAGGAATGGGAAAAGCTAATTTTCTCATAGACTCTCATAGCATCTCAGATTCAGTGTTCTCACATTTCTTTTCCAGTGGCTGAGATTCTTTTGGGAGAAAAGTTTCAATCCTGTCAAAATTCTCTCTCCACTTTTGTTATCACAGTATTGTATTGTTCAACTTACCTGCTAAATATTATCTTCCCCCATTGGAACCCACAGACTGAAGCAGTGCTTGTTTACTGTGGTAAACAAGCTCTGCCTCACTGGTAAAATAGGACCCAGTCACCAGTGCTTGGGGTGGAAGTCCTCTAAAATGGGAAACATGGGTATAAACAATTGACTAAACTTGTCTTTATCTCCATGTTGCAGTCACGATTAGCCATTGTGCAGAATTATGTGACGTTAAATAAATAAAAATGTATTATCTTCAATTTGTCATAAAAGAGATGTTGCGAAGCAGCCATGACTTCATTTATTAAAAATGAAAAGCATCTGGAATCAAAAACTCATTGATATGAGTACTTCTAGTTAACCCTTTAACTCTTTGAACCTGTAAGACCGTTTTTTCAGTCCAAGGCATAATTTCCTCCCATTTTTAGCTCACCAACATCTGTAAGATGTGGTGAGCTATTGTCATAACCTCGGGCGTCGGTGTCCGGCGTGTCCAATATTGTAAGATTTAATGTTAAGGTTAATTTCTCAAACATCAGTGGGCTCAGGCCTTTGATATTGCATATGTAGGTTGTAGGGGACTATCAGAACAGTATTTAACCCTGATACTACGACTTTTTAACAAATTTCACCTAAAATTTTCTGCCAAAAGTTGTTGTAAGAATTTGCGTTTAGCTAAGTGTTGTCAGAATTTGTGTTAAAGTCAGCTTTTGTGCAGATTGTGCTGCTTTAACTTCTCATTACTGTTGATTTTCATATTTCAATAACAACTGTAGGTATTAACCCTACTGTATGCAGAAATTTAACGGAAATTTTCTTTTTTTTCAGTTAAAATTTTCATGTTTTTCTCGGACTTAGTAAATTTTAAGTTGTAAAACTTTGTGTTTAAGTGAGTTGTGTTTCTATGTGTCTTTCCAGGTGATTAATATTCTACATTTGGGTTACTGAACTCCATTGCAGTAATATTTAACCCTCATTACATGCATATTTGAGGAATTTGAGGCTGATTTTCTGCCAAAACTTGTAAGAATTAGCGTTTAGGTGTTGTAAGAATTTGCGTTAAAGTCAGCTTTTGTGCAGATTGTGGTGCTTTAACTTCTCATTACTGTTGATTTTCATATTTCAATAACAACTGTAGGTATTAACCCGACTGTATGCAGAAATTTAACGGAAATTTTCTTTTTTTCAGTCAAAATTTTCATGTTTTTCTCGGACTTAGTAAATTTTAAGTTCTAAAAGTTTGTGTTAAAGTGAGGTGTTAAGCTGAGTTCTCAAAGATCAGTGGGCTCAGGCCTTTGATATTGCATATGTAGGTTGTAGGGGACTATCAGAACAGTATTTAACCCTGATACTATGACTTTTTTCCAAATGTCACCTAAAATTTTCTGCCAAAAGTTGTTGTAAGAATTTGCGTTTAGGTGTTGTAAGAATTTGCGTTAAAGTCAGCTTTTGTGCAGATTGTGCTGCTTTAACTTCTCATTACTGTTGATTTTCATATTTCAATAACAACTGTAGGTATTAACCCTACTGTATGCATAACCTATTGTCATAACCTCGGGCGTCATCGTCGGTGTCGGCATCCGGCATGTCCAATATTGTAAGATTTAATGTTAAGGTTAATTTCTCAAACATCAGTGGGCTCAGGCCTTTGATATTGCATATGTAGGTTGTAGGGGACTATCAGAACAGTATTTAACCCTGATACAACAAATTTTTTCCAAATTTCACCTAAAATTTTCTGCCAAAAGTTGTTGTAAGAATTTGCGTTTAGGTGTTGTAAGAATTTGCGTTAAAGTCACCTTTGTGCAGATTGTGCTGCTTTAACTTCTCATTCTGTTGATTTTCATATTTCAGTAACAACTGTAGGTATTAACCCTACTGTATGCAGAAATTTAACGGAAATTTTCTTTTTTTTCAGTCAAAATTTTCATGTTTTTCTCGGACTTAGTAAATTTTAAGTTCTAAAACTTTGTAAACTTTGTGTTTAGGTAAGTTGTGTTTCTATGTGTCTTTCCAGGCGATAAATATTCTACGCTTGCGTTAAAGTCAGCTTTTGTGCAGATTGTGGTGCCTTCACCTCTCAATACTGTTTATTTTCTCATTTCAATAACAACTGTAGGTGTTAACCCTACTGTATGCACAAATTTAACTGATTTCTTTTCTTTTTTTCAGTCACAATGTTCACATTTTTGTCTGACTTACTCAATTTTAAGTTCTAAAAGTTTGTGTTAAGGTGAGGCATTAAGGTGAGTTCTGTTTCTATGTGTCTTTCCAGGCAATTGATATTTTACGCATGGGTTACTGAACTACACTGCGGTAACGTTGCGCCCTTATTACATGCATATTTGAGGAATTTGAGGGGGATTTTTGGGACTTATATTCACTTTCTTTAAAAAAAAAAAATTTTAACTTTTTTTTTTTTATTTAATACTTTCTCATACTTGTTACTAGTAACATTAAGGCTTATTTTAGTTGCTGATTTGATGTATTTTTGTTGGGACTTATAGTCACTTTCTTGAATGAATGTTTTTCCGCAACTCCTCTTTAACCAATGAATGTACTTCAGTTACAATTTCAGTGATTTATGAAAGCCTTTCCTAATTCTTATTTATGATTTAATATCTGGCCTCACGATTCATATTCTTAATCATAAACATTTCTAAAAGAAAAAAATGCTTTTATATCCAATGATTCTATGTTGAATTGATATATAATAAATGCAGAAATATAGACTTTTCAAAGCCATCACATAAACCACATTAATCATTTGATGCCTAGTTAATGATTTATATTAACTAAATATTAGGCATGTTACATTGGAACGTCATTATCAAGCGCGAATGTAGGTGAGCGTTGGGATGTAACATCCCTCTTGTTGTTTTATTATAAGAGGCCAATATACAAGGCATTAATGATAAAATATTAACTGCAGTCTGCAGCCAGATGGCCGCAGACTTCAGTTATTATTTTATCCTCCCTGCATATTGATACTGGACTGATCCATCTCACTGTAAGTGTACACAAAGGCGATACTATTCCAGGAAATGAAATTTCAAAGGGTTAAAGATGCACATGATATCAAAATTTATTATTTTCATTATTGTTTTTTTCCAAAAACTTCCACAAAAGCATATCAGGTGATCCCTCATTGGTGCAAGCTCAGCCTGCTCTAAACAATGAGGGAGTTACATGAAGTGGTTTGGTTAAAACTTTTATATATATTTTTAGCTCACCTGAGCAAACCTCAGGGGGATCTTTACTAATCTCTTTCAGTCCGTCATCCGTCTGGCATTAACTTTACATTATGGACTTCTCATAAATCACTGGGCCGAACTGAACCAAATTTGATGTGCATGTTCCTTATATATCAATTCAAGTTTGTTCAAATAAAGTTGCCATGCCCACAGGGGGGCACCACAAGGGGCATTACTCTGATAGCACCCATAAATTGTGCTATTGTTGGGGGAGGGGACCAAATTCAAGTTTGTTCAAACTGAGTCCCAGGGTTAATAATTGGGCTCCCTGTGGGAGCCCAGATTTTAACTTAGTGCAACATGTGTAAATTTCTTTCAAAATCTTCTTCAAATCCACCAATCAGAATGCGTTCACATTTGGTATATTACATGTCTATGGGGACAGATTAAAGTTTGTTCAAATCGGGTCCCTGGGTTAGTATTTGGGCTCTCTTTTGTTGCCCAAAGTTTAACTTAGTTCAATAAGAGGAAATTTCATTTAAAAATCTTCCTCTTCAGATCCACAAGTTAGAATCCTTTCATATTTGAGATACAACATATCTACTGAGGTCAGATTCAAGTTTGTTCAAATCAAGTCCCTGGGTTAATACGAATTTTAACTTAGTGCAATATCAGGGAATTTCTTTAAAAATATTCTTCTCCAGAACCATCTATTAGAATCTTTTGATATTTGGTATAATTTCTAGGGGTTGGGGTTGTGGGGGGGGGGGGGGGGGGGAGGTCCTTGGATTAATATTTGGGCTCCCTGTTGGGAGGGGGGAGGGGGGTTGCAGTGACATAACAACCTTTGGAAGTTTGGCAGTGCTTGTCTATAGCCAATAGAATTGGAAGCAGTCAGGAAGACCAATGATAACATCTGACATGGGCACTAGAGTTATAATTTCATGACTTCATTCCTCTGTAGTGTTGATGAAATATGACAAACTGAATATGACCCAAAATACTTCTTTGAACCACTTTTTCAGGTGAGTGATTAAGGCCCCTTGGCTTCTTGATATTATACCGCTTAATTTGCAAATTAGATGACCAGATGTGGCCAGCTCGTTAGGTAAAGGGTTAATGTGTTCAACATGGGAACCTTGCCATGTGGATCAGTGCATCTTTATTATGGTAAACAAGTTCTGTTTTACTGGTAAAATAAGATGCGGTGATTGATGCCTCCGGTGGAAGTCCAGAGGTTTGCAGCATTTGTATAAACTATTTGATAGACATGGTTTTGTAGGGAGCATGGTGATTCAGTGGTTACGGCATTGAATTTCAAACCAAAAGATCCATGATTCGATCCCTGTTGTGTCCTTCATCCTGTGGGCATGGTGGTGCTTTGTAATAAGGTGTAGTCATGTAGATGGTGCACATGTCTTCAAACAAGGCTAACAATGTCTGTGTGGAGTTAGTAATTTGGGGAGTCTGGTGGTTGCTCGCCATTGCTTGGTGGATCTCTCTGGGTACTCCAGCTTCCTCCATCCTTAAATCTGTCCGATACGAGGTGACCCGGGCTGTCAAAAGTCTTGTTAAATCCCAGTAAATAAATAACTTCGTTTTATAAATGTGTTGCGGTCATGTTATAGCCATAGATGCTAAAATGTCCATAAAATACCAATAAATAAATAAATATAGATTTATTGGGATATATTTTGTTAACAAGAGCCAGGAACATTATCCTCTACAGGGAGACTGTGTATTTCTTAACTGTCCCAAAAATCTGCTCACAGCAGGCTAAGAGTTGACTATCTCTGTTCATAGAAGCGAGTTATCAGTTACCTAACACGAAAGGCAAACAACACTCACAAACAAAATTCTTGAAAATAACTAATTTTTTTCAGTTTTTATGTTAACAACTTATCTTCTGACCCCTTATTGGAACGTGCTCACTGAGCTCGTTCCAATGAGGGGTCAGAAGCTATGTTATTGACACAAAAAAATGAAAAAATAATGAAAATTGAATGGTAACTTTTGTGAATAGCGCTGACCGTTTTTGGCCGTTATGTTGGTTGGGTAAAGGTTTAACTTGCAGGAAAATCTGCCAACAGCAGGCAAAGAGTTGAATATTTCTATTCATAGAAGCATATTACAGAAGGATTATGGAAATGAGAAATTAAGACTGAAGATGCACAATCATTTGAGCAGGGATTTCTTTTACATATCAGTTTCCAAAAGTCTTTATCCCAATGAATTAAAGTTGATGCAGAATTGAAGTTCAAGACAATTTTCTTAAAATAACTTTGTTGGCCTAATTCTATGTTTTTAGCAACAAACAGTATTTCTAACTACTCAAGAGTTGTGAGCTATTCAATAATTATGATATTAGGTCGTATCTTTTACCTGCCAAGGAAATACTGCTATAGATCTTATAGTCCATGTCGTTAACTCTCATCACTTTGATGTCTGACCATATATATTTCAAAAGTTACATTCCCTGTGTGAACCCTGGGAAGTGGAGCAGTGCTTGTTATGCCCCCCCCCCCCCCCACCCAGTACTCTCTGGAGGAGTATATGGGAAAGAGCTACATATGTTCATATGTTAAAGATTATTTCCATCCAACATGTTTGCTACTGCAGCTCCACCACTAGTGATTGGATTTATTTATTTGTGTTCATGGTCACATATTTCTGCATAATCGCTAATTGTGACTGCAACATGGAGATAAAGTGTAGTCAAACATGTAGTCAATCGTTTATACCCATGTTGTCCATTTTAGAAGATTTTCACCTCAAGCATTGGTGACTGGGTCCTATTTTACCAATAAAACAGAGCTTGTTTATCACAGTAAACAAGCACTGCTTCACTTCTCAGGGATCCCACGGGGGAGTAATTGGATTAAAATAATTTTGGCGTGCTTCTACCTAATCGTGGGGGAACAGGTCCTATGTCAGAATTAATGCCCTCGCTTGAATACATATAGAATTATTTGCCCTTGTTTCACGTAGGGTATTACTAAAAATATTTCAACATGTTTGCTACTGGTAGTTGGATTAAAATAATGCTTGGCATGCTATAGTGGAATTAATGCCCTTGCTTAAATACATACAGAGTTATTTGCCCTTGGTTCACATATATACTGAAAATATTTGCACCCAGGATGTTTGCTACTCTAGCTCCACCACTAATGGTTGCATTAAAATAATTTATGGCATGCTTCTCCCTGTGCATGGGTGAAATGATCCTATGGTGGAATTAATGCCCGCGCTTAAATACATACAGAATTATTTGTCCTTGTTTCACATAGGGTATTACTAAAAATATTTTCTGTCCAAAATGTTTGCTACTCTAGCTCCACCACTAGTAGTTGGATTAAAATAATTTTTGGCATGTTGCTACCTAATCATAGGGGAACAGATCCTACAATGGAATTAATGCTCTTGCTTAAATACATACAGAGTTATTTGCTCTTATTTCACATAGGATATTACTTAAAATATCTCCATCCAACATGTTTAGTACTCCAGCAGTGTCACTGTTCGTTGGATTGAAGTGAATTGTCACACCATTCTACCATGGCATGGGAAAACATATTTCATGACAAGATGGTTGCTCTCACTGGAATATGTTCAGAGTTACTTCTCAAATTTAGGCATTTATCAAAAAATCTGTCCATCTAACATGTTTGTTGCTCCAGTTCTGCCACTATGTGTTGGATTCAAATAATATTTGGCATGGTTGTACCTCATAGGGGAACAGATGCCATGCCAGAACAAAAATTCTCACTTTAATACTTACAGAGTTATTTTCCCTTGATTCACTTAATGGTTTCATACTATAATTTGAGAACAGTTTGAGTGTCTCATTGTTCAATGTTTTCTCCCATTTGGATTGTCTGATCTTCACCAGACTTGGCATATGGGTTTATGAGGATCTTATAATTGTCTCTGAGGGATTGGATTTGATGTCTCTGCATTAAAGCAAAGAAAATACTAGGAAATTTCCAAAACTGTGGAATTGTGTATTTGTTCTTTTTTCCCTCCAACATAGATGGTTCTATTGTCACCAGTCTATTGGTCACAGTGTTTGTGGCCCTCACAGCTATCCCTGGGGAGGGATTTCTCTGCTGTAAAACAAAGACCATAGTTTCACATCTCCCATGTGGAAGGTTCGATCATCACCAACTTTTGCTAACAGATGTTCGTGGATCTCAAGATTGCTATGGGTTGTTTGATTTCCTTTTCCAGCTGTAAAACAAAGACAATGCCTCCCCCATGTGTATTTGCTTAGTATTACAAATATGTCCATCTTGACATTAGGGGAGGGGGCATATGTCACGCTTGGCATTGCTCTTGTTTACTATATTAACCTTTTACCCAATGTAATGACCAAAACCGGCCAGTACTATTCTAAAAAATCGCCAATTAATTTTCATTATATTTTCATTTTTTGTCTCAAAAACATAGGTTATGACCCCTCTTTGGAATGAGCTTGTTGAGCTTGTTCCAACTAGGGGTCATAACCTATGTTTTTGAGACAAAAAATGAAAAAAAATAGTTATTCAAGAATTTTGTTTTCAAGTGTTGTCTGCTTTTCATGTTAAGTAAATGGTTAAACAAGTTCTGCGTTTTTGGTAAAATAGGACTGGGTACCCAATGCCTGGGGATGGAAGTCCTGTACAGAAGACAGCATAGATATAAACGATTGAGTAAACTTGACTTTATATTTGTGTTGTGGTCATGATACAGCCATACATGCAGAAAGTGACCTTAAACACCAATAAATAAATGAATTCTCAGAAGCAAAATTTCACCATAATGCAATATTGGTATATTACTGGTAGTGTGCTGAATTAGTTTTGGTCACCCAAATTTGTTCACATGTCTGCTTTATTTACAATTTATGGGAGAGTGCCTTCAGGCATTCCCATAAATTGTATCAAAGCAAATCTATACAGACTAAATGATTTTACTTCAAAGATAATATGAAACACATCCACATAATATAAAGCCTTTAAGTTACAGTACCTGTACTTCCAAACACAGCCCAAATATGGGATTCCAACACTTAACCAATTAACAAACAAGATTAATAATGGGTTAAATTTTTGCTCTTGTTGCAAAATATTATTGTGATTACAAACTATTGCCATGGGAAATAATTTTGAAAGGGACAATATACCATAAATTTTGGAAAAAAAAATTGTTTAGTTGAGAGAACTACATTACAGTCACCGTGGATTGGTTTACAAATTTTAATTAATGAAGCACCGAGTTGTATTCAGTGCTTCATTAATTGAATTTTTTGTGATCATTCCTATAATTAGTGTTTGGAATCTAAATTTTATTGCGTCTGTGGAAATATTGCCCATCCGTGGAAAGTGACCAGTGGACGGCGGAGGTACTATGATAAATTCTACATGCAAAAATAACCTTATAGAACCTTATATTGCATATATCATTCGCTGAGACTTAGAGTCTGGTTTAATAGGAGAGTTTGAAAGTGACAATATACATTTGAATTGAATTTACTGCAACGAGACATAATATTCAGTAACATGTTTTTTGTCACTTTCAAGCTTTCTCATGAACACAGCATTCCCACAGGAAATTCCCTGAATATTGGAACCTTCTTTGAAAACCCTTGAAAACTGAGATATAAATTTTTATTGTATGCTAAACGATAGATTATCAAAACAAGAGGCCCCATGGGGCCTGACATGCTCACCTTGAACAGAACATGATATAAACAGAGTCCAAGAATGAATCTACATTAAGCAATCCATCTCCATAGGATACATTGTCAATCCAGTCCTTGGAGACCCTCAGGAGTGACTAAAATAGTCCAAGCATCATGCTTTTTCTTCCGTTGATCATAATATACAAAGTGGAGCTCCCCTATGGAGCCCCTTGATACAACATATGTGGCTCTTAGTTACACACCTCTACACAAACCAATGGGCTTCATTTTAACAATCTTGTATCTGACCCCCCCCCATGGATGCTGTATACCAAATACCAAATATCAAAAGATTCTGACCGTTGGTTCTGGAGAAGAGATTTTTATTCCCCCGAAAAAAATTCTGGGGAATCTAGCCATGACGTCGTCCATCTGTCCATCTGTCCATCTGTCTGTCTGTCTGTCTGTCCGTCCTGGCGTAGACAGAATTTGTGTCCGCTCCATAACTTCTTACAGCCTTCAAGGATATTAATGATACTTGGTATTATTATTGCCCACAATCAGAGGGTGTGTAGCAAATAAGGTTGGAATGGCTATCAAGGCTTTTTTCGGGGGAATCAGCCACCCTTTGGTGGCCATCCTCTAGTTAACAATTTTTGCAAATATGCTGACTCAGCATTTTTTCGATGCCCCCCCCCCCCCCCCCTCCCTCCCCCCTACAGAACATCTTAACATAACCGATGGCAGGTTTTTTTACCAATCAATTCTACTGGTCCTAAGGATGCTTCATACCAAATAACAGTTCTCTGCTCCATGTGGTTTGGGAAATATGGACATTTGAAAATATTTCTAGTTTTAGCTTCTGGGGTTCCCACGGGGATGCAGGAATTTGTTTTTTTTCATGACTCAAGTACTTATGACCCAATAATACCACATACCAAATTTGGTTCAAATCGGACCATTGGTTCAGAAAATAGAAATTTTGGGCAGGGCCAAAAATCTTACCTCTCCCATTACACCTCCTCTCAAACTCCCCCGTCTCGGGCCGTCAGTCTTCGAGACATGCATGCTTTGGCACATCATGGTGGATATACTAGTACAAGTAAATGTCCTTTTCCTGGGGTCTGTCCCCCCCCCCCCCCCCCCCCCACCCTGCTCTGAGATTCTTCCAGTGCCTGAGTGAAGAAACAACAAAAAAGAAGTGTTTTCCTGATTATTCCCCATCTTTGTTCCACTTTACTGTAAATTCATAAAAAGATTGAGGGAGAAAAAGTCACAAGGTAAGTGATACCCTACTTTACACTGGATCTTGTGGTATATCCATTTATCAGACTACATTGGTAGCTTACACACATGATATATATCCAAATGTAGTGTCATAACTTAAAGTGGTGTCCTCTGTGAATAGTCATTGTAAAGTCTTGATATATATAAATCTATTCTTCTGGAAACAAAACTTTGTCATGAGTTATTAGTTTCATTCATTTTAATATTTTAACTGACCTTGTCCACTTCAGATTTTTTCAACAAAAACTTTTTTCTGAATATGACAAGTGGCTAAGGGCTCTCTACTGGAAAACATCTCATCTTGAATAGTTTGTTTTCATGATTTCTTTATTAGCATTCAATTTGAACACAATATTCATTCTTCACAGAACTGTTTTCAGTCCAATCCACATTTAGTCTTCCCTTGGGAATCCCAGGAAGTGAAGCAGTGCTCATTTACTGTACTAAACAAGCTCTGTTTTACTGGTAAAATATGACCTGGTAACCAATGCCTGGGGTGGAAGTTCTCTAAAATGGGCAACATGAGTATAAACAATTGGCTGGACTTCACTTTATATTCATGTTTCAGTCACAATTAGACATTGTGCAGAAATATGTGACCTTAAACACCAATAAATATTTAGTCTTTCCTGTGGGAAGTGGAGTAGTGCTTGTTTACTGTGATAATCAAGTTCAGCTTAACTGGTAAAATATATCCTGGTAACTTATGCCAGGGGTGAAAGTCCTCTAAAGTGGGCAAAACTTGATAATACCTATTTTGTGGTCATGATATAGCCACAAATGCTGGCTGTGTGCCTAAACATATATAAATAAATAAATAAATAAATAAATAAATAAATAAATAAATAAATAAATAAATAATATTTAGATTTTTCTTAAAAACTAAAAAACTCATTTATTAAGGAAGGGGGTGGGGGGCATCCAAGTGAATATTTTCATTTTGAAGGCTCGATCTTCTTGTTTAACTCTGAACCTGAGTAGTTTCAAAATATTTTTCATTCAATCTAGTCATGGCTGCCATTAAGCAGCCATGACTAGATTTGATAAAACTTCAGGGCAGTTATCACTGTTAAACAAATCAATAATTTTTGCAGAGAATAATGTTGTTAAATGTGCTCAAATGATACTTATTTTATTGGAAAAACATTTTCTTCCAGAGCAGGAATATTTGCCATGCAAGGAGTTAAAAAAAATTTCAGAAAGTGTGATGTTACAGGAAGGGAAAAATTAGTATAATTTGTGCACTTATAACCAACCAAAATGTCCCCTGAAAACTGAATCAATGCTTTAACCACAACAAGTCTAATAAACGGAAGTGAAATTGAACTGATGGTGTCAGTTTATAACGTCATTATGTGGTAAATAATACATTATGTGATGAAAAAGAATCTCAAATTTGTCACGATTTGATATGAAATTTCTGAACCTCATTGACTCAAATCAATCTTGAGCCTCGGTAAACACCTGCTTATATTGATTTTAGTGAATTCAGTTCAGAAATTTTATATCAAATGGTGACTCATTACAGATCCTCTGTGTTCATGGTATGCTTCATAGGCCGCAAAGCTTGTCCCAAAATCTTTACTTTGTTTCTCTGTGTACAGTGGAAAAGATAACACTAACTGTGATCACAAGAAGAGGATCTTTATGCCCCCGCTAGGGAGGTATCTTAAATCTGGGTTGTCCATCCATCCATCCATCCATCCATCAGTCAGTCTGTCCATCCAACCGTCTGTCTGTCCAACTTTATTTGTCTGTCCAACTCTATAATGCTTAAGTGGATTTCCATGAAACTTTACACAAGAGTAACGATAAATGGAAGGTCTTTTGCACAGCAAAATCATGCTCAAGTGACAAAGTTCAAGGTCACAGGAATGGGAAAACTCAATTCTCTCACAGACTCTCATAGCATCTCAGATTCAGTGTTCTCACATTTCTTTTACGATGGCTGAGATTCTGTTGTTGGGAGAAATATGTGAAAGCTTCACTCTGTTGTTGGGAGAAAAAGTTCCAATCCTGTCAAAATTCTCTCTCCACTTTTGTGATCACAGTATTGTATTGGCCAACTTACCTGCTAAGTGTTATCTTCCCCCATTGGAACCCACAAACTGAAGCAGTGCTTGTTTACTGTGGTAAACAAGCTCTGCCTCACTGGTAAAACAGGACCCAGTCACCAATGCTTAGGGTGGAAGTCCTCTAAAATGGGAAACATGGGTATAAACAATTGACTAAACTTTTCTTTCTCTCCATGTTGCAGTAACGATTAGCCATTGTGCAGAATTATGTGACGTTAAATAAATAAATAAGTATTATCTTGAATTTGTCATAAAATTCAGTCACAGATGTTGCAAAGCAGCCATGATTTGATTTATGAAAAATGAAAAAGCATCTGGAATCAAAAACTTATTGATATGGAGTACTTCTATTTAACCTTTAACCCTTTGAACCTGTAAGACCGATTTTTCAGTCCAAGACATAATTTCCTCCCATTTTTGTTTTATTACATGTATACGAGGTGTATGTACGGGGCATTGATGATAAAATATCTGGCTGCAGACTGCAGTTATTATTTTATCCTCCCTGTATATTGATATTGGACTGACCCATCTCACTGTAAGTGTACACAAAGGCGATACCATTCCAGGAAATGTGGGTTCAAAGGTTTAAAGATGCACATGATATCAAAATTTATTATTTTCATTATTGTTTTTTCCAAAAACTTCCACAAAACCATATCATGTGATCCCTCATTGGCACAAGCTCAGCCTGCTCTAAACAGTGAGGGAGTTACATGATGTGGTTTGGTTAAAATTTTTATATATATTTTTAGCTCACCTGAGCAAATCTCAGGGGGAGTTTTACTAATCTCTTTCTAATTTGCATAATTTCTGCCCGAGAAAAAACCTGTATTATATGTGATGTATCCCATCGTACTAAACATTCAAACAAAAATTTATTCAAATCAGCGCTTTCATATGGAAGTTCTGTGCAAAAATCTGATTGCACCTAATTTTGTACAAAATGGCTGCCAGCAGCCAACTTGAATTTCGGAACGGACCCAAAAACAGTCGTTCTCGTCCCACGGTCATAACAAAGGTACCCAAGAAGTTTCGTAAAGATCGGTTCATAAATGCGGCCTCTAGCCCGAGCCGTATTGAATTGTTGACGGACGACTGGCCATGGCATAAGCTCAAATTTGGCTTCGCCAAAGTTGAGCTAAAAATGAAAGCATTTGGAGCAGTGGTATGGGGGAAGAAGATTCTTTATGTTTTTCCCCATTACTCACAGTGTTAAAAAATGCTGACTCAGCACTCTTTCAATGTCCTGGAAAAGTACCCTATGATAAAACCGGTGGCAATTTTTTCTAACCATTCCTTTCTGCTGTTCCTAAGAAAGCTTCACACAAAATAAAAATTCTCAGTGCCATGTAGTTTTGGAGATATGGGCGTTTTAAATTTTTTTTTTATATTTTTAGGTCCCGCAGGAGCAACGGGAAAAATTGTTTTGGCATAAATTAGGTACTTATGACCCATTAGCCCTCATATCAAATTTGGTTCAAATCGGCCTCTCAGTTCGGAAAATAGAAATTTTGGTACAATTCGGGCTCCCAAAGGAAGCCCAAATATGAACGCAGGGACTTGGCTTTTACAAACTTATATCTCACCCCCCTTAGGATGCTGCATACCAAATATCAAAACATTCCGACTGCTGGATCTGAAGAAGATTTTTAAAGAAAATTCCTCGTTTTGAACAAAGTTATAATTTGGGCTCCCACAGTGAGCCCAAATATGAACCAAAGGACCTGGCTTGAACAAACTTCAATCTCACCCCACTAAGGATGCTGCATACCAAATATCAAAAGATTCTGATTGGTGGATCTGAAGAAAATTTTAAAGAATATTCCTCATACTGCACTGTACCAACCACTTTTGTAATACAACCACTTTTGCAATCAAATTTATTATAAAAGTAGTTAACGCGTACCAACCACTTTTGTAATAAAACCACTTTTGTAATAAACTAACCATTATTGTAATGAACTCATTTCGGTGATAAATCACGGACGACCATTTTATAGTTGGACAGTGGGGTGAGGTGAGGGGCTAGTTTACCTAAACATGTATGTGTGTCGTTCAATGGAATAACGTGTCCATTCACCTATTGAAACTTGGTAGTGACTGAAGAAAGTACTCAAGCACTTTTACAATAAACTTTATTACAAAAGTGGTTACCACGTACCAACCACTTTTGTAATAAAACCACTTTTGCAATGAACTAACCATTATTGTAATAAACTCATTTCGGTGATAAATCACGGACGTCCATTTTATAGTTGGACATTGGGGTGGGGTTAGGGACAAGTTTACCTAAACATGTTTGTGTGTCGTTCAATGGAATAACGTGTCCATTCCATTCACCTGTTGAAACTTGGAAGTGACTGAAGAAAGTAAGTAACCACTTTTGCAATAAACTTTATTACAAAAGTGGTTATCGCGTACCAACCACTTTTGTACTAAACTAACCATTATTGTAACACACCTATTTTTTGTGATGAATCACGGATGTTCATTTTATAGTTGGACATAGCGGTCCTACTATTTAACGAACATAAACGAACAGAAGAGAAAATAATAGGAAATACAAGTTAAAAATGGTTGAGGGTGCATATGCAGGTGTATGTGGGTATATATTATTCGTTTGTAAAATTTTATTCACTTCTGATGAGTATTTTGATGATTAATAAGGTTTATAAAATGAATGAAGGCGCGAAATTCTTGTGTTCGTGAAGTAGTGGCCTGCTTGAAGCTGTCGACAAGATGCGACAAAGGTGTGAAATCAATTAGCTGTCTATCTGAGGAAGAATGTCGCTGCGGAAAACAGCGAAATTTAGATTTAAGAGGATGGCAAGCGCCTATTTTAATCGTGTGTAAAATTGTATCCACGTCTGATGAGTATTTTAGTGATAAATAAAGATTATAGCCATTATTTGGATTGACAAACATGCATCAAACTCTCGCTTTGGATTCCGAGGACGCATCACGGCGAGTCGGGGACAAACCGTGATCTACCCTTAGAAAGCGGAGCAAGACTCGGATACATGTAGCATATTGTACACCCACGTAATGATAATAATCTAAAGATCTTACAATATCTTGGAGATAAGTCATTAAAGCCCAGTTTAAGCGTTCCTGAAAACTTTCCCCGAACAAGCTCACCCTCCACCAACGCGGACTCCTACTAACGAGAGAGGACAACCAGTCGCGTAGCCAGGAAAAAGTTTCCTGGGGGGGGGGGGGGAGGCGATAACTGGGGGTGGGGGTATAGCCATCAAATGCGCGAAAGGCGGGGGTGCTGGGGGGTCCTTCCCCAGGATTTTTTTTTTTTGAGGGGGGGGGGGGGGGGGGTATGGGGAAAATTTCCCAGGAAAATTTCTAAATCTAAGTCTAACTACTGGCGGGAAACATTTGGAAGGGGGTACAGCTACATTTTGGGGAGGGGGCACCTACCCCCTGTGGCAACGACAAATCCCGGGACACCTCCACCCACAGACTCTCACCAACGAGCCCCATCCACCACCGGTTCTTTCCAGGAAACGCGTTCCGTGATACAGTAGGCCTAACCACTTCGCGATAAATGTTAGCCCAATAATATTAGCCTTCGCCTGTGCTCCGAATTTATTATTATTTTTTTTTTTAATATGTCGCACCGGTGGTAAGGTAAGGCAGTGAATTGAAAAGAAAATCAGAATATATCTACCAAAGAAGTAACTATAATAATTTTTGGAAAACATAAAAACTCAAAATCCACCTGATTTGACTTTGTTAAGTCCACCGGTGCCAAGCCCGGGCAAAGGATGAGGGGAGTTCCTGGAAAGAGCCCGGGGTGTCCCCCTCGTTTGAGAGAGTCAGTGTGGGGAGAGGGGGGTGCCCGGGATTTTTTTCTCGAGTCGCGTTTCTAGGAGAGTACGGGTGGGGTTGTCCCCAATGTCGTAATCACCCACATGGGGCTGGGGGGGGGGGCACTTACCCCCTCCCCAAAATCTAGCTGTGTCCCCTTCCAAATGTTTTCCGCCAGTAGACTTAGATTTTAAAATTTTCCTGGGGGAGAACCCCCCCCCCCCCACCCCCCGAAAAAAAATTCCTGGAGAAGGACCCCCCAGCACCCCCGCCTTTCGCGCATCTGATGGCTATCCCCGTCCCGCCCCCTGTTCTCGCCCCCCACCCCCTGGAAACTTTTTCCTGGCTACGGGCCTGGTTGTCCTCTCTCGTTAGTGGGAGCCCGCGTTGGTGGAGGGTGAGCTTGTTCGGGGAAAGTGTTCAGGAAAGCTTAAACTGGACTTTAATGACTTATCCCCAAGATATTTTAAGATCTTTAGATTATTATCATTATGTGGGTGTACAATATGCTACATGTATCCGAGTCTTGCTCCGCTTTCTAAGGGTAGATCACGGTTTGTCCCCGACTCGCCGGGTGCGTCCTCGGAATCCAAAGCGAGAGTTTGATGCATGTTTGTCAATCCAAATAATGGCTATAATCTTTATTTATCACTAAAATACTCACCAGACGTGGATACAATTTTACACACGATTAAAATAGGCGCTTGCCATCCTCTTAAACCTAAATTTCGCTGTTTTCCTCAGCGACGTTCTTCCTCAGATAGACTGTAAGACAGCTAATTGATTTCACACCTTTGTCGCATCTTATCGACAGCTTCAAGCAGGCTACTACTTAACGAACACAAGAATTTCGCGCCGTCGTACATTTTATAAACCTTATTAATCATCAAAATACTCATCAGAAGTGAATAAAATTTTACAAACGAATAATATATACCCACATATACCTGCATATGCACCCTCAATCATTTTTAACTTGTATTTCCATTTATTTTCTCTTCTGTTCGTTTATGTTCGTTTATGTTCGTTTGTGTTCGTTAAATAGTAGGACCCGGACATAGGGGTGAGAGCTAGTTTACCTAAACATGCTTGTGTGTCGTTCAGTGGAATAAAGTGTTCATTCACCAGTTGAAACGTGGCAGTGTCTGGAGAAAGTACGTAACCACATTTGCAATAAACTTTATTACAAAAGTGGTTACCGCGTACCAACCACTTTTGTAATAAAACCACTTTTGTAATAAACTAACCACTACTGTAATACGCCTATTTTTGTGATGAATCACGGACGTCTATTTTATAGCCGGACGGTGTGTTTGTTTGGAGAGGGTTTCCCAAATTTGGTGGGCACTAAAATCTTACTGCACACGGATGGATGGTGAAAGCCGGGTTTGACGTCTATCGTTTTTGATATGTCTCCCCGAATTCCTCCTACGGGCGCAGTTTTTCTTAAACCCCGTAGTTCCTATCGAGCTTGTTGTTCCTTTTAAAGGTCGTGTTGAATTCTTCTGCACACTGTAACCCCAAATGAGGCGGACATCCCCTATTTTTTTTTTTCAAGGTGTCATGTAGTTACTAGGTGACGGAATCTCTTGGTATATGACTGGGGGTATTATTATAGGTCGTATCACCACAAACAACCTGACTGTGTACATCGAATCACCCCGAACAGCCCGACAATGTCTATAAACTATCAATGGATGGGTTTGTTTTCTGAAAATATCGCGTCTTCCTGGCATGATGGACGGTGGCGGCAAAGGGGACCAGGGGAGGGGGAGGGGTCCAGGGGGTCGATGGCTCTCCTCCCTCCACATTCCCTCTCTGTTTATTTTTTACAAAAAATAACAATATATCACATTCATTTAAATTTCTTTTATCGAACAGCTATGGTACATAAATCGTCATATATTCATACACTACTTTTCTACATTTACAACAGTCTTTACACAAACACAAATGATGACAGGGTCGCGAAACGACATTGGCTTTTTTTCTGGTTCGAATTCTGTTGGAATCCTCGTTTTCCATCCTTAGGCGAGCGCCACATTTTTAAAACGCGGGTCTTTGGTGCCCCATTTGTTATATGAAACAAGGAAGGCTATGAAAACGAGCTCAATGAGTGAATCTTCATACGTCACATACCCTCATTTAAAAAATCTCTACCCTGCTGTAGTCGCAATATAAAAAAATATTATGGATACTAGACCCACTGAGGGGGGCGCGGTGGCGTTGGCAAAACCGGTTCTCGTAAGATCACTGAAGTTAAGCAACGTCGAGCTCGGTTGGTCTGTGGATGGGTGACCATTTACAGATTAATTCGGACTCCCGCGCTGTGTCCTTGGGCAAGACACTTCATCCTGATTGCCCACGTGGGGGCACGATGACGCTGTGTGCTGCACGCCGAGGTGCACATGTCCTCAACTAATCTAATCATGTTTGTACTGTGTAGTGCGTAGTACTGCTATGTGGTGCATAATATGGTCTGGGGTTATGACTTTGGAGAGCTGGCAAGTGCTCGTCGTTGCTAGGTGGTTCTCTCCGGGTACTCCGGCTTCCTCCACCAATAAACCTGTCACCAACGCGATATGACCTTGGCTGTTAAAGTGTCATAAAACACCAATAAATAAATAAACAAATAAATAAATAAATAAATAAATAGACCCACTGAATACCTTTTTTCGTCGTATGGAACAATGAATGCTGTGAAAATGAGCACATTGCTCGTAAAATCATATGTCTCAAAATGAAGATTATGAAAATGAGTCCAATACCTTCAAAATCATACGTATCATAGCCTCATTTCGATATTTTGGATCCGCCGAATCACTAACTAGGACTCATTAAATGGATTCTAAGGGAAAATCATTTTACATACAGGCGCTTTCTGCTTTCAATGGAGATAACTCTTGTTATTTTTTAAAACAATAAACAGAGAGGGAAAATGGAAGGAGAGGAGCCTCCGTCGTTTCTAGCGCCGCTAGGCCCCCGGTCTCTGTTACCCGACCACCCCTTCCCCTTGCCGTCCCTACCCCAAGAGCCTCTGGTTCCCTGCCGCCTCACTCCCAGAGCTCCTGGGCCCCTTTTCCCCTGCCACCACCGTCCATCGTGTCTGGAAGACGCGATATTTTCAGAAAAATTTCCATCCATGGATAGTTTTTTAGACATTGTCGAGCTGTTTTGGGTAATTCTGTATCTAATATCGGTTGTTTGGGGGTAATTCCATGTTTTCCCAAAACACTCTCCGTACAAACATTGGATCCGGGACATGTCCACGTCCCAGCTACAACATTAACATGGTTACCAGAGTAAAATCCACTAAAATACACGAAAGTCGGGTTCATTTGTGTAATTCTATACTATTGGAACATACTCCCCTCAAATCAAACATACCCTCAAAACATACCCCCGATCTTATACCAAGAAGTTTGGTTTCGTCACCAGGCAACCACGTGACACTTGAGAAACCAAGATGGCGCCCCTATACACAAAATGGACGACCAAAACACGTATCCCCATATACACCCAAGATGCGCACGCGCATTCGAACCTCGTAACGCTATGGCAATGACGTCACAACATAACCACGCACATTCGTTACATGTCAACACAACATGGGCGCCCGCAGTCACGTGACATGTCGTCACTTCCGAGATCCATCTGAATTTCAAAAGGGCTCTTTTGGATGGTCTACTGATGTACTAAATGGCTGCTCTTAGGGATGTGATAGCAGGTCTGACTCTGCAACCGTGAAAAGAGGCTCACATCATATCACTTCTGACACCTGAATCTAAACTTTCGCCTTTTTTTTGAATGAACATAGCAAATATAAATATAACAAATATCGAGTATTCAGTAGTAAACTCAACTGCACGTTATCCCTCTGGTCTTGTCTCTCCACGTTCTAGAAGACAAGTAAAACATGCCCCTTTACTTTTTGGTACACGAAAGAATGCCGCAATTTGGACATTGGTGATAAACTGGATTCAACTTTGATCCCTTTGAATCCATGTAAAGGATTCATCCCTGACCCGATTGCTCACTCTGAAACGGAGTAATAAATTACGTGCAGTGTACTAACCACTTTTGTAATACAACCACTTTTGTAATAAACTTGATTACAAAAGTGGTTATCGCGTACCAATCACTTTTGTAATAAAACCACTTTTGTAATAAACTAACCATTAGTGTAATAAACTCATTTCCATGATAAATCACGGACGTGCATATAAAATCATTTCGGTGATAAATCACGGTTGTCCATTTTATAGTCGGACATTGGGGATGGGGTGAGGGACTAGTTTACCTAAACATGTGTTGCGCCCACTTTTGATATATTTACCACTTTTGATGTAGCTTGCCACTTTTGTGTAAAAATCGCCCACTTTTGATGTAGCAAGGCACTTTTGATATAAAATGGACGACTTTTAACGTAAAAAGAAACGGCCACTTTTGATAAAACGAACAAGATCACCACTTTTGGTAAAATGCTCACTTTTGCTAAAATCCATCCTCTCTTCATATATTTGAGTAATCTTGTTTGTTTCTTTGTTTGTTGGTTTGTCCTCCATAGACTCGAAACCGACTAGGCTGATCGGGTCGAAATTCGGCCTGGGTGTGTAGATTGCGCCCGGAAATGATTGGGGCTTCCGGGCATGGCTTGGGGGCCCGACTTCGCGTATGCGCAGTGACGATATCGGAAACTACTCGGCCGATTCGGACGAAACCTGGGATATAATTTTATCATCCATAGTGTAGGGATTTGCAGTATGGGATGGGGCCCGACTCGAAGCATGCGTAGTGGCGTAAACTACTGTTTCGATCGGGACGAAACTTGAAATTTGTATGTGGGGTTCACTGGGTAGTCATTTGTCACCGTCGGGTTTGGGCTGGGGGCCGTCTTGGCGCATGCGCAGAAACGATATGGGGAAAATTCTAGGCCGATCGAGAAGAAACCTGTGAGTTTGTATGTAACGATCTCAGAAACTACTAGGAACAAAACTTGGAATATGTATGTAGGGCCCATCGGGTAGTGATTTGCCACTATCGGTTATGGGTGGGACCCGTCTTCGCGCATGCGCAGTAACGGTCGTGTTAATTACTGGGCCGAATGGAACGATATATACTTGGAATTTGTATGTAGGGTCCATCAGGTAGTCATTTTCCAACTATGGGTGGGATCCAGTCTTAGTATCAATAACCCGGACGAAGTCGGGCACTCCACTTAAGATATATATATTTTAGTAATCCTGTCTGTTTGTTCTCTATAGACTCGAAAACGACTGGGCCAATAGAGACGAAACTTGGCACGGGTCTGTAGGTTAAGCCCGGGAAAAGCATAGGCTACACGGAGATTGTGATGGCGTCAGTTTTCGTGCGTGCGCAGTAACGATATCGGAAACTACTGGTCCGATCGAGACACAACTTGGGACTTGTATGTAGGGTTCACCGGGTAGTGATTTGCTATTGTCGAGTATGGGATGAGGCCGTCTTTGCGCATGCAGAGTGACCATTTTGGAAACCACTGAGCCGATCGAGACGAAATCTGGGAACTGTATGCGTGGTCCATCGGGTAGTGATTTGCCACCTTCGGCTATGGGGTGGGAGCCAATGTTTGTGCAGGCGCAGTAACACAATAGCCTGGACGAAATCGGGCACCCAATCTAGCCTATATATATACAGGATGAAAGACTCTGACGCCGATGGGGATCGAACCACTGCCTTGATGAGAGTACATTTCTGCGGCACCAATCGCCTAGCGAAACTGGACCAGCGCCATAGACCACTCGACTACCGACAAGCCGCAAAAAGGCATGCTAGCAGGTCGAGCGTCCGTGGAACTGGCACTGTCCACACGAAATTACTGGCATCCTCCAGAATTTGTTGTTTACAATGAATTATACCATGTAATGCAGATGAAATCAGTGAGAATCAATCTACCCGGACAAAGTAGGGCACCCCATCTAGTCTATTATAATTATATTCAAGTTCGTTTGTCTGTGGGTGTGTCCGTTCGCTGTAGACTTAAATACGGCTGGGCCGAGAGGGGCGAGAGGGACGAAACTTGGAATTGTGTTTCCTTTATTGGAACTGCCGGGGCCCATCTTCGCGTAGGCGAAGTAACGATCTCGGAAACTACTAGTCCAGTCGGGACGAAACTTTAGGTTTGTATGTAGGATCCATCGGGTAGTGATTTGCCACTGTCGGGTGTGTGATGGGGCCGTTTTCGCGCATGCGCAGTGACGTTCTCGGAAGCTACTGGGCCCTCGGGGAGAAACCTGGGATTTGTATTACGGTCCGTCAGGTGATGATTTGCCACTATCGGCTCTGGGGTGGGAGTCAATCTTTGCTCATGCGCAGTGATGAATTCGGAAACAACCAGCCCGGATGAAGTCCCCCCCCCCTCCAATCTAGTCTAAATATATATTTGATTAATCTTGTTTGATTGTCGCTTCTCTATAGACTCGAAAACGGACGGTCCGTTTGGGAAGAAATTTTGGCATGGGTGTGTAGTTTTGCCCCGGGAAGGTTTTGAACCTTTCAGAAATGGGGTAGGTAATGGTCCGTTTTCGCGCATGCGTAGTAACGCTCTCCAAAACTACTGGGTTGATAAACACATACAGACAGACAGACGGACGGACGGACGGACGGACGGACGGACGGACGGACGGACGGACAGACAGACAGACAAGATTACTCTAGTATATACACAGACTAGCTGGAGTGCCGGATTAGTCCGAGAATGAGTTAAATAGGCAGCTGAGCCGAGCACGAGCAATTTGAGTTGCCCAGAAGACTACTGGATGGAACTTACATACAGATCCCAGGTTTTGAGTCTATCGGCCCAGTATCTTCCGAGATTGTTACCGCGAATGCACGAAGATGGGCGAAAACCAATACCGAATAAGGACAGATGACTATCCGATAGGCTATACATAACAACCCAAGTTCCACCACGGTCGGCCGAGTAGTCTCCAAGATGGTCACTACGCAAGCACAAAGACGGTGCCACACCCCATGCTCGCATAGCCATGTCCCTTCGGAACCCAAACTCCACACCCATGCCAAGTTTCGTCCCGATTGGCATAGCCGTTTTCGAGTCTTTTGAGAACAGACAAACACAGACAAGATTACTCAAATATATGTATAAATACTAGATGGTGGTGTTCGACTTTGTCTGAGCTATTGTCTCTGAGCATGCGCAAAGATTGATTCCCACCCCTTATTCGACGTGGCAAGTTACTACCCAATGGACTGTACATACAAATCCCAGGTTTCGTCCCAATCGACCCTGTACTTTCCGAATTCGCTACTGCGCATGCGAGAAGACGGGCCCCGTCCCATAGTCGACGGTGAAGAATGACTACCCGATGGACCCTACAATCAGCACAGTAGTTTTCGAGCTCGTCACTGCACATGCGCGAAAACAGACCCTACCCCATACCCGACGTTGGAAAATGAATATCCGATGGACCCTACATAAAAATCTCAAGTTTTGTCTCCATTGACCCATTAGTTTCCGAGATTTGTACTGCGCATGCGCGAAGACGGGCCCCAATCCCACGGCCAAAATAGCCTATATCCTTCCCGCGCCAAAGCTACACATCCATGCTAAGTTTCGTCTCGATCAGCCGAGCCATTTTCGAGTCCATAGAGAACAACAGACAGGCGGGCAGATAAACAGACAGAAAAGATTACTCAAATGTATACCTGTATGTATATATAGACAATAAACATATAGTGTGTTTTTATATCTGTGTTATACAACGAGTTGAAATATGGTTTATTTTTTCGATGTAAAAACACACTATATGTTTATTGTTTTTATCTGATAACAAACAGACACCCGTCTCGTGTGTCTACCCGACTTATATATGCTTCCCACGGGCCTCCAAAGAAAACCAGTCTACGAGACAAAAGAAATAGGACAAGACGCATAGAGTTGTGTCCCATACATTACAAAATCGATGACGGCGATTGTAAAGTGCGATCGCACTTCTTGCATCATGTAACTGCGCTGGAACAAAATAAATTTCAACTATTTTATTAACAGTAACAAAACGGTGTTTCAGTAGAGTTATTCTTTTTTTGACATAATTCCAGTTTTCTTCCATGTTTTATGCTGTAGTCCCAATATAACAAATAATTTTGCGTTTGTTTACAATTTTTACGAAGTGTTTTTTTTCAGGTAGAGCAGACGAACTTTTAATTAGCGCAGTTCCGCGAGTACTTTTGATCGAGGCCGTGACTATAAATAGTTCGCAGTCGCCGCATACTAATTACTATTAACATTCAAGTAATTTCTACAATGTTTTGAAGCAAAATTTTAGGTTGCCTTTATTGAAGCAAAATAAATAAGAAATGACACCATCAGAGGATTTTAACAAAGTGCAATAAGCGTACAATTAAAACCTGCCCTGTGATATAACGATGTTTCAGAATGGATGAATGAAAATGGAATTGAAAGAGGTCAGAGGTCGTTCGCATAAATTATAATTATATACAACACCCGTTGTATATACTTCAAGTATATACAACGGTTGTTATACTCTATGGTTATCAGATAAAATGAATTATACCATGTAATGCATATGAAATCAGTGAGAATCAATCTCTTTTTCAAACTTCCTGCTCAAGGTACAGAATACAGAATTCGGCACTTCTGTTATGCATTTTTTAGGATGAAAGACTCTAACGCCAATGGGGATCGAACCACTGCCTTGATGAGAGTACATTTCTGTGGCACCAATCGCTTAGCGAAACTGGACCAGCGCCATAGACCACTCGACTACCGACAAGCCCAAAAAAGGCATGCTTCGACAATAACAGAAGTGCCGAATTCTGTATTCTGTACCTTAAGCGGGAAATTTGAAAAAGAGATTGATTCTCACTGATTTCATCTGCGTAAAGATTGGCTTCACCCTGTAGCCGACAGTGCTAAATCCCAGGTTTCGTCGTGATCGATCCAGTACTTTCCGAGATCGTTACAGTGCATGCGCAAAGAAGCACCCCAGTAGTAGGCGAGGGTCTAGACGACCCTCATCTGGGGGATCTCATTTGGGGGATCTCATGTGACGTCATACCGCAATGTATTATGGGTATCACGTGGTTGTCCTGGTAACCCATGTGGGCGGCCATGTTGTGACGTAATTGTCATGGTGATGGGTGATGTGAGTGCGCATGCGCAGCTCGTGTTGTTAGGGTGATACGTGTTTCCGTCGTCCATTTTGTATGAAGGGGGCCGCCATCTTTATTTCTATGGTGGCACGTGGTTGCTATGTTACCCAAAAGCTTCTTATAGGGCTAAGAGGTTTGTAACAGGTATGTTCGATTGACTGGGAGTATTTATGGCTCTACATAATTACCCAAATGAGCCCGAGAATGGGCGTAAATCAACGGAAACGACTTTATTTGATATGGATTCCCCGCAGAATCCTGCTTTTAACCGAAATGGATTTGTTTAGAGAAGCACGTAGTGCTATAGATTTTTTTAAAAGGTCGTGTTCGATTGACTGGGAGTATTTATGGCTCTACATAATTACCCAAATGAGCCCGAGAATGGGCGTAAATCAACGGAAACGACTTTATTTGATATGGATTCCCCGCAGAATCCTGCTTTTAACTGAAATAAATTTGTTTAGAGTAGCACGTAGTGCTATAGATTTTTTAAAAGGTCGTGTTCGATTGAATGGGAGTATTTTTCTGGTACGGAGTACACCAGAATGTTCCGGTTTTTGTTTAACGTACACCCCCCTCCCAATCTATATACATAATGTTAATTTTATTTATTTTAAAGGAAGAGTTCCCACTCACCACCCTTCACTTACTACGTATTTTACATCCCAAACCCATGTTTTATCATATATAGGATCTTTCTCTTTCATCTCGAATGTCTGTAGGCAAGAAATGCTTTGCAGCCCTCTATATTTTCTTCTGCCACAGTGGCAATGTTAACCAATTATTTGATAAGATTGCGCTCTCTAAAGAATTCGTTGCGTATACAATGTTGGGTCGAACACCGCCATCTGATAATTTGGTGAGAATGTAAAACTGGTTCAGTTATCGCCCTCCCTGTTTGTGTATATCTCCTTGACAACGCAGTCAACAGTGACACGGAGTATAGAATCAACCTACGCTTTGTTCGCAAATTCTAACCTTGTTTTTGGGTGTACCGAAATACCACTTTCTGTGCAATTTTTTACAAAATAAATGTCAACAGATCATTTTCTTATCAACTTTAATTCAGTTTCTGACAATGAGAACGTAATGGGATCACATATTCAGTGAAATCGCTTTTCTAAGCGACGTTACGCTCGATTTACCAGAAAGAAGCCGACAAACTGACCAAACATTTTTTCAACCAAAAAATATTAAATACATCTTTTCTCCGCGATAATATAATTATTCTCGCTTTATTTATTCGCCCTTTAGATAGTTTTCAAGTTTTTGGCGATGTATTGATGGGTTATATATTTTTTTCATTGCTTTGAAAATGACGAGGCGAACACTGCACTAAATAGGCTTTTGCCTACTGTCCTGATCGGCTCGCCGAAAACACAGAATTATTTTCACTTTAAAGCATCAAATTACATTAAAAAAATTAATTTCACAATAATTTTCTTTACAAAATATATTTTACGCACGTTATTTTATTTTATAATATCACTTTCCATGTTGAAATACCCTGAAACATATTTATTTTTTTCAATTTTATGTACAGTCGAAAACACACTTGAAGCGCTTTGGGGATCAAGACTCCAGCTCTAATAGCGAGCTGACCAATCAGATTCCAGGATTTTTTACCTTTTTGATAGCTCTTTTAAAGAACCAATCAGATTGCGAGAAGTGTCAGCTCGGTCCCCCAAAAAAGTATAAATACCAGCGACTAACTTCATTTGCCATTTTTCGAGGGTCGAAAGGGGCTTGTTCCCCATATCGTCCCCGCGCGCCATCGGCGCGTTAAGGGATCGTCCAACCTAACTTTGGTCAATTTTTTGACATTTTTCCCAATGCCTCAGAAACAGATAAGAGAAGTAAGGAAAGGCAAATTATATATCAAAATAATGAGTAAAGTGCATAGAAAAGGTACATATAATTTTTTTCAGGAAAAAAAGTGAATTTTATGATTTTGAAGAAGGTTAATTTGCAAATGGCATAAGTAACGAACCGGTAAAACCACAAAATAATCGGTAATTCGAAAGCCTTGTCCTCAATATAATGATAACATACTACAGACTCGGAGAAAGCATTTTTTTGACACACACTCTGGTGGGTTTTGACGTTTGAATGTAATAACATGAAGACAAATTTTTGATGTTCCGGATGTGGCCATGTTTCAACGATGTTTTTCCGGTCATGTGATTACGATGTGGTTCTTGCAGAAATACTCAATTTGGGCAATCGTAAGAATGCAAGGACGTGATCACGCCCTTTATTTGTTCGAGACAATGTATGAGCGTATTTGCAAACAGGTGACAGCAAGTACTTGAGCTGTTAATGTCATAACTGCAAAATATGGTTCGAAATTCCCTCTCGTGTTTACAGGCCGTCTGAACTTTTTTGTTGACAAAAAATCTGAATTATTGCGCACTAGAAAGACAACATGAACCACTTGTAAAAAAATAACCGAGTGTATAAAATCGGGACGATACACATAAAATAAGGCAATATTCATAACAAAGTAAGCAGAATGCTTCAGAAATCACTTTTTCACGAAGTATATTCCAAGTGACCTGGAACTATATTGAGCGTGTTAATTTCCCCCTGTAGCTGCGAAGTTATTTACTTCCTAGTAACCATGGAATTTGAAGGCGGGTATGTTTGATGTCTGCAAAGGACCGATTGAAGATGGGTTGAAAATGATGCATTCGTGCTTTTAAATAAGGTGCGCTTGGACGATGCTGAGAATTTAGTTTTTTCTTGCAACCAACCATAGTAATACAAGCGTCGATCAGTGTCTTTTATGATCGTTTTACACTGACAAATGTGACAAATCTCCTTCACCGGAAACCATCCCCCAATTTGCATATCACAATAAACATAACCGCTGTCACGGAGTGTCAGCGTGATCGTGTGGTCAAAACCGAAACGAATTATCGAATGCACGGTCAATATTAGCTGCAATTGTTTTTTAAATAAATGAAATATTCGCAATTTCTTCATTATTCATGCCGAGTTACTTTTTAACCAAACCACATGCGTTCAGTTTCGTTTGTCGGCATCAAACTGATATTGTTTGTGGTAATTAAATAGTACGAGAAGGCGAAGGAAGCCAAATATTTTCCATCATCTATTATTTAATTCAAATTGATAATTTCTTTTATTTTACTGAAATTATGAACTGATAAGGTGGGTGTGTTGCGATTATTATGCCCCAGACCTGGAAGTTGGAAAATCAAAGGTGCATCTAGGGCTGTGCAGTGGTGACCCCTGTCCTCTTAATCTTAGACTTAGTCTTACCCATTCATCATTACATGTACCAACATTCCCCCTTGTATCTTAACCATTGCTACTCCAATTTGGAGGATATTTGGTTTTGTGATCGAGCATCATGGGGAAACAATGCCTGTGTTGCTGCTGTAGCATGTGTTTCTTCCCACATTTTTTCAGAGTTGTGGTACTTTTTCACTCTTTTGAGTTAGACAATTTTGTTTATAACTAGTTGATTTGTTACAATTTGTTGGAAAGTGCCTGCTAATACCCTCAATTGTATTGCTACAGAATTTTCTTGTGAAGATTTTGTTTCTATTACTTATCAAGCAACAACCTAATGAATATTCTGTATAAAGCCACCAATCTGATGTTTGACTCTTTTATCGGAGCTGTTTTGAAGGCTTATGGAACTCAAAATGTTGATTATGGCAGGACTTTTCTATTCACCCATTAATCGATAAATTAAGTGTTATAGTTGGAAGTAAGAAGCATGAAAGGTCCAGAACTAAAACTCTAAAAAGAATGTTTTGCAATGTAACACGATTTTTGCAGATACACTTATTTGGAGGTTTACCTGTCTGATAGTGTTTAGAACATGTGTGGCCAGGATCTTCAAAAAGAAAAAAGAGTTAAACTTTGAGAAAAAAGGGATATGCCTTGAGTGCCGGAGGTAGTGTCATACAAGGAAGAGAGCCCCCCCCCCCCCCCCTCCCCCGAATTTTTTTGTGTCAAATGAAGCTCACTTGTCATGTTTTGGGGATTGCTTTGTGTACTGCGTTCTTGAAAAAAATATGTGAGACCCTCTGGATGTGCCCTTCTGATCTCAATTTGTCAATAAGCCTCCTTGGGGAAAGTACATGCAATAATGGTTATGTAAGGTTGATTTGATGTGATTTGATGTGTTTTGAATAACAATGTACTTTTAAGTACTTTAGATGGTTTATTGCAGTGACAGGTTACAGTTACCCTTATTTCTTCTCCAACAGATATCATGAGTGTATTGGTGTCCAAGAGTTAAACAAAGCTAATATACTTATTGATAAACCAGACAAATTTAACAATTTAATCACTATCAAATTGGTGCATGGGATAAAAGGGGTTACAGTGCAAGGGGTTTGTAAATATATTTATTCAACTACAATGTATGACTTTGCAGTGCATTCTACATAGGAGAATATCATATTTTCTTTCCAAACCATTACAGTAACACATACATCTTGATATTGGGAGACACTCTTTTGTCCTTCCATACTTCTTCTGCTGGACTCCTTCAAGTTGACCTTTGTTGAACTCCCCAAATCAAAACATAAACAAAAGAAAATGTCTGCCTTCAATCAGTGAGCACTCCACTTATAACATTTGGTCTCAATCTTCATTACTTTCATGAATTAGGAAAAGATTTCTTCGAGTATGTCCTTAAATGTTTATAGAATACAGCTGTTATTTTATTTTGAAGTATTTTATTGTAAAATTTTGTTCTCTTACTTATGCCATAGCAGACTTTCAGGTGGTGCTATTTACACATGGCAGCAGTTCCATGGCAAATTTCAGTTTTCACATGTTCTATGTTTCATTCCAAGCATTTTGGTATATAATTTATTGGGGTTATTAATTTTGGTCCTTTTTTAGACTTGAAAGAAAATTACATGAAATTTGACCAAAGTTAGGTTGGACGTCCCCTTAAACCATTCCATTCGGCGGCATTTGCCATTCGGATCTCGGGGTCTCGATCGCTGGTTGACTACCAAAGCTAGCTTGGAAAAGAGCTTGGTTTTCACCAATTGACTGATTCACCAGTTGTGTTTGAAAACATTTGGTTTTGTTTAACTGGGTGAAAAATAGATAAATTGTACCCCAAGATCCATTTGTGAATCCGAGTGCTGAGATTCTAAGATTATGGCATCGTTTGAGTGTGAAGAATGCGGTAAAATATTTACTGCTCGAACTAACAGAGATAGGCATGTACGTACAGTGCACCAAGGTAGAAAAAATCATTCTTGTCCGTACTGCACAAATTTTTTTACAAGACTGGAGAATCTCCAGTATCACTTGAAAAAATGTGGTGATTCATGGACGTGTATGGATTGCGGTCAGGAATTTACCCAACTCCTACATTTTAACAGGCACAGAAATATTGCACACCGTCCTGTGTCCGTTAAAAGGAAAGCACCGACCAAACCCGTGGCTGGGGTAAAAAAAATGAGACCAACTGAAAACACGATCTCATTTGATATTGACCCCGAAAACTTTGATGTTAGTCTTATAGAATCTGAAGAGGACACTGAATTGCTAAACTTGTACCGGGAGTCTTGGAGTTCTATAAGAACACACCATGCTGTGAACAGACGGGTACAAGATCTATACAATTATAGACTGATGGGTTTATCTGACTTTAATTCGGAGCTCAAAACCACCATCTTCGAATCACAGCGATGGAAATTTAAAATAAATTTGAGTTATGGTTTTGTGCTCCGAAATAATGAGACTGGAGTGCTGAGGTATTATCATGCCTCACAGAATAATTCTCGGGTGTTGCCTTCACCACATCTGGTGTGTAACCAGGAAGACTTTGAAAAGTTTCTGGAAACGATCTACCAAGAAGATATTCTGGAGTGGGCTAGGCAACAACGCCCAAACACTAAATGGGTGGTCAGCCGTTTAACAAATGTGACCTTTTTGTTACCAAGATTAAGGACCACCCCATTGGTGCTGGTGAAGTCGAGTTGCCAGATTTCATCATGAACAACAAAGCCATTGTGGGTCTAGTAAAAGACCAGCACAACAATTTCATTTATGATGATAATTTGTGCTTGTTCAGATGTCTGGCATTGTGGAGTGGTTGTTCGAGACACAGTCTGAATACAACCACTGATGCACTGTTCCGTAAATATACGGATGTTGATAAGACAGATTTCGGTGGTGTAAGCCTACAAGAAATGTCCCAAGTTGAAAAACACTTCGAAGTGAACATAAACGTGTACCAACTTGTGGAAAATGACGATGGTGTTGTTGCCGAGGTGGTTCAGCGCTCACATCGCCGATACCCTGAAACCATGTATGTGAATGTCTATGCAAATCATTTTTCCTACATACAAAGTATCGACGACTATTGTAAGTCGTTTTCATGTAGGAAATGTGGCAAATTGTGGAAGACAATTGACAGAGCAAATCGCCATGAAACAACCTGTACGGAAGATGTTAGTTACCGTTATCCTGGTGGAGTGTACCACGTCCCCCAGACAATTTTTGAAAAATTAGAGGACGAGGGAATCGTGGTACCACAGGAGGATCGTTTTTCCCCTACAGGGCAACTTACGACTTTGAGTCGTATTTTGATAAATCGACATTGCCTGTAAATAGTGAAAGGTTAACCTGGGAAGCAGAACACAAACCACTCAGTGTGAGTGTGTGCAGTAACATACCAGGTTATGATGAACCACAGTGTTTCGTGTCAAAAGGTGAGCCGCAGGACTTGGTAAATGAAATGTTTACCCATTTAACGGCAATGTCGACAGAGAGCTATCACAGAATGCAACAGCTTCATTTTTATACAATGACTGCCCTCCAGCAAAAAATTAGAGACATGAAAGTACTAGAACAATCTACTGCGGAGGAGGAAAATTCCAAACCTCACCCATTGGAGAAGTTGGAGGAAGAACTCCATCGCTACATGATGGAATTACCTGTACTGGGTTTCAATTCGGGGAAGTATGACATAAATGTGATTAAACGTGAGTTTATGCCTTTCCTGAAATTGAAGAGCCCATTAAAATTTGTTGTCAAAAAATCAAACAACTTCATGTGTGTGAAAACGGACTCATTTAAATTTCTTGACATAACAAATTATCTGGCATCTGGCTTCAGTTACGACAAATTTCTGAAAGCTTTTGATTGTTCAGCCACCAAAGGATTTTTACCTTACGAGTGGATTACCAATTTGGAAAAATTGGAATGTGATCGCCTGCCAGAGTACGAGGCTTTTTACAGTTCTCTAAAGGCAGAGAATATTTCACCAGATGATTTTTCCTATTGCAAACAAGTTTGGAAAGAGAATGGTATGACCACGTTTAGAGATTTTCTGACGTGGTATAACAACCGGGATGTTAAGCCATTTCTTGAAGCTGTTGAAAAGCAGTGTGCTTTTTATCGAGAAAGATCAATCGATATGTTCAAGGATGGTATAAGCGTTCCGGGGTTGACACTGAAATACCTCTTCAGCACAGTAGAAAACGAGGTCTTTTTCACACTGTTTGATGAAAAAAAATAAAGATTTACATCATCTGGTGAAAGATCTTATTGTTGGTGGACCATCCATCATTTTTAATCGTCACCAAGAGAAGGATAGTACCTTTGTGAGGAAAGCAAACTTCGGTGACGAAGCAAAAGTGTGTGCCGGTGTTGTTGGGTACGATGCCAATGCCCTATACTTGTGGTCGTTGACACAGGATATGCCTACTGGTTGGTACGTGCGACGAAGGGAAGAAAATGGTTTTCGACCCGAGTATAACCACAAGTATGGGAGAATGGCGGAGCAATGGCTGGAGTTTATTGCGGCAAGCGACGGTGTGAAGCTTCGTCACCAGTTCAACGGAATTGAGAAACGCATCGGCAAAAGACGTTTGCCTGTAGATGGATGGTGCGCCACCACACAGACTTGCTATCAGTTTCATGGCTGCTTTTGGCACGGTCACGAGTGCCGGCTGAATAAGAAGAAAGATGGTTCTTTCGTTTTGTATAACGAAATCAGAAAAAAGCCCATGCAAGAATTGTTCGAAGAAACCAAAGCCAACTCAAAATATATTCGAGAGCTCGGTTACAATCTTGTTGAAATTTTTGAGTGTGAATGGAGAGACATGAAGAGAAAAGAGCCCCCACTCTCCAAACATTCTTGCGTGGGTTTTCCGATTCAGCCAGCTCTGGAGGAAAAATGACAGAAACTGAACTTGTGAAACAAATCTTAAATGATGAACTGTTTGGCCTTGTACTATGTGATATCCAGGTGCCAGATAAATTGAGGTCGCACTTCGAAGAGATGACGCCGATATTCAAAAATACCAACATCACCTAAATGGATATCGGCGATCACATGAAAGCTTTTGCTGAAGCAAACAACATTTTGAGACAGCCTCGGAAATCGCTGATCGGCAGTTATTTTGGAAACAGAATATTGCTCACCACTCCTTTGATGCAATGGTATATACAGCATGGGCTGGAAGTTACGCACATTTATCAGATTGTGCAATACCAGCAGAAAGCATGTTTTCAAAGGTTTGGGAATGAAGTGTCCGAGGCTCGACGCCAGGGTGACCGAGATCCAAATCAGGCCATTGTAGCAGATACAATGAAACTTCTGGGCAATTCTGGCTATGGCAAGACTGTTACGAATAAGGAGAAGTTTCGTAGCGTATGTTATTGTTCAGAGGAGGAAGTCACCCAGGCAATAAATAATGTTTCGTTCAGAACTCTTAATCCCCTCAGTGATATCCTTTATGAGGTGGAAATGAACAAAAAAGAATCAATCTGGACTTGCCGTTGACCATCGGGTTTTTTTGTATACCAGTATGCAAAGCTGAAAATGCTTCACTTTTATTATGACTTCATTGATACCTTCGTAGATCTCTGGAAGAAGTGGTAAAACCCGACATGAAAAAACAATTTTTCAAAGAGCTGCATCATTGGTTACCATCCGAAGCGTGTGATATACACAGGAATGAATATGTTGCAGCAAAAGTGAAAGGTGAAAACTGGTCAGCTGAAAACCCATGCTGTAGAGACCGACAGGCATACGATAAGAGAACTCCTGGTTTGTTTAAAGTGGAGTGGCAAGGCGATGGTATAATCGGTCTCTGCATCAAAACATATTATTGTTTCGGTCCAAAGGACAAGTTCAGCTGCAAGGGCATCAGTAAACGCTACAACGACCTCAACAAGAGAAAATACTTGGAAGTGTTGCAAATGCAGGAGGGTGGAACAGGCATAAATCGTGGATTTGTTGTAAACGACAACCACATGTATACATATAAGCAGAGCAGAGACGACCTCTCCTACTTCTACCCAAAGAGACAGGTGCAAGCTGATGGCATTTCCACAATTCCACTAGACATATAACACCTCCAAGTATTTCTCCAAGCATTTAATCATACAGTTTCATTAGTCCTATCAGGCATGCATGTTTAATGCATCAATATGTGTCTCTTTGGATTCTTCTCCAGTCTTGTAACCACAATCCACCCTCTACCAGTTCTGGTGAATAGTTGAAACAGTGAACTGATGTTAACCGACAAGTGTGTTGGTGACATAATTTCCAACAAAATGTGCGTGTTGGAGTTGTTGTATTAATGTGTACACGATCTGGTAGTCTCCGTATCTGACTGTAATACCACTTTTAAATTTTGAGAAAAAAAAATTCTCTGAGGATCAAGATTGCATTGAGTTTAGGAAACTGACCAATCAGATTGCAGAAATTTAAACCAATCAGATTACATTTTCAAAAGCCAATCAAATCCTTTCCTCTAACATTTTGATTCTGTCGAAAAGTATAAATACCAGCGACCAACTTCGAATAGTATTCGGATTTTCGGGTCTGGATCGCTGGTTGACTACCAAAGCTAGCTTGGAAAAGAGCTTGGTTTTCACCAATTGACTGATTCACTAGTTGTGTTTGAAAAACTAAGAATTGGTTTGCATCAACAAAGTGTTTTTCTCATTTAGCTGTACTTGGAAAAAAGTTTTTTTCCAGATCTGTCTTTGAAAAACGAAGAGGTTTGGATTGCACCAACAAAGTGTTTTTCTCATAAGCTGAACGTTTGAAGAAACCCCTAGTAAAAATGTTACGACTTGGTTCAAAGCAAACGTTTATGAATGTCACTCGTTATCAGGGTGAAGCAAAGATTCACATCCGAAGATTTGTTGACGATAAAATTCCTACAAAGACAGGAATTGCTCTGTCTATTGAAGAATGGAATTCGTTAAAAAGTCAAGTTGAAGAAGTGGAATCAGCCATCAATGCCAATTTGTTTCCACAACAAGATAGTAGAGTTGTGATAAGTTCTGAACCACGAAAACCAAATGGCGAACCAAGTGGCGACCTGCCACTTGGCATAGAAATGAAAAGAACAAAGTGGGATGAGTTAAAGTCTCACAAGATCCCTGTAAGGGTAACACCTCAGCCAAACTATGGAAATATTGTTGATGAAGTTGATAAAGAGTTAAGAATGGCAAGCAATTGAGGATGAGATGAATGCGGCATATGCTCATTTTGTCGAACAATTGATTGACACTGTGGCTGTTGAGAAGTGTTATGGGTGTAGTGTGAATCATCCGAGCCAAATACAACACGATGTTTGTCTAATGATGACTCTAGAAGAGAGAATTGATGCATGCTTTGATGCAGCTCTGGAGAGAGTCTGTAAAGACAAAGTCTATACATTGTGGCACACACACATGAGTCTCATGAACCCAACACCAACACCTTGTGAATACTCTCATCCCATTAACAAACAGTTGAGTGCTGAACAAAAAGCAAACATACATGATATGGTTGTTAGTTCAATGACAGCCACAGGACCATTGACAACTGGTTTCTGAAAAGTTATTGAAAAAAAAAAAAAATGTCGTGGTTGCCCTTAAGCCACCTGATGAGTTTCCCTTGGGCAAGGACGAAACATTTTATTCGGAATTTTGTTTTGGCAACCACAGAGAAAGGTGTCGTGGATGTCTTTAAGTCGCCTGATAGGTTACTTTTTGGCAAGGACGAACCTTTTTCTTTCAACAAAAATGAAAATTAGTTCCCTTGCATACAGTACACTCATACACATTTTTTTTAACTCGCTAGATGCCCCCTTCCCAAAAACGTATCAAAGGGTGAGTAGATCATGTTCTTAGGTAAACATGGATCCCCGCTGGAAGCATCCTTTTACCTGTTTGTTGTGTGGGCCAACTGGTAGTGGTAAATCATCTTTTGTGAAAAAAGTCATCCAACACATTGCAGAACTATTTACTCCTACTCCCAATCATATAATATGGTGTTATAGTGAATGGCAACCATTGTATGATGCTTTGCCCCAAGTAGAATTCGTAGAGGGTCTCCCCCCAAAAAATCAAATCTGACAGTCTAGTAATTTTAGATGATCTGATGCTCGATGTGGATGAGCGAGTGTCACGGTTGTTTACAAAAGGAAGTCATCATCGTAAAATTAGTGTGATTTATATTGTACAAAATCTATTTGACAAAAACAAAGTTCATAGAACTGTGGCTCTCAATAGTCATTACATGATTTTATTCAAAAACCCCAGGGATCGTTCCCAGATCACACACTTGGCAGCCCAGATGTACCCTGGTCATTCCAAATTTTTGCGATAAGTTTTTGACGAAGCCACATCTCTCCCATATGGTTACCTTTTAATAGATCTTAAACAGGACACACCCGAACACATGAGACTAAGAACCCAAATATTTCCCGGAGAAACCCAATATGTGTACCTCCGGAAGGTATAAAAGGGGAGTGCAAATCTGCTGTCGAGTCGAAATCATGTCTGATCGTCTTCACCGCAACATCGCGATTCTCAAGCTCTTGAGTAAATCAAAATCCACTGTGGTCAATTCTGTCTTGAAACACGCCGACAAAGACTTGATCAATTGTATTTGTGAGTGTACCTTAAACATAGTGAAAGGTACCGTACCTCTGAGTAAAGCTCACAAAGTTAAATTAGTTCGACACAAAAAACTTGTGAGAACAATTGCCAAGAAAGGTACGTCCGAGAAAAAAAAGAAGCAAATTTTGCAAAAAGGATTTTTAGGGGCTTTGTTAGCGCCTGTGTTACTTGGTGCGGCTAAAGGTATTTTCGGACAGTTGTGATGGAATACGCAAAAAGATGGCCTTAGTAGAACCGAGGTTGCTCGAACGTTTGCAGGAGGCCCCTATCAGCAAACAGCCCAACGAGATTGCCGCAAGTTCTCTTGACAGGGAAATGCGTGAAATTTTAGATTCGAATAACCTTACAGAAACTGATAAGATAACCCATTATAATCAGATTCTTCAAAGATTTTTAACATTTCGCCAAAAAGCCATGGCCCCTCGCCCTATTAGGGTCGAATTCGAGAAAGATACTAGAGACGAAGATATTATAGACTCCGTTCCAATAACCATGAAAAGAAAAGCCAAACTGCTGCTGAACCGTATAAAAGCAGATACCAATCTGTCTTGGAATGAGAAGGGGGAGTTGGTCCACAAAGACGAAACAGTCGTAGGTTCCAACATAACCGATCTCTTGAACGATCTCTTGAGAAAGCGAAAGACTTTTCAACCCAAAGGATGGGAAGTGTTGGCACAGGCCCTCAGAGAAAGTAATATTCCCCAGGAGCTTGTGGGCCACATGGAACGTTGGGATTTTATGCGACGTGAGCCTGTAGTAGAGAAAAAGCCCCAAGCCACCCCCTCTGCTAAAAGAAAGACGAAAGCTAGACTCGTAGCCGGCACGTCAAAGTGGTCGAAATATTAATCCAATGGAAAGCGTTTATTACGATCCCGAAGCTCCCGGGAGTTTTGGTGGTGTGGATGCTCTTCGAAGAGCATCCAAGACAAAAACTAAGCAAGTTGTAAAATGGTTGCAGGGTCAAGACACGTACACCCTTCACAAACCCGTTCGACGCACATTTCCAAGAAGGAAAGTGATCGTTAGTGGTATCGATGCACAATGGCAAGCTGTTTTAGTTGATTTAACAGGCATCAGTAAATACAATAAGAACACAAAATTCCTTCCGACTTGTATCGATGTTTTCAGTAAATATGCGTGGGTGATTCCATTACAAAATGAATTTGGTGATTCCATAGTGCAAGCTTTTGCTAAAATTTTCAAACAGGGGCGAAAACCTTTAAAGTTACAAACTGATAAAGGCAAAGAATTTTTGAATTCAAAATTCCAGAAATTTCTTAAACAGCAAGAAGTAGAATTTTTCACTACCCATAACGTAGAAACAAAATGCTCCATAGTTGAGAGATTTAACAGAACTTTGAAAACCAAAATGTGGAAATATTTTACAAAGAACGATACACTGACTTTCCCACTTCAAACTTTGGTGAAATCGTATAACAACACCCATCATCGCAGCATCGGTATGCCCCCTGTTGACGTGAGTTTTGACAATCAAGAAGAGGTGTGGCAAAAACTTTATGGTAACCACATAAAACACAAGTCTCCAAAGTTCAAAGTGGGTGACAGGGTGAGAATTAGTAAAGTCAAGAAAACTTTTGAAAAAGGTTACTTGCCCAATTGGACAGAAGAATTATTGACAGTGGCATCTGTCAAGAAAGGTCACCCCATCACTTATGTTCTAAAAGACGATAGTGGGGAAGTATTGAAGGGGTCCTTCTACACAGAAGAGGTTCAGCGTGTCACACCAAAAAAAAACATTTATAAAATTGAACATGTACTCAAACAAACGTGGTCGCGGAAAGAAGAGAGAACTGTTTGTAAAATGGTTGGGGTATCCAGCATCGTTCAACTCATGGATCAATCAAAGCCAGCTAGCCAAAAAAAGGGTGTGAACGAGCTCAATTTCCACTAAAATGGAAGAGGGAGGAACTCCGAACGGATCGTGGCCCTTGTTTGGAAAGAAAGTCCCAAGGAGCGAGATTACTTACTTTTCTCAAATTATCATACTATACATAATCATCATCACTAGCATCGTTAACCTTACCCTCGACAATACAGACAGCAAGTTGTGGACGGCTCTTTTAAGTAGTAGTATAGGATATTTATTGCCCAATCCTACAATTAAGAAAACGTGATGTTTTATCTGACCCTACCAAGTAACAGTTCCATGGACGTGTTTCCAGAAAACACGCTGACAACGTACACCACCCAGTTATCACAACCAGTGGACCTCACGGGGGAATGGGAGGTGGGTTTGGCGGAGATCCAGTATCCAAACACTTGGTTTAACATTCGTGGCAAGGAAGTTTTTTTCACAGTGTACTGGACTTCGAAAAAACATTATCAGATCATTCTGAAAGAAGGTCGATATTCGGAACCTTCCGATGTGATACGAGGCATCAATGGTGTTAAAGAATTGCTGCTACCGCGTCACGATAAGATAGTGTTTGAATTAGACGAGGTCACTGGTAAAGTTCGAATCAAGGTACGAGATGGGGTCGTACTCACACTGAGTCCCACTCTGCAAAACATATTGGGTTTTAACGAAGGTGTGTTCAACTCGGGAGCTTTTGAATCTTCTCGAGTCGCCGATGTCAACCAAGGATTCTATTCACTCTACGTATATTGTGACTTAGTTCGTGATCAGGTAGTGGGGGATACTAGGGTGCCGTTACTTCGCATCGTACCAGTGAGAGGAAAATATGGAAACATCATTTCCAAAACTTTTGAAAACGTGCACTATGTACCGGTTGAAAGGAAGAATTTCAGCACCGTGCAGGTGTATATAAGGGACGACACGGGAGCCACAGTGCCATTTGAACTTGGGAAAGTGACAGTGACACTACATTTCAGAAAGCGCCGATCTTTGAATTTTCTTTGAAAAAACAATGCCTTACTGTTGTAATGCTAAATTATACGAAGAGTATTACACGAAACAGGCTGGTAGCGGTCTGCCAGCTTTTTCGGGATCACAAATACAGATGGGTCATGGGCTGGGTAGTTTACTTGGAGGACTGAAGAATGCAGTCCTTCCCTTATTGAAAACGACAGCCAAAACCATGGGTAGACAGTTATTGAAAAAAGGAGCCGCATTTGCTGGGGATGTCATCAGAGGAAAAAATGTGAAACAGGCAGCTATCGGGAGACTTAAACAAGCTGGAATCGATGCTCTGAACGAAGTGGTGGGTGGGTCGAATCCTCCCGGCCGCAGAGGTATAAAAAGGGCAGCACCACGCAAAACTGGCAGATCGATAAAAAGAAGGAGAACTGTTAAGACAATTGACGCTCTGGGTGCATAATGTCTTTGATCAACGAAAAATCCTGTGAGTGTGTCAATAGCGAACTCGACTTATTTTCGATACCACCCACACAGACTAGTGTAGAACATGGTCAATGGATAGAACATCGACCGTTGGCCAACATAGGAAATAGTGGTCCGATAGAATTTAACATTTCTGGATCTAGGGACGACTATCTGAACTTGGCTCAAACTTATCTGTATGTGAAAGCATGTATCGTCGATTCCAGTGGTGGACCTATCGCAAACGACGCAAAGGTGGGTCCCGTCAATCTCTGGCTGCATTCTCTTTTCAACCAGGTCGACATCAGTCTAAACGAGAAACTGGTGTCACCGTCCAATAATACTTACCACTACAGAGCGTACATAGAGTCTTTGTTAAGTTATGGCTCCGATGCCAAAAAGTCACAGCTGACTGGTGCTCTCTGGTACAAGGACATGGATGATAGGACGGATGACAACAAGGGATTTGCCACAAGAAAAAAAAGTTTACGGCTAAAAGTAAAGTCGTGGATATGACTGGGAGGTTACATTTGGACATGTTCTTTCAAACACGTTATCTCCTAAATGGAGTTAACGTTCACATTAAAATGAATAGGTCAAAAGATGCATTTGCCTTAATGGCCGATGGGGAAACATTCAAAATCAAAATCCAAGACGTATCCCTGTTTGTGAGAAAGGAGAGACTCAACCCTTTTGTGAGAGTGGCTCATACTAAAGCATTGGAAAAGGCAACTGCGAAATATCCCATTGACAGAGTAGAAACCAAAGTGTTCTCGGTGCCGAAGGGAAATCTGAGCATCACACAAGAAAATTTATTTTTAGGCCAACTTCCTAAACGTATCGTCGTGGGTTGTGTGGACAACGATGCTTTCAATGGAAACTTTTCAATGAATCCCTTTAACTTTAAAAAGTACAGCATCAATTACCTGGCATTGTATGTGGATGGACAACAGATTCCAGCAAAGCTCTTACAACCGCGATTCGATCAACAAGAAGTGGCGAGGTGTTATGCTACCTTGTTTCAAGGAACTGGTCAAATGTACGAGAACGAAGGAAATCACATCGACAGAGAGGAGTACATAAAAGGGTACACGCTCTTCGTCTTCGACCTGACACCAGACTTGTCTCATGGCCAACATTTCAATTTGGTGAAACGGGGGAATTTAAGATTAGAAATTCATTTTGAAGAACCGCTGCCCACCACCATAAACGTACTGGTGTATGCCGAATTTCAGAACATTATAGAAGTCGATAAAAACAGGAGCGTCATCTTTGATTATTCGACATGAACACTTTGCAAATAGAGAATATTTTCCGCTCGGATCGCGTGTTAAGAAATATCACTCTGGGAGTCTTTGCAAGAAACCGCTTACCAAGAAGATTACCCAGGCACAGACCATTGGCTTTTGTGGCCAACACGCATCCAGACCACAGAGAAGGGGAACATTGGGTGGCCTTCTATTTCAGTCATCGGGACATAGAATATTTTGATTCGTATGGAATACCACCACAGCACAGATCATTTAAGAATTTTTTGAAAAAGCAAAGATGGAAGTACAATACAAAACGCATTCAAGGACCGTTACCCATGTGTGGACATTATTGTTTGTTCTATCTTTTACATCGCTCTCGTGGCATCCCAATGCATGCGATTGTAAACATGTTTTCTGCGGATTTATTGGACAATGACATTTTAGTTAGAGACTTTATTTCTGGTGACGTCATAGCCTAAACAGTATAAAAAGAGGACCAGTCGTGGCCTCTCGGCATTATCGTTCCATCCGTCGAAGAGTGAAGATGTCTTCGGAAGTGACTGTGTTCAAATTCAATGATCAATTACAAATTTACCTGTTCAAGAACGATGTTGGAATGAAATTTGTATATAACGAATGGGAGCAATTGACTCAATCTGTTGAAACGGCGAAAAAAAGAAATATGGAACAATCTAAATCTAAAAAAAGAAAGACAATCAAAACAAATGATGTCATAGAAAAAAAACTATAAATAAGGGGTGCAACCGAAGATCAGATGTTTACAATCCCGTGTTTGATTCAATCTATTCTAAACGACTGTCGTGGACAAAGAGTTCCCAGAAACATTTTTCCTAGAGGTTTCGAAGAAAGAATGAGCCTAACGGGGTTGGTATTCGCAGGAACTGGTCCTCGACAGATAATTGCTCAGAAAAACTCTGATATCCGTCGACCCAAACATATAAAATATGCTTTGGGGGCAAACAGACTAAAAACTTTTGAATCAATGTTACCAAGTGAATGTGCGAAAACCCCCAAAGAACTTGCAAGAGCAGGATTTTTCTACCTAGGAATTAAAGACAGAAGTGAATGTTTTCACTGTGGGGTCATTGTACGCTACTGGCAGGCAGAAGACAATGTCATACAACAACACAAAATGTATTCCCAAGAATGTTGTTACATTCACAACTTACCTGATACAATCGACGATGAAGAAATGGAAAACAAAGACGAGTTACAAGAAAAAGTTCAAACGGATTCACAGAAATGCTGTGTGCGCTTAACAGCAGAAGCCAATGTCGCACCGCGACCATGCCATCATTTGTGCCTGTGCAAGGACTGTTGTAAACAATTGAAAAGATGTCCAATATGTAGAAAGACTGTTTATGAATATTTGACTATATATGTTCCATGATGTTTAGTAATAAAAGAAATTTAAATTTATATTCAGTGTTGTTATTTGTTTTTTGGGGGGAAAAAAGTATGTGTTTGTCGGGCTCATTTGGGTAATTATGTAGAGCCATAAATACTCCCATTCAATCGAACACGACCTTTTAAAAAAAATCTATAGCACTACGTGCTACTCTAAACAAATCTATTTCAGTTAAAAGCAGGATTCTGCGGGGAATCCATATCAAATAAAGTCGTTTCCGGTGATTTACGCCCATTCTCGGGCTTATTTGGGTAATTATACAAGGAAGTCGTTCCAGAAAATACTCCCAGTCAATCGAACATACCTGTTACAAACCTCTTAGCCCTATAAGAAGCCTTTGGGTAACATAGCAACCACGTGCCACCATAGAAACAAAGATGGCGGCCCCCTTCATACAAAATGGACGACGGAAACACGTATCACCCTAACAACACGAGCTGCGCATGCGCACTCACATCACCCATCACCATGACAATGACGTCACAACATGGCCGTCCACATGGGTTACCATGACAACCACGTGATACCCATAATACATTGCGGTATGACGTCACATGAGATCCCCCAAATGAGATCCCCCAGATGAGGGTCGTCTAGACCCTCGCCTACTACTCACCCCCACCTCAATTCACCCCACGTCCGAATTACCAAAAACTTTCGTTGGCCCAAACTACACACCCATGCCAAATTTCGTCCCGATCGGCCCAGTCGGTTTCGATTCTTTAGAGAACAGACAAACAAACTGACAACATTACACAAATGTATAGAGAAAAGATAGATTTTATCAAAAGTAAGCATTGTGATACAACCACTTTTGTGATAAACTTTCATTACAATAGTGATTATCGCGTACCGACCACTTTTGTAATAAAACCACTATTGCAGTGAACTAACCATTATTGTAATAAACTCATTTCTGTGATAAATCACGGACGTCCATTTTATAGTTGGACATTGGGGTGGGGTGAGACCTAGTTTACCTAAACATGTTTATGTGTCGTTCAATAGAATAACGTTTCTATTCACCTGTTGAAACGTCATAGTGACTGAAGAAAGTACGCAAACACTTTTGCAATAAACGTTATTACAAAAGTGGTTAACGCGTACCAACCGCTTTCGTAATAAAACCACTTTTGTAATAAACTAATCATTATTGTAATAAACTCATTTCGGTATTAAACCACGTACATCCATTTTATAGTCGGACATTGGGGTGGGGTGAGGGACTAGTTTACCTAAACATGTTTGTGTGTCGCTCGATGGAATAACGTGTCCATTCACCAGTTAAAACATGGTTGTGACTGAGGAAAGTACGCAACCACTATTGCAATAAACTTTATTACAAAAGTGTTATCGCGTACCAACCACTTTTGTAATAAAACCACTTTTGTAATAAACTAACCGTCATTGTAATAAACTCATTTCGGTGATAAATCACGGATGTCCATTTTATTGTCGGACATTGGGGTGGGGTGAGGGACGAGTTTACTTAAACATGTTTGTGTGTCGTTCATTTGAATAACGTGTCCATTAACCTGTTGAAACTTGGAAGTGACTGAAGAAAGTAAGCAACCACTTTTGCAATAAACTTTATTATATAATAGGTTAGGCTTGTCATTCAACGTAACCGATGATGTAATAAATTTATTGCACAATAGGTTAGGTTTGTCATCCAAAGAAACCGACAATTTAATAAATTTACTACATGTTAGGTTAGGTTTGTCATCCAAAGCAACCGATAATGTAATAAATTTACTGCATAATTGGTTAGGTTTGTCATCCAAAGCAACCGATAATGCAGTAAACTTTATTGTATAATAGGTTAGGTTTGTCATTCAACGTAACCGATGATGTAATAAATTTATTGCAAAATAGGTTAGGTTTGCCATCCAACGCAACCGATAATGTAATAAATTCATTGCATAATAGGTTCGGTTTGCCATTTCACGCAATCGATAATGTAATAAATTTATTGCATAATAGGTTAGGTTTGCCATCCAACGCAACCGACAATCCAATAAATTCATTGCATAATAGGTTGTGTTTGCCATCCAACGCAGCCGATAATGTAATAAATTCATTGCATAATAGGTTAGGTTTGCCATCTTACTCAACCAGTAATGTAATAAATTTATTGCATTTACAGTTAAGTTTTCCATGCAAGACAACCGCCGATGTATTAAGTTTATTGCATTTTTGGTTAGGTTTGCCATCCAAAGCAACCAATAATATAATAAATTTATTGCATAATAGGTTAGGTTTGCCATCCAACGCGACCGATAATGCAATAAATTTATTGCATAATAGGTTGTATTACATTACCGGTTGTAATAATGCTTATCGAGTGGGTTATGTGGGTAATTGAGAAGCGCGCAGCTCACGATACATGGTAAAATAGACTGCTGTATTGTTGGGTCAGAAGGGGTATGTCTGCCATATCATATATCTGGCGGTGTAATTCCTATTACGAAAAAAAAAATAAAAAGGAAAAACAAGTTACACAAGTTATCAAAATCGGTTTAATAGGTCACTCGAAAAAGACGGGACGTTTACATCTGTTGGACAAACTTCATTGTACAGCTGACTGACTTGCTCGACTAAACATTCCATGTCAGCAGGATTGGCACATAATGAGCTTTGTGTTGCCAAATGCGGTAATGAAAGCGTTAATAATATTAATCTAAAATGGAATAAACATCTTTTTTATATCTGGTCACGGGTTTTGATGCGCTGATCCAATTTGCTTTCGGGGGTCAATGTCCCATATAAAGCAAGATTTTCAATTGGTTGGTAGCACATGGAGGGGTCGCGTCAGATTAACCATGAGTGGTGACTGTTACTATTCTGTATTAAGCATAGGTTATTTCTTTTCAAGAACGATGAAAGTCTAAACACGATTATTGCTACCGATATGTTAACCGTTGCTCAGTCCATCCATGCGGCATAAGATCAGGGGCATGCGTAACTGGTTTCGTGTTATGTGGAAGGACTAGATCAGAGTAAATAAATTTCTTTTGACTACTATACATTTGCCAACTGTTATATTGCCAACTGAAACACTCATCCTTCCGGTATGGCAATATACCAATTGGTCCGTAGTCAATTGTTATATTGCCAAATTAGGTTCATGAAAGTTCAGACTCAGATGTTTGATAAGATTACGTGTGCGACTGCACGTAATTTATTACTCTGTTTCAGAGCGAGCAAACGGGCCAGTGATGGATCCTTTTCATGGATGCAAAGGGATCAAAGGTGAATCCAATTTATCACCAGCGTCCAAGATGCGCCATTCTTTCGTGTACCAAAAAGCAAAGGGGCATGTTTTACTTGTCTTGTGGCACGCGGAGAGACAAGACCAGAGGGATAACGTGAAGTTGAGTTTACTACTGAATACTCGATATTTGTTATATTTGTCATGTTCATTCAAAAAAAAAAAAACCGCGAAAGTTAGATTCAGGTGTCAGAAGTGATATGATGTGAGCCGCTTTTCACGCTTGCAGAGTCAGACCTGCTATCACACCCCTAAGAGCAGCCGTTTAGTACAGCAGTAGACCAGCCAAGGGCGCCTTCTTGCAATTCAGATGGATCTTGGAAGTGACGTCATGTGTTGACATGTAACCAATGTGCGTGGTTATGTTGTGACGTTATTGCCATAGCGATACGAGGTTCGAATGCGCGCGTGCATCTTGGGTGTATATGGGGACACGTGTTTTGGTCGTCCATTTTGTGTATAGGGGCGCCATCTTGGTTTCTCAAGTGTCACGTGGTTGCCTGGTGATGAAACCTTACTTCTTGGTATAAGATCGGGGGTATGTTTTGAGGGTATGTTTGATTCGAAGGGAGTATGTTCAAATAGTATGGAATTACACAATTCGTGTATTTAGTGGCTTTTACTCTGGCAACCATGTTAATGTTGTAGCTGGGACGTAGACATGTTCCAGATCCAATGTTTGTACGGAGTGTGTTTTGGGAAAACACGGAATTACCCCAAACAACCGATATTAGATACAGAATTACCCAAAACAGCTTGACAATGTCTAAAAAACTATCCATGGATGGAAATTTTTCTGAAAATATCGCGTCTTCCAGACACGATGGACGGTGGCGGCAGGGGGAAAGGGGACCAGGAGCTCTGGGGGTGAGGCGACAGAGACGACAGGGAACCAGAGGCTCTTGAGGTAGGGGCGGCAAGGGGCAGGGGCAGTCGGGTAACAGAGGCCGGGGGCCTAGCGGCGCTAGAAGCGTCGGAGGCTCCTCTCCTTCCATTTTCCACCTCTGTTTATTGTTTAAAAAAAATAACAAGAGTTATCTCCATTGAAAGCAGAAAGTGCCTGTATGTAAAATGATTTTCCCTTAGAATCCATTTAATGAGTCCTAGTTAGTGACTCGGCGGATCCAAAAATATCGAAATGAGGCTATGATACGTATGATTTTGCACGTATTGGACTCATTTTCATAATCTTCATTTTGAGACATATGATTTTGCGCGCAATGTGCTCATTTTCACAGCATTCATTGTTCCATACGACGAAAAAGGGTATTCGGTGGGTCTATTTATTTATTTATTGGTGTTTTACTACACTTCAACAGCCACGGTCATATCGCGTTGGTGGCAGGTTTATTGGTGGAGGAAGCCGGAGTACCCGGAGAGAACCACCGAGCAACGACGAGCACTTGCCAGCTCTCCAACGTCATAACCCAAGACCATACTATGCACCACATAGCAGTACTACGCACATGTGCACCTCGGCGTGCAGAACGTCTCAGCACACGGCGTCATCGTGCCCCCACATGGGCAATCAGGATGAAGTGTCTTGTCCAAGGACACAGCGCGGAAGTCCGAATTAATCTGTAAATGGTCACCCATCCACAAACCAACCGAGCTCGACGTTGCTTAACTTCGGTGTTCTTACGAGAACCGGTTTTGCCAACGCCACCGCGCCCTCCTCAGTGGGTCTAGTATTTTTAATATTTTTTTATATTGCGACTACAGCAGGGTAGATATTTTTTAAATGAGGGTATGTGACATATGAAGATTCACTCATTGAGCTCGTTTTCATAGCCTTCCTTGTTTCATATAACAAATGGGGCACCAAAGACCCGCGTTTTAAAAATGTGGCGCTCGCCTAAGGATGCAAAACGAGGATTCCGACAGAATTCGAACCAGAAAAAAACCAATGTCGTTTCGCGACCCTGTCATTATTTGTGTTTGTGTAAAGACTGTTGTAAATGTAGAAAAGTAGTGTATGAATATATGACGATTTATGTACCATAGCTGTTCAATAAAAGAAATTTAAAATGTGATATATTGTTATTTTTTGTAAAAAATAAACAGAGAGGGAATGTGGAGGGAAGAGAGCCATCGACCCCTCCCCCCGCTCCCCTGGTCCCATGGGGCCCCTCGCCATTGGCCCCCTTTGCCGACGCCGTCCATCATGCTAGAAAGACGTGATATCTTCAGAAAACAAATCCATCCATTGATAGTTTATAGACATTGTCGGGCTGTTCGGGGTGATTCGATGTACAGTCAGGTTGTTTGTGGTGATACGGCCTATAATGATATCCCCAGTCATATACCAAGAGATTCCGTCACCTAGTAACTACATGACACCTTGAAAAGTAAAAAGAAAAAAAAAAATAGGGGATGTCCGCCTCATTTGGGGTTAACAGTGTGCGGAAGAATTCAACCCGACCTATAAAAGGGACAACAAGTTCAATAGGAACTAACGGGGTTTAAGACAAACTGCGCCCGTACGAGGAATTCGGGGAGACGTATCAAAAACGATAGACGTCAAACCCAGCTTTCCCCATCCATCCGTGTGCAGTAAGATTTTAGCGCCCACCAAATTTGGGAATAGCTTTGACGCTACTTTGTGCTACCCCCTCCCCAAACAAGCACACCGTCTGGCTATAAAATGGACGTCCGTGATTCATCACAAAAATAGGTGTTTTACAATAATGGTTAGTTTATTACAAAAGTGGTTTTATTTCAAACGTGGTTGGTACGCGATAACCACTTTTGTAATAAAGTTTATTGCAAAAGTGGTTGCGTACTTTCTCCAGACACTGCCACGTTTCAACTGGTGAATGAACACTTTATTCCATTGAACGTCACACAAACATGTTTAGGTAAACTAGCTCTCAACCCACCCCAATGTCCAACTATAAAATGAACGTCCGTGATTCATCACAAAAATAGGTGTTACAATAATGGTTAGTTTAGTACAAAAGTGGTTGGTACGTGATAACCACTTTTGTAATAAAGTTTATTGCAAAAGTGGTTACTTACTTTCTTCAGTCACTTCCAAGTTTCAACAGGTGAATGGAATGGACACGTTATTCCATTGAACGACACACAAATATGTTTAGGTAAACATGTCCCTAACCCCACCCCAATGTCCAACTATAAAACTGACGTCCGTGATTTATCACCAAAATGAGTTTATAAAAATAATGGTTCGTTTATTACAAAAGTGGTTTTATTACAAAAGTGGTTGGTACGCGATAACCACTTTTGTACTAAAGTTTATTGTAAAAGTGCTTGCGTACTTTCTTCAGTCACTACCAAGTTTCAAAAGGTCCGTGAAGTTAGAACGAAATTGGAAATTGGATATTCAATGGAAATTCAACTTGTCATTTTTTCATGTTAGCGGTGTTCTTTGGACGTGATTGGTGCTCTCCCATTTCAATTTGGATCAAATTCCGACTTTCCCCCCATTTTTCAGACACTGTTTGGACTTAAAAATTTTCACGCAAATTTTTGAGGGTCCACTTTCAGACAAACTACTCTTGTTTATAGACCGATTGGGCTATAATTTGACACGCATGCTCACTATCCCCAATAAACACCACTTATCAAAATTTCATTGTCGCAAACGGTCGGGATCACGTGATTTGAGTATCCAATTGATATTCAAATTTGGTTAGGCCTATTGGAAATTCAATGGAAATTCGATGGAAATTCAACTTCTCATTTTTTCACCTTAACTGTGTCCTTTAGACATGATTCGTGCTCTCCCATTTCAATTTGGATCAAATTCCGACTTTTCCTCTATTTTTCAGACACTGTTCGGACTAAGAAATTTTCATGCAAATTTTTTGAGGGTTAGCTTTCAGACAAACTACCCTTGTTTATGGGCCGATTGGGCTATAATTTGGCACGCATGCTCACTATCCCCTATAAATACCACTTATAAAATTTAATTGCCGCAAACGGCCGGGATCACGTGATTTGAATATCCAATTGATATTCAAATTTGGTTATTGGAAATTCAATGGAAATTCGATGGAAATTCAACTTTTGATTTTTTTTCACCTTAACGGTGTTCTTTAGACATGATTCGTGCTCTCCCATTTCAATTTGGATCAAATTCCGACTTTTCCCCTATTTTTCAGACACTGTTCGGACTTAGAAATTTTCATGCAAATTTTTTGAGGGTCAGCTTTCAGACAAACTGCCCTTGTTTATGGGGCCGATTGGGCTATAATTTGACACGCATGCTCACTATCCCCAATAAACACCACTTATAAAATTTCATTGTCGCAATCCTTCATGTGGAGTGTGCGCAGCATTCAGCGTTTGGCATTCGGCAATATCTGGAGTTTGAAGAGAACACAACCATAGATAATAAGTGGGATCGGTGCAATCCTCGCCGGGAGGGGCAACCCTCATGCAAACGACTGTCCGAGTATCCAACATAATTATAACAACACTCAAACCTAGGCGCCCCACTTAATGCTTTGGACTCTCTAATTAGAAGGCAGTCCCCATCGTAGAGACAAACTTTTGATTTAACGCTGTCAGGCACTGCAGTTCGGTAATGTGGCATTACTGAGAACAAGCTCGATCATAGGGCTACATATCCTGTGGGACTCCTGATTCAACCGGGACATGTTCTGAATAGCTTCCGTCAACCATTATCCTCATCTTACGTTGGGGCAGGAACTTTTTCAGCCAGTGGTGGGGTGTATTAATGCAATCGATGCACTTATGCAATCGAATGTAATAATAAATAGGCGACTCCTCCCGCCTATAGCAGCATTAATTGGAGGCGTCGTGCATGCGAGCTTATCGTTCAACATTCGAATAACCTTCGTATAGTGTGAGCGCAGCATCAGCGTTCAAAATTCGGCAGTATCTGAAGTTTGAAGAGAACACATCCCTAGATCATAAGTGGGATCGGTGCAATCATCGCTGGGAGGAGGTAGCCTTCGTGCAAACGACTGCTCGAGTGTCCGCAGTCTACATAATTATAACAGCACTCAAACCCAGGACCCCCCCCCCCCCCCCCCCCCACCGGATGCTTTGATCTCTCTATATAGGAGGCAGTCGTCAGCGAAGATGCGAACCTTTGATTTAAAGATGTCAGGTGGGTCGTTGATGTGACATAAGTATACAGTGGAGGTCCTAGGGACTGTACCCTGTGGCACTCATTATTCAACCGGGGCATTTTCTGAATAGTTTCCGTCAACGACTAGTCTCCTCTGGCGTTGGGTCATGGAGGGGTGGATGCACTAATGCAATCGGTGCACTTATGCAATCGGGCGCACTAATAAAGAGACTACACCCCCCCCCCCCCCTCTCCGCATACAGCGGCGTGACTTGTTGTCTTTGAGTACCCCAGCATTCGACATTCTGCAATATCCATAGTTGGAAGAGAACACAACCGTAGGTCGTAAGTGGAATGCATTCTTCGGAGGGTAGCTTTCATGCAAACGACTGTCCGAGTGGCCGCAATATACAAAATAATACATGAAACAACACCCAAACCAGGCGGCGCCCTTTCGCCGACATTGGTGTTGATGAATATGTGTATTCCAGCTCAGCGCTCAACATTCGACCAACATTCGCGTGAAGTTAGTTCAGCGTTCAACGTTCTGCATTCACATTCGGCAAAAGTCTGTGTTTGAGAAAAAAAAATATTGTGTCGAATCTGTGGTTTTACCCGATGTGTACCCTTCATGCGACCGATTGCCCGTCGTTTACATTTAACAATACTCATACCTGGGCGACCCCTCTCACCTGAAGTTTGGGAAGGATACATTCATAGACGTATGGGGGCTGTTTGTTTAGGGGTGTGGAGGGCAGAGAAGTTTACTTGGCCGAAATTTTCATAGTTGAATCTGAACACGCGAGCGCCGTATAGGCGCGAAGGCGCGAAACAATTAGCGGGGGGTCTGGGAAAATTTGAAAAAATGATGTGCTTAAATGCGTTTTCCTAGCTTCTGGCAAAAATTTACTCGGCTAATTTTCAATTCCATTTAAATTAGTATTCTATACGAAAATGTTTTATTGGGGTTTCTATACAAATTTTCAAAATGCTAAAAAAATGTGCCCTCCTCCTTTACAAGGGGCCGCGAAAACACAAAAAGGCGTCAATGGCACATTTTTTTCCGTGTGGTGTGTGTGTGTGGGGGGGGGGGGGGGGTTCAGGAGGTAACGGCAAAATTGTAGGACGGAAAGTATGGGGGGGGGGCTCAGTGAGGGGTCAGGGGTGGGGGTGGGGTGGGATGGGATGAAAGGGCACTTCGGGGCTGTTACAACTAGAGTTGGATACTCGGACTGTCTTTTGCATGAGGGCTACCCCTCTCGGCGATGACTGCACCGATCCCGCTTATGATCTATGGTTGTATTCTCTTCAAACTCCAGATACTGCCGAATGCCAAACGCTGAGTATCCCAGCATCCACATTCTGCAATATGCATATTTGGAAGAGAACACAACCGTAGATCGTAAGTGGAATCGGTGTATTCATCGTAGGGGCAGCTTTCATGCAATCGATTGTCCGAGTGTCCGCAGTATACAAAATAATACATGAAACAACACCCAAACCCAGGCGGCACCCTTTCGCCGACATTGGTATTGATGAATGTGTGTATTGCAGCTCAGCGCTCAACATTCGCCCAACATTCGTGTGAAGTAAATTCAGCGTTCAGCATTCAACATTCGGCAAAAGTCTGTGTTTGGGTGACAGGGAAAACAATATTATGTCGAATCTGTGCTTTCACCCGAGGTGCAGTCTTCAGGGCGACGAACTGCCCATCGTCCACATGTAACAACACTCACATCAGGACGACACCGTGTCGCATGAAGCGATATTGATGATATTTTCTACTCCAGTTCAGCGTTCAAGATTCGACCAACATTCGTATGAAGTTAGCTCAGCGTTCAGCGTTCAACATTCGGTCAACATTCAGTGTGCAACATGCCGAATCTGTGCTTTCTCCCGAGGTGTACCCTTCATGCGACCAACTGCCAATCGTTTACATATAACAACACTCATATCTGGGCGACCCTTCTCACCAGAGGTGATATTGATGACTTTTACTACTCCATTTCAGCGTTCAACATTCGACCAATATTCGTGTGAAGTTAGCTCAGCGTTCAGCGTTCAACATTCGCCAAAAGTGAGTGTGCCACATTCCGAATCTGTGCTTTCATCCAGGGTCGAGGCATACCTTTCATGGGACCGGCTGGCCATCGTCCACTTCTAAGAACGCTTAAATCTGGGCGACCCCCTCTCGCCTGAAGCAATATTGGTGACTTTTAGTGTTCCATTTCTGAGTTCAATATTCGCATAAGCTTCGTGTAGAGTGAGCGCAGCACTCAGCGTTTGGCATACGGCAGTATCTGGAGTTTGAAGAGAGCACAACCATAGATCATAAGTGGGATCGGTGCAATCATCGCCGAGAGGGGTAGCCCTCACGCAAAAGATTGTCCGAGTATCCAACTCTAGTTGTAACAACTCTCAAACCTAGGCGCTCCGCCGCCGCCCACCCCCCCCCCTAATGCTTTGATCTCTCTAATTAGTAGGCAACCGTCAGCGAAGAGGCAAACATTTGATTTATCGCTGTCCATGCAGGTCGTTCATGTGGCATAAGAATAAGCACGGTCCTAGGACAGTATCCCGTGGCACTCCTGATTCAACCAGGAGATGTTCTGAATAGTTTCTGTCGACAATTACCCCCATCTTGCGTTGGGTCAGGAACTTTTTCAGCCAGTGGCGGCTGCATTAATGTAATCGATGCACTTATGCAATTGATGAACTAATAAATAGGCGACCCCTCCCGCCTATAGCAGCGTTAATTGGGGGTGTTGTGCATCCGAGTTCAGCGTTCAACATTCGAATAACCTCTATATAGTGTGAGCTTTGCATTCAGTGTTCAAAATTCGCCAGTATCTGGAGTTTGAAGAGAACACATCCCTAGATCATAAGTGGGATCGGTGCAATCATCGCTGGGAGGAGGTAGCCCCTCGTGCAAACGACTGCTCGAGTGTCCGCAGTCTACATAATTATAACAACACTTAAACGCAGAAGCCCACCCCCCTACCCCCACCCCCGGATGCTTTGATCCCCTCTATATAGGAGGCAGTCGTCAGCAAATGCGAACCTTTGATTTAAAGATGTCAGGCGGGTCGTTGTTGTGACATAAAGTATACAGTAGAGGTCCTAGGACAGTATCCTGTGGGACTCCTGATTCAAACCGGGACATTTTCTGAAAAGTTTCCGCCAACGAAGACGTTGGATCATTGAAGGGTGGATGCACTAATGCAATCGATGCACTTATGTAATCGAGCGCAATAATAAAGACACACACCCTCCCCGCCTATATAGCGGCATTAATTGGTGTTTTTGAGTATCCCAGCATTCAACATTCCGCAATATCCATAGTTGGAAGAGAACACAACCGTAGGTCGTAAGTGGAATCAGCGCATTCATCGGAGGGGTAGCTTTCATGCAATGGACTGTCCGAGGGTCCGTGGTATACAAAATAATACATGTACCAACACTCAAAGCCCTTTCGCCGTCATTGGTATTGATGAGTATATGTATTCCAGCTCAGCGCTCAACATTCGCCCAACATTCGCGTGAAGTAAATTCAGCGTTCAGTGTTCAGCGTTCAACATTCGGCAAAAGTCTGTGTTTGGGCGAAAGAGAAAATACATATTATGTCGAATCTGTACTTTCACCTTGGGTGTAGTCTTCAGGCGACGAATTGCCCATCGTCCACATGTAACAACACGCACATCTGGACCACTCCGTGTCGCATGAAGCGATATTGATGATTTTTACTACTCCAGTTCAGCGTTCAACATTC